>CM040239.1:26535682-26943182 GCA_022545495.1 Chrysanthemum lavandulifolium
AAAATGATGATAAACGACTAATGAAATGGGAAGAGTTCAACAGTTTGTGTCAAGTTAAAGTCCCGCTCTCACGAGTCCAATCAAGAAACGACAACATACTAATGAAAGTTGAGATGCAGAAAAGCGGTTGCAACATGTCTTCATCAAATAGGGAGGTGATATATTTTGAAGAATTAGGATTTTTGGTATTGGATTTCGAGTGGTTTTTCGGTGAAGTGGTTGGTCAGCTCGTGAAGTTAAACGTTAGAAAGGCGAGCATTAATGATGGTGTCAATGGAGGATTTGTGAGTAGAAAAGAGTTGGAGAAGATTCTGAGAGGAAGTTTACAAAGCCAGATTCCCGGGATGGGACCCAAGGTTTTTGAGAACTTGAATGTTACTGATCTCGTGAACATAATGTTAAAACTCGAACTTTGTTACAAACAAGATCCATCTGATCATGAATCTTTGCTGCTGATTCCGTCGCTTCTCGAAGATAGCAGGACAAGAGCTCCAAGATGGCAGTTAATCAGGTCAGATTCGGTGTTTGTAGGAAGACATCTCGAATGTCATGATGCAAGTCCCATGTTCCTCACCCCCGGTTTCTTCCCAAGATTACAGGTATGTTCTCCTTTGTTTAATCAGGATCAACGAGATGGAAAGTTTGATCCATTATTTGGATCATATCTTATATCAAATGCGTCAACTAAAAATTTGCTAAATAGGGCCTGGTCAAATGGGTAAAACCGACTGAAAATAGCCTAAAGTGTGTTTTTTTTTTAAGCAAGCAGTCTCCTAAATCGTCATACTCAAAGATTTGCTATCACTATAGACTATAGTAATAAATAAGGGTGGCAATTCGTGTCTCGTTCTGGGTAGCAGGTTGGAATCACCCAACCCGAACTTGAGCCATACTAAAAAAATTGTTTCGATCTAAACCTGTTTTGACCCGTTACCCACCCCACCCGTCTTTCCACCTCTAAGGATCACTATAAGCATTCAATTGTTTTCTTTTTCTTTAGAGGGCTAACTTTCTTATCTCCCTTTATAAACAGGTACACTTACACAGCAAACTCATTGGACTTCAGACACAACACGGAGCAACATACACTCTAGAAAAGTCCCTTATCTCGATAACCATTCACGGGGTCCACGTAAGAATTGAGCTTGGAGGACACCTCGGGTACCACCTCGACATCCTCGCTTGCTCCAGCAAAAACATTTCCGATACTCTTAAACTCTTTCGGGCCCTTATCTACCCATCAATCCAAAGCCTTTGTCAAGGGGTCATGTTAACCGAAAACATAATTCGTCCACAATGTGTCAAAAACCTCACACCCCCTCGATACCGAAAAACACAATCGGTCCCACTCGTGCAATTAAAACACGCTTTGCTATCGGTTCCAGCTGACGAAATGTATGACTATCAGCATACATGGACCCCGGTATCGGACTCGGGCCGCCCTGTACTAAACGCTGGTTTTGACTTTGCTCGAGACTTACTATCAGATGACGACTTCAAAGAAGTACTAAATGGAAGGTACCACGACCTTTACAACCTTGCACTCGAATTACAAGTACCCCTAGAAAACACGACCGTGCAAGAAAACGAAACCAACATTGTTGACCCGTCACTGACTGGAATTGCCAAAGGGGTAGAAGAGGTCATCCAAAGACTTAAAATCATTGAAAATGAAATCCGAGACTTGAAACATGAGATCCAAGGGCTAAGATACTACGAACATAGGCTGTTAACTGAACTGCATCGTAAAGTTAACTACTTAACGAATTACAACGTTCAGATAGAAGAACGAAAAGTACCAAACCTGTTTTATTTTGTGAAAACTGAGAACTACTCAAGAAGATTAGTCACGAATATATTCTCAGGAATGACTGCGCTTCGGCTACACATGTTATGCGAGTTCAGAGGCGAAATGCATGTTGTTGACGATCAAATGGGTTGCGAAATGATGCAGATTGATAACCAAGCTGTAACATCTTTAGCTCCATACATGGGAGGCTTCATGAAACTACTGACGTTTGCTCTAAAAATAGGAGCCCATGTGGCAGCAGGGATGGGGAATTTGATACCGGATTTGAGTAAAGCAGTTGCGAGTTTGACAGATAACCCGCTCATTTATGGTGCAGCAGGTGTTGGGGTAGTGGGGGCGGTGGCTGCTGCAAGACAAAGCAGAGGAAGATCAAGGGATGTTCAACAAGATATGAAAGCGGCACAACAGTGGATCGTGGACTTTTTAAGGGAAAAGGGGTGCTCAAGTGGGAAAGATATTGCTGAGACGTTTGGTTTGTGGAGAGTCAGATATCGAGACGATGGTCAGGTTGCTTGGATTTGTCGACGTCATATGTATACACGAGCTAATGAAGTAGTCGAGGTACCTATGTGATGAAAATTTGTGTGAGATGATTTGGCAGTTTTAACGATATATGTACTTAACAAGTATTGTATGCAAACGCTCTATTTTAGTAAAACTTAACGACTTGCAATCAGGGATAACCATTTTACTTGTTTTGATGACTCTGTAAAGTATAAATGAATGGTAGAACAGTTAAGATTGCAACTATGATATAGTTGTCAAATTAAATCCCTAAAGTACTAATCAATTCGTGTTCTTAATAGCGTGTTGCAGCTAAATTCTTAAGGCAAATTTCTAATATCAGAGATGTTAAACAGGCATTTCAATATGCACAGAGAGGTAGTCCCGTATCTTGTGAATTAACATGTGGAACTAGTAGTAAAATTACTTTTATGTAAACAATCATATTGAACATACCTAAACGAAGTAACAAAATGACTAATACTGCAGTATTTGAATGAACCACCATGGAACAGAGCTCCAGTCATCCACGACTTCTTATGTGTAGGAAAAGCACGGAATCATCTGGACCATATAATGCACACTGTCAAGAAAGTGACTAGTAACTAAACAAACAAATAAATTCAAGCCATTGGAATCGCCAAAAACTAGCAGTTTATCAACACAAGTTTTTCAAGAAGGTATTGAGCATCCAAACCACAATCCATGGGATTATGCGTTTTGGAATAATCAGATATCCTGCATCCGAACACTCAGAACTATCTGTGATTTAGATAATACTCAGATAATCAGTTAACAAACGCAATCCCAAACACCCCTAATTGAATTTTAGGGACTTGCGATTGAACCCTCTTAACCTTCAATTACTTTATAATACAATGCTCAAACTATGGAAGTTCCACCTTATGAGAAGAGTATGACCCTTATGAAAATGCATTTGTTCAAAACATAAGCCAACCAGCTTTGATTACTATACAATTATCAGCAAACAAGTTGCAAGCTTATATGCAGGTATGTATTGTAAAGACCAAGATAGCTAGTTAAAACACGACCATGTTTGTGTAATTTGGCAGTTCCAAACCTGTCTGCGCATCCCTTGTGGTTTGATAGCATATGCATAAGGGCGGCATGGTTCCACGACTATGAACTCTTGTGGTTGGATAGCATATGCATAAGCGCGACATGGTTCCACGAATATGAATGTACATACCCTTAAAAGTTGATACTAAATTATAATACATCTAAGTTGATAATTATAACAATGTTAAGATTCTAGTTCTCCCTGAAATTCTTGTGTTAACATGGTACATACGTGCATACCCTGATCTAAAGTCTAAATGCTGCACGATCGTATTTCTAAAATCATAAGACAACTCTTCAAGAACACAAGATTAACAACAGAAGTGACACAAATACAAATCAAAATACAAAGAAGCCGAAACACCATGCTAAGTGTGATTCTGATTTTAAAAGCTTCAAAAGAAAGCTCGACTTCCATAAAACACTCGGGGCCGGGTCCCATTTGGTGTTGGTGTGTTCTGATCCGAGCTAGAGTTTCCTGAACTCGTCTGCTCACTTTCCAAATCCACTGGCAGATTCATCTTAGCCAACGACTCGGTAAACTGCTGCATGCTTTTCATGTACAAGTCCACAAAATCTTGCTGAACCACCTTTTCATCGAGTCCAATATTGACCTTCAACTTGTCTACTGAATCACTTTCAGCGGGTTTTTCTTTTGGGGGTGAATCTGATTCTTGATCAGCAGATTCACTGCTTGCAGTAGGAGCCGAAGCACATTGAGATCCATTGGTTGATACGCTTGTTGGTGGTGAATCGGGTTTATGATTATCAAAGACAGATGTGCCATTTTCTGAGCTAGCTTGATCATCAGTATCAGACGAGCCTAAACTTTCCGAGCAAGCCCCGATATACTCTGAAACCATCATCTCATTTTCGTTCACAATTTTGGGATCTGGGAATTCAAGTTTATCCAACTCACATTGGTCTGAGACAGTGGAAACACTAGTGTTGGATGGTGGCATTGGCGTTGAAATAGCAATCACATCAGGTGACACTCCACTGTACGACAAAGTGAGCTCAACAAAACCCGAAGGTGAGTGGAAGACATCACTTGACGATAACGTAAATTCCTTGTTAACTTTCCCGTTTTCAACGATAATATCCGAAAGAGGGACTAAAGCGAATCCGAGCAACTGATCTTCAAGATAATTTTTAACCCGGCTCATCATATATATCTCACATTTAAGTGAAGCATTGATAGTAGCTACATCTGGTATATCGATATAGAGATTCTCATTAAATACGGGGTTTATTCCACCCCCGTTAACTGTTTGTGTACTAACGGTTTTTTCGGGGTTGTTAGTAAGAGAAATTTTGGCGTAAACGTCTTGTTTGTGATATATGCATATGTTTTGAATGTCTCTAGCTTGATGAATGTAAACCTCAAGAACACCAAGATATGAATCGGTTTTCTTTGTTGCAGAACTCGGGTCTCGAACAAAATGACCGAGATTACGGTTTTCAGGGTCGGAATAAATCGATAAGGTCTTGAATGGTGACACAACAGATTGAGGAGATTCCATAGATCCAAACCTGAAACAAAGTTATTGATGTTTTATCACTACGACATTACTAAAAAAAAGTCAGATTTACGCAAGTATCTTGAAGTACATGAGTGACTATATGATTATTGCAACTTTAATTCGTAATAATCAGTCTATAATTCTACTTTAACAGTTTAACCTACTTCTGCATATAATTATCTTAGGGGGTGTTCACTGTTCAGCATTGCATATTTAAGCTGGTTATCATAAAAAATTACAGTAAGCAGGTAGCAACTTGTGCATTCTTCAGTTCTTATTTACTCTATAATAAGCAGATAAGCAGTTTTATAATACACTCAAAAGTCAAAACCGTTTATCTGCTTAAATAATAAGCAGACAAACACTCAAACAAAGCAATCCTGAACACAGAACACCCTCTTAGGGGGTGTTTGGGACTGCATCCTATAAAGTGGTTATCGGTATAAACTATAAGCAAATACGAGTACCAACTTGCTAATAAGCTAATTTGTAAGGGTTTATTTACTCCGAAATAAGCTGATAACATTTTTTCTCCAAACACTCAAAACTGTTTGATTTGCTTGAAGGATAAGAAGACAAACACTTAAACAAGCAATCCCAAACACCCTTTTAGGATTATCTAGACTTCTAGATGCCTAATAATCAGTTTACAAACTTTAGTGTCAAACGGAAAAGAGTAAAATTAGTGATGTTGCCGATCCTAACTCTATCTATTACTTTCTTAAACAGAAAACAGTATACAATCTATTCAATATCATTTGATCACTTTCAGAACGCGCATCCAAACACCCACCTTAGTAAAATTAAATCCAACTTAACTAAAACCCCCAAATTTTGAGCTAGTGCTTATGAAGATACACAGACGTTTATAAAACAGCTTGGGTGTTTGTTTAAGCTTATATGTGAGCTTACGAGCTTATCTGATTTCAGCTTATATTTCATAATTTGTAACCTTTGGGCTTATATAAGCTTATTACGTCATAATAAACTTACATTAGCCGATAAACATCAAAATAAGCCGAAACCAAATAAGCTCATAAGCCCACATATAAGCTTAAACAAACACGCAGTTCAATCATAAAGATTTCATAAATATATAAACACAAAAAATCTAACCTTGATCAATATAGGAAGCAGAATTTTCAACAGGGGAAACAGACAAACAAATCCCTAATCTTGATCACATAAATATATAAGCAATATTTATAAAGGCCCACTAATAATTATCAATAGTAGTTAAATAACCACTAATCTCACTATTACAAATATAAAAAAATTCTAACTTTATAACCTAACCTTGACTAAAACAGAAACAGAACAACACTAACAAACAAAACCATATAATCTTGATCACATAAACTGATAAACACATGCATATTTATAGAGACCCACAAATGAATTTGCAATAGTTAACATTATAAAATAGCACAAAAACACCAATAATTTAATAAAGTTACAAACTTTATATTTTAAAACATCAAGAATTTCAAGCCCAGAATCCAAGGGAGCAAAAACAGGATAAAGGGTATCCTAAAATAGTATTTCTACATATAGATCTCCTATTTTCATACTTTAATGAAAAAAATCTTGAAAAAAAAAACATAAAAAATCAAGAAAATTATAAAAGCATAAAAAATAAAAATAAAATAAAAATAAAATAAGAAAAATAAAAATAAAAAAAATCAAGAAAATTATAAAAGCATAAAAAATCAATAAAAGAATTGGCTTTGTAATTGAAAAGGGCTAGCGGCGCAGCTTGTTAATTGAAAAGGGCTAGCGGCGCAGCTTGTTGCTCTTGTTTTGCACTAAATCAAAAGAATATATGATAATTATTGAAAAAAAAATTATCTTATGTCTATTTAGTACTAAAAAAAAGTGAGATAACAAACATAGTTGTATGATACCTTATGAAGTGTTTGTAGTTAAGTTGAGTTTAAGGATTTTTATGAAATAAATGTTGGAAATAAGTGTTTTTGTGCTTGTGTGGTTGGTTTTTGAAGTTTCTTTTTGATGTTCCCAAGTTGAATTTGTCTACTTGTTTATTTTAAAGTAATGGAAAAGTATTTTGTTACCGACATGTTTTGTTTGCAAACATATTTTGCCATGTTTTCAACTTAAAGTTTGTAGGGAAATAGAAATGGAACATGTTGAAATGAGATTTATGGATTATTATTATATTTGGGGTTTTTGGCTTTGTATCAAAGCAATGTTTAAAGTTGGTTCAATTTGCAATCGTTACTTTTTTTCAATTACTACCTTTGTTTTGAAATTATTTGTTTCTTTTTGAGTTTTCTTAGATTAAATGTCCATTACCTAAAAGTAGATAACTTTTTTATCAAGTTACCATATTTTTTATTTTTATTTTTATTATTTTTTTTGAACGGCACCATATTACTTTTATTACTTGAGGTCGTTACTGTAAACATTTTTTTTATAAAAATAATTATCATATATTCTTTCGATTTACGTAGATGTAGTAAGCGAAACGAAGCGACAAGTTGCTGTTAGCCTTTTTGATCAGAAACAATTCTTTTAAAACTACGTTTGTAGATCTAGATGTCATAACATTCTTGCATAACTCGTTGACTTCTATCGAGGAGCTACACAAATTTCATATGCAAGGAAACCAAATGTATCAAATCGAAAGGAATAAAACACGTTGATTTTCAACGCACGCTTTCATATTTAGTTACTTGTATATGGACGACTTTCAAAACAAATTTGTCCTCTTGAAACCCCATTCACTCATTAGAAAAATAAAGCATTGTTGCACTCTTTTACATTTTCTTTCTACAAGTTTTGTTACCCATACATGAAGATAACAACTGAAATTCATTTTTTCTTTTCTAAGATCTCGTCCAATACCAACTTTTTGAGATGGAATATATGTAAAACCAAAATGCAGATAATATATTATTTTATGAATTAATTGGGTAAAAATAAAAATATTATTAAGCAAAAAAAAAAATCATTAAAAATAATGTTTTTATTAAACCGTGTGTTTTGTTGATGTATAGTCCTTTTGAGACGGAAAAAGAGTAACACATTATATATCATACTTGTCGGTTGTCGTTGCACAATTCTTTTGAGACAAAAAAATTATTTAACAAATACTTAAAAAAAAATAATAATAAAAAAATAAAAAAAGAAGGCTTACCATAAACCATAAAATGGTTGCTACGAAACTAAGTATGAAGTTCTTGTGATTGGTTGTTATATCGGAAAGGAATTGATTGTCATGCCTAAAATGCATGACTGAATATAAGCCTAACAACAAGATGATGACAAATGAAATAATCAAAAGTGAATATTTAAAGTGAGAAAATGCATGAGTGATGTGTCAAATTATTAATGATTTAAACATAAGTTTAGACATATATTTTAGGTCTCGCTATCATTTCTCGTACCGAAATATTTGTTTTACTTTTGATGTTATATGCTCTTTTATCACAATGAAAAATGTTTTTAGCACATTAACTTTATTTCATGCATAACAGACATTGGCTGTGTTTGGCAATGGGCTTATGAGGGCATATGGGCACGCTTC
This sequence comes from Chrysanthemum lavandulifolium, assembly GCA_022545495.1. Taxonomy (NCBI): domain Eukaryota; kingdom Viridiplantae; phylum Streptophyta; class Magnoliopsida; order Asterales; family Asteraceae; genus Chrysanthemum; species Chrysanthemum lavandulifolium. Next base: position 26,544,147 of record CM040239.1, read on the forward strand.
AAAAATAGTTCTAACATAAAATAAGTCCGTTTTACATGCGATTATGAATCATAAGTTCTAATAGTGTTTAAAACTTTAATTTATAAAAGGGCTAAAACTTTAATTTCTTATGAACCATAAATTATATATTTACCCACAAAATATCTAATATATACCATAAAACTCATTTAATTATATCCATTTTAGTAATTTTGCAATAATAAGCCCCAAATTTATTTCTTAAACAAGTTTCATAAAATAAATTTCAACTTCATTATAATAAAAGTTCTCACCTAAATTTCACCTCAAAGTTTCAACTCAGTATCTCAAATTTATCGCTACCAACATACCCAATATGAACATTTATACATTCACATCACATGGTACGCATTTTTTTCATCAATTTGAGGATTATTATATATGCGGTTTTTTACTTTGTATCAAAGCAATGTTTAAAGTTGGTTCAATTTGCAATTGTTTTTTCTTTTCAGCTTTTGACATTTTAATTTAATACCGTAATAACTAAAAAAGATGTTTTCGATAACCTCAAAACTATTTGCTAAAATAAAAGATTAACTACGAGTTTCTTGTGATTTATTGTTTTATAGCTGAAAATCTTGTTGCTTTTACACTATTAACAATAGAGTTGTTTCATCGGGATGGAAGATGTGTTTCATTTTGTTGGTGATTTTAGTGTCATCAACTATTTTAAATAATTGGGATTTACTAGATGCTAGTGAAATTTCATATAAAGCTCGGATAACGAGTTAGGAAAGTGTGCAGGACACCTTCGTTAAGCTAATATGTTTTAGTCCGAACAAATTAGCGGGGTCAAGGGGGTCGCGCCCCCTTTCAGGGTCAAGGAGCAGCGTCTCTTGTTGGGTCCCCTCCCAGGTGAGCGAGCGGGGATCGAGGGGAGGACACCCTTCGCGAGGTTTGGGGCAGCGCCCCAAAACCTAAATGATTTTTACAAATAAGTGTCAAAGGACTTAAAAGTTTTTCTCGCCAAAAACCCAGCCGACACATCTGTTGGTGAAGGGTTGTGACCCTTCTATTTTAACTGAAATTAACCAAAATTAACTGCAATTAGCTGTCACATATGACTGTTATTTAACAGACATATCTGGTCTCACTGGAATACACGAAAACTCACAATTCTCTCTGTTTTCCTTTGTTCTCTTGTTCATAGAAACAAAGTGTTATTATCGAATTATCCGGATAAGTATTTTGTGATACTCATGCACCAATATGGTCGAAATACTTTATACGGAAAGTAAACTTACACAATTTGTAAATATATTCAATCTTATCATCACCCGACATAAGTATATCATATGCCTTTTTTCTCTCTCCCTTAATTGAATTCTGTCACACCCCCAAATTACTGCTTTGCGTGAATGGAATTCTGGGGTCGATCATCATAACATCACAATCACGAGTTATATTGAACGACCTAAAGTGTCGTTTGGAAAACACATCGTTTGATTTATTAAAACAATCAGAGTTTACAATGTATAGGCCCCAAATGAAAATCAATTTGTGCGGAAATAAGTTTGTTACAAGCCAAACGATGTTTTAAAGTGCATAAATCCCATGTGTGACGCGTCGTCACCACGACTCTATGATATGTCCATATGCATGCCATGAAGTGAATGCCTTAGATACCTGCGATAAAACATGCTAAAAAGTGTCAACACAAAGGTTGAGTAAGGTCATAGAGTTTGTTGAAAATGATTTGAAAAAGTCTTTAAAGAATGTTTCCACAGCAAAGGCATCGTAAATCCACCCAATTCCAAGTCCCGCCATACAAAACTTGCAACTTGTGTGTTTACGACCCACTGCCAAGACATAGAATTGTCAATCTTGTTTGTAAGTAGGACATATGTGCATACGATATATACTAGTACTTAATGCAAAGAATCACAATAATCGAACCTCTTGACAAGTCTACATTGTTTGTTGTGTCTCATTGAATAACGGATTATATTCACCCTGTGTCAAGTCATCGGGGACACAAGGGTGGGGCGTCGGCCGATAGTACCATCAATACCTCTCCGCCGGCTCCCGCAGGAGTTAACCAGTTGCTAAAGTATGTATGTTGAGGCATAATTGAAAACAAGTTTAGCACATTAAGGCACATATCGCAATAAACCACACATAATGTCCAAAGAGTATCAGAAGTATAGTGTAACACAATTATATAAATGGTTTGAGTATTCGCAAGAGTAAAAACAAGTATTTAAGCATGTATCTCCCCCAAAGAGTTTGTAAGAATTTAAACGAGTAAAAGTGGGGTATGAACTCACCTGATGCAATTATAATGATGACAAGAGTGGATACACTGAAATGCAGCGCAATCTCTAACCGCGACCTATTATGAATGATATGTTCTAATGTAAATCATGAAACAATGTCGTGCATGCAAACTCATATGATATCCATACCACTTGTACATTTGAAAATAAAGTTTATTGTCGAAAATAAGTTTATAACGTCTTATCAAGTTATAAATTACTTTACAAGTGCTTACGTCGAAATGATATCCTACGATAATCATTTAGTGATTTATTAAGAAATTATAACTTTTCGTCGTAAAATAATGTCATTTGACAATTTCATAAAAGTGACTAAAACGGCCTTGAAAAGCTAGTCGTAAAATGGTGTACGTCGAGCGTTAGGAAACGAACTCAACGGTTTTGGGAAGCTTGTATCATTATCTCAAAGTTTTATCATTTAAGTTTTCATCCTAGAGGTCTTGATCATAGAGAAAAATATAGGTAAAGTATGATACTTGTGTCCAAAATATTGTTTAAGGGTGGTTTTCGGCAAAGTTTAAGTGACCGTATTTTATTCATTACAACACCGCTTGACGAACGGCTGGACATTTTGGAAAATATGCTTGGCGAACTTACTTTTACTAAGAGACATCATGTTATAAAAAGTACTCCATTGATGTTAAAAACGACCCTCAACATGGTCCTTCGTGGCCGTAATATTTGTCTAATAGAAATATATTAGTTTTTCTTATATAATAAAGTTACGGCAACTTTGTTAAATCGCGTGTAATTTAATCTTTACAAGTCCCTTTTCTACGTTTTATATGTCCTCGGAATCGTAATAATATATACTAATATATTTTTGATAAGTCGACACATTTTATAACGCTTAAGACTCATTTTGACTCGTAAAAGTCGAGATTACATGTGAATTTTCGAAACAAATATTTTTCGTCGTCAAACTTGAAAATAGCATAACTTCTTCGTTATAACTCCGTTAACCCATTCAAGCGCCACGTTTTGCTTTTAAAGTATATTTTCGAATATCTAGCCCAAAATATTTTACAAACTGTCGGATTTTCCAGATTTCACAAATAAGATCAGACTCTTAATTATAGTTGTCGAAATGAGTTTTTATCGCGTCAAACCTATTCTAACCAATTCAAAACAACTTCAAAGCTATTCTAATCCTACCATACACCTTCTTAGGGTGTCATGGGTTCCTTGACATCACCAAAAGTGATATGTTTCAAGGAGTAATTATAGGATGATAAATATATATATATATATATATAACACTTAAAAAAAATAAAAAGTTGTATAAACATCAATATGACTTGCATGTTTTTCTTAAATATGATGAAATGAACACAAAATAAATATGAAATATGAACATGAATATGAGATGCTTACTAGTGACTTGATGAGGTGAAGTGAACAAAGGTTTAATCCTAAACACCCTAGGTTTTTATTTCAAAACCTTACTTAAGAGTGTGTCTAGATTGTAAATATAAACTTGACTTGAAAATTTTTATTGTTTTCTTCCTTGATCTCCTATGGCCGGTTTTTGTAAGGTAGAGAAGAAGAGAGCTTTTGTTTTCACACCTTGAAGATATTATGTTCTATGTGTAGAGTGGTAAATATAATACTAATATAGGTGAGATATTTAGTAACCAAAAATGTGTGTGTCATCTCCTTGGTCGACACATATAAAGAAAAGAAAGACAATATGTATTCTGTTTAAGCTAAATACTTGTGTGCATAAATAGAAGTGAAATTAGTTAAGAATTATTAGTAACTTGTGTATTTATTTGAGCTTGTAGGGTTGCGTTAGCTAAAAATAAATTTTAACGAATCACAATAAAATATATTGAAGTCATAAAATTTATAAAAATACATTCCTTGCAAAAATTGAGTGAAATAATAATTATCAAGTGGTATTTACGAAAACCGTCGTAGTTATATAAATATAACAATTTATATACCAAATAAATTTAAAACACCGGATAAACTAATAATATTATTTTTATAATCTTATTATAAGTATAAAAATATATAGGGATAATTTTTGGAAGTGTCGGAATCAAATGTTCAAAATAATTAATTACGCGATAGCGTTTATTTAATAAGAAATATATACGTTAATGAAATATAAATTTGAAAAATGACCGGAAATTGAGAATTGTGACAAATTCTTGCCTTTTTCTCACCATAAAAATTCACTTAAAACCTTCATTTCCTTCACTAATAATGCCTATTTTACAATTTTAAACCGATCAATCGCTAATCTTTTCATTGTGCACACGATGATATGATTGAATTTTGATTTGGTGTAGGTTAGTAAAAGCCCCCCAAATTGATGTTTTTCCGATTTTATTCTAATTTGTACAGTATCTTGATTCAATGAATTGTAAATGAAAATGTCAAACAAAAAAAAAGGCAATTGAAAAGGAAAATAAAGGTTCTTGACAAGTATGGGAACTATGTTGGTGATTTGGGGAGATAGGGATAATATTGATAGAAATGAGGGTGTTGTCGTCTCTAATGAGAGTATGAATGTAAGTGATGATGTGAGCAATGGTGATAGGAAGGTTTTTGGGGAAAAGGAGGTTAGTGATGCTTCTAAAGGTTCTGTTGCAGCTGTGGTTAATGAATTTCATTCTTTGAATGAGTTATATCAAAACTCTGCTACACATACTCCTAGGAATAATACTATGAATGTTGATGCCGATAAAACTACTATTGTTAAGTGTTTACATGAGAATAATAATGTTGATAACAATGCTAATAAGAGTACTAGTGTAAATAGCTTAAATGAGAATAATACTAACGATGTGTTGAATAAGAAGGATCATAACACTTTTGCTTCTACATTATTGAAAGATTTAGTTAATGTGATCAATAAGTTGTCATTGATACATACTGAAGTTGAGAATGGAAGGGATGTGGTAATATTTGATGAGGAACTTGTTACTGAAAGAAGTAAGAAATGGGATGGAACTTTTGTAGGCATTTTGTAGGGTATAGGATGTCATACCAAGAGATTAAATACAATATAGGGAGATTGTGGGGTAAATGGGTATTAAAAGATATTACTATACAGAATGGAACATACTTGTCTAAGTTCAACAATGATGAAGGAATGAAGAAGGTTTTAGAGAATGGCATTTGGATGGTTAACAACAAGCCTTTACTAGTTCAAAAATGGGATCCTAGTGTATGCATGGACAGAAGTGAGCCTTCTGTATTGTATGGGTGAAGTTGATGAACATGCCTTTAGAAGCTTGGACTGTCAAAGGTGTAAGTGCTATTGCAAGTAGTATTGGGAAGCCATTGATAATGGATAAAGCCACTACAAAAGTATGTCATGAGGGGAGTGACAGTATAGGATAATGGATAAAACCATTGCAAGAGTTCTTATTGAGATTAGTGCTGAGAAAGATGTCACACCCCCAAATTACCTGTTTTGCAGCGGAATGGAATTCCTGGGGATTGACTGTCATAGCATCACAATCACAGTTATATTGAACGACCTAAAGTGTCGTTTGAAAAGAACATCGCTTGATTTAATAAAACAATCGAGTTTACAAAGTATAGGTCCCAAATGAAAATCAACTTGTGCGGAAATAAGTTTGTTACAATTCAAACGATGTTTTTAAAGTGCGTAAAACCCAAATGAGACGCGTCGTCACCGCGACTCTAAGATGTGTCCACATGCATGCCATGAAGTGAATGTCTTAGATACCTGAGATAAAACATGCTTAAAAAGGTCAACACAAAGGTTGAGTGAAATCCATAGGTTTAATTAATTCGTTTGAACACAATAATCGTAGTGTGAGTTAAATTGTTTCACACTCATCGTTGAAAACAAAACAGTATTTATTTCACTAAGTTCATGACACCAAAGCGTAAACATCGCACCAATAAAATTGGTAATCATCGTTTCATCATCACCTAATAGGTAAACTTACCAATTTACCTTAATGATTCAATATATTGCGCTCGATTTCCCTAACGGGTCAATAAGAAGGAGTGTTAATTCAATAGGCCTATTCACAATATTCGCTCACTCAAGTGACTAATGGTGCATGATGTAGGGACTTCAAACATGGCAAATACTTAGTGACAATAAAACATTCGGATATAGCATACAGCTCAAAGCATTTGTGTTCGATTAAAATGTAGCATGTATCTCCCCAAGAGTTTGTAAACAGTTAAAAGAGTAAAAGTGGGGCTATGAACTCACCGTTGCAATGATTATGATGACAAAAGTGGATACACTGAAATGTAGCGTGATACTTTAACCTTGACCTATTATGAATGATATGATACGTAATGAGTTATGATGTAATGTTATGCATGCATTTCGTATGTTATTTATACCATTTGTGAGTTTTGAAAATAATACTTATTGTCGAAAAATACTCTTTTGACGTCTTGACCATTCTTAAATTACTTTACAAGTATTTACGTCAAAATGTCATCCTACAATAGTTTCTTAAGGATTTATTGTGAAATTTTAACTTTTAAATCAGAAAATAATGTCGTTGGAAATTTCATGAAAGTGACAAAATGGCCTCGAAAAGCTAGTCGTAAAATGGTGTACGTCGAACGTTAGGAAACGAACTCAACGGTTTTGGAAAGCTTGTATCAAAATCTCGAAGTTTTGTCATTTAAGTTTTATCCTAGAGGTCTCGTTCATAGAGAAAAATATAGGTTAAGTAGGGTGATTTTGTCCAAAATGTTGTTTAAAAGTGAGTTTCGGCAAAGTTTAAGCAACCGTAAATAATTCATTACAAGTCCGCTATACAAACGGTTGGTCATTTTGAAAAATATGCTTGGTGATCTCGATTTTATTAGAAGACATCTCGCTACAAAAAGTTCTACGTCATCGTTAAAAATAGCCTTCAATATGGTCGTTTTGTTTACCGTAACACTTGTCAACTAAAAATAATATAGTTTTCTTAACTAATAAAGTTACGGCAATTTTATGAAAACGTGCATATTTTAGTCGTTACAAATCCGCTTTCACGTATTATACGTCCTTAGCTTCGTATCAAAGTATACTAATATATTTTTGATAAGTCGAAATAATTTATAAAGCTTAAGACTCGTTTTGACTCGTACAAAACGAAACAGTTCTTTGAAATTTCGAAAATATATATTTAGTCGTCAAACTTGAAAATTCATAACTTCTTCGTTATAACTCCGTTTTAATCCGTTCAAGCAGCCACGGATTCGCTTTTAAAGTATATTTTCTAAATATCTAGGCCAAAATTCGTGTCTCTGTCGGTTTTCCGAAATACAAAACAAGATCAGACCACTTTTTATACTTGTCGAAAAGAGTTTTTCTCGTACTAAACCTATTCCAATCCCTTCAAAACAACTCCAAAGCTATTCTAATCCTACCATACACCTTCTTAGGGTGTCATGGGTTCCTAAACATCATCAAGACTAATATATAACAAGGGATAAATTATAGGATGACTTATATATATAAAACTCTAAAAACAATGTTAAAAATGGTATAAATAACTGTTAAATTTTGGGTTGGTAATCTGTAGCAAACATATCATTCTATCAATTGCTAATGGCTTTCAAGTTGTGGCTTATTGCGGGATTGATTATGTGGGTTTAACACGGACAAAAGATTAAAGATTTAAAGTTCCAAGAATCTCATTTCTGCAAGCCTTTCTTCGTTCTCACGATGAGTTACTACTAGCCGTTAGAGGGTCTTAGTGAAACTTAATCTCCTATTTAATAAGTCCCTTATCTAGGGTTAGAAACACTTGAGTGTGCGATCTTTTGTATCACTCTTCTCTTCTCTTAGATCATTTCACCGATCTTGTCTTGTCTTTACATTCATATGATTATTGTCTCATTGACATTAATCTAATCTTGTAACATTTGGATACTATTAATCTAAGTCGACTATTGCGACTTAGATCCGAATAAAGGTTACATTGTTTATCTCATCGCTGCCTATACTTTCGTACATGGTATCGAGCTTGAGCTCATTGATTCTCTTCGCAACTATTGGTGGTTTGGGGTTATTGCTATTGGCGTAATCACCGGTTATCTTCTACTTACAATTAGCCCTGACTAAGTGAATCTAGGGTAATTGTGATTTGTTCTTCATTGCATATTTCTCGTAAGTCTATATCTTGTCTCTTCTTCAAACATACAATACTTAAGTCTTTGTGGGTGCAAACGGGTACACTAACATCTTGATCGCCACCTTTGAGTGGTACGAATACCGCCTGGTTTACCCTAGTCCACAGGCTTCTTGCTTGTTGTTTCTTAAATTCAAAGTCTTACTTATCTATCTATTTGGTCTTATTATTATCTCTGTCTGCTTTATTTTTCCGTCTTCTTGTCTTTATTATGGTTGATGGTGATAGTCTTTGGTGGTGGTGGTTCCACCGAGAAGGCTTATCCTTTGGGGATGCTTTGTACTTACACCCTAATAACACTAATGGGACTCCCATTATTTCTATCAAACTCACAGGAACTGAAAATTATAAAATATGGAATATGGCCATGACCTTTGCCTTAAGGAACCATAATAAGTTAGGGTTTATTGATGGTACTTGCATAAGAAACGATTCAAACCCTAATCTTGCTAATCAATGGGATACTTGTAACTCATTTGTGGTTACTTGGATTCTTAATTCTCTCGACCGAATTATTCTTTGGGCTATCTATGCCAAACCGCTTATGAAATGTGGAATGATCTTAAAGATACTTATGATAAGGTTGATGGTTCACTATTTTCAATTTGCATAAAATATAAACTCTCTTAGTCAAAGTGGGTCCTCTCTTGACGATTACTACAACAATCTTAACTCTTTATGGAAACAATTTGATTGTATGATTAGCTTGCCTCCTTGCACTTGTGAGGTCGCAAAACATTTTGAAAAACATAATCGCCTAATCAAGTTAATGCAATTTCTTATGGGTCTTGATGACTCCTATGTTCCCATCGAAGCAATATTTTAACCGAGACCCTTTACCTAATGTCAAAACCGCCTTCTCTGTTGTCTCGGAGAAGAGTCTCACGAATGTATCATCCGGGAATAGCTCGCTAAACCCAATGCTACGACTTTTCTTTGCAAAAACTTCGATGGTGGAAAATTTTTGATAATAAAAGAAGTTTTAACAACAAAGTTTATGGTCATAATCTCGTAATGACTCCAATAGCAGAGGACCAAACATGAACCTCAAATGTACCAATTGTAAAAACCCGGTCACACCATTGATAGATGTTATGATCTTGTTGGCTATCCTGCTGGATATGCTAAAAGAAATTTTAATGGTAAACCTTTCGAATAACAATGTTTCACGAAACCAATCTTGTCATCGATAATAGTGCCAAGAACTCTCCGCCTCCTTGTCTAATGAACAACTCTCAAGACTTATGAGTCTTCTCAATGACAACAATGTGTCATCCGCTAATGCCAACTTGGCGGTAAAATTTTTCGTGAACCTTCTTTAATGGCGGTGTCAAGTTTAATATAAACTTCAACAAGTTTTTAACAACAACACTAAGACATTATCCGAAACATCGGTCTTGGTTGGATTGTTGATTCGGTGCAAATCAAGACATGACCTGTGATCGAAAATTTTTAATCAATGTTGTTAACATTTCAAATCTTGGCTTAACTGTTGGACATCCCAACGATTTTCGAGCCTTAATTACAAAATTGGTGATTTAAAGATCAATAATGATCTAACTCTCTTTGATGTACTTGTTGTTCCCGAGTACAATGTTAGTTTGTCATCTGCTCATAAAATTGCTAGAGACAATAAGATGTTTGTCGGGTTTAATGAATCTAATTGCTATATACAGATTTACATCAAAAAGGATTGTGGGGATTGGTAAACAACACAATGGGTTATATATGTTTGATATTGATTCTTCATGTAAGATTATTTCTAATAATTGCATATCTGCTTGTCATGTTTCAAAAATCTTTGGCATCAAAGACTTGGTCATCCTCCGACCAAGTCCTACACATACTTAAACCCACTCTTAATTTTGATAGTATATCCAAACTCGATCATCTCTGTGATACTTGTAATAAAGCTAAACAAACCAGGGAACCATTCCTCTAAGTGAACATAAATCAACTAAAATTGGTCAACTTGTCTATCTTGATGTATGGGGACCATATAAAGTCACTAGCGAGATGGTTACAAATATTTTTAACTGTTGTTGATGACTATTCCAGGCGGTGTGGGTTTATATGCTTAAGGGAATGATGATGTTTATGTTTCCATTGTTAACTTTACTCACATGCTATCAAATCAATTTGAACACAATGTCAAGATCTTTAGAAGTGATAATGGGATGTAATTTGTCAATAATAAACTTCAAGTTTTTTCCATGAAAAGGAATTTACATCAAACCTCTTGTGTCTATACACCACAACAAAATGGTATTGCGAAAGGAAACATAGGCATCTCCTTAATGTAGCTAGATCCCTCATGTTTCGGGGAATTACCTCTAAATCTTTGGTCCGAATGTGTTCTAACTCACGCCTATGTCATAAACAGTTGCCTCTTGATTCATCTGCAAGTCCCGTTCTTCCTTGTGTATGGGCATGACCTTCACTCTCTCTCCTTAGAGTCTTTGGTCGCTTATGCTATGCCACCATTCTCAACATCTCGATAAATTTGGTAGTAGGTCCGAAAAAGTGTCTTTATTGGTTACTCAAATGAGAAGAAAGGCTATAAACTCTTGAGCCTTGAAACAAAAATATCTTTTACTCCGAGATGTCAAATTTTATGAAACTGCTTTTCCTTCAAAATGAAAAATTCGTGTCAAAACCTTTTGTTGAAACCTTTGTACCAAAAGATTTAAATCACAAAATTTCTTTGACTCACAAATAAGTCCCAATGATGAAAGGAGAGTGACATCCTATGATGATGGCACGGTGGTAAGTCATCCCACTAGGATTGACGAACCGGTTGCAACATCTATAGATGATAATACACACCCCGAGGGCAACATATCACATGATTCACATTCTGGCGATGCGCTTTCGATCCTGCCGATACAACACCGATTATCTTGAACAAGAAAGAGGCTTGCCACCATTACTACTAGAAGGTCAACCGAGTTTCCAAATTGCCCAATAATCTTAATGACTTTATTATAGAAGGAAAAGTCAAATATGGTGTTGAAAAGGTTGTTAATTACTCCAACCTTAACAAAGATAATTATTGCTTTGCATCTAGTCTTAATAAAAGTATTGAACCTACATTATGAAGAAGCTATCCATGATAGTAATTGGGTTGATGCTATGAATTACAAATTGAGGCCTTAAATGAAAACCATGCTTGGGATATAACTGACCTTCCTCCTAATAGAATTCCTATTGGCTACAAATGGATATTTAAAATCAAATATAAAGCCAATGGTGAAGTTGATAGATACAAGGCTAGACTAGTTGTTAAAGGCTATAACCAAAGGGAAGGAATAGACTATGATGAAACCTTTTCTCCTGTTGTAAAAATGTCTACTGTCAGGTATCTTATTGCCTTAGCCGTAAAAAACAAATGGCCTCTTTTTCAACTTGATGTTAACAATGCTTTCTTGTATGGAGATCTTGATGAGGATATCTATATGACCATTCCCAAAGGGTTCTGTAATGAGAACAATAAGAATAAAGTTTGTAAACTTGTCAAATCCCTATATGGCTTAAAACAAGCTCCTAGGAAATGGAATGAAAAACTTGTCAGTGTTTTAAAAGAAAATAACTTTGTTCAATCTGTTAATGATCACTCCTTGTTCACCAAAACAGAGAATAACAAGTTTATTGCTCTGCTTGTTTATGTGGATGATATTGTCCTTCTTGGAAATTGTACCGATGAGATAAACCGATTCAAAGAGTTCCTAAAACAAAGTTTCATATTAAAGACTTGGGAAATCTAAAATACTTTCTTGGCATTGAGGTTCTAAAACTGGAATGACATTTGTCTCTCCCAAAGAAAATATTGTCTTGAACTCCTCAAAGAATTTGGTCTCCTTGGTGCAAACTCGTGTCCACCCTATGGAACCCAACTCGTCCTTCCATACATTCCCACTCATCGATGACCCTTGCTTGTCAACATCATGGTTATCGGGTTACTTGGGAAACTTATCTATCTCACCCATACAAGACCGACATCTCATACTCGCCTCATTGTCTCGCACAATATATGCATTCTCCTTTAAAGTCTCATCCGAATGTGCCTCAATGTTCGAGATATCTAAAAGGAGCTCCGTGAAAAGGTCTAAGGTACAATTTCAAAGAACTCGAAAATCATCTTGAAGGATATAGTGATGTTGATTGGGCCAAATGCAAGAAACCGTAAAATCATCACGAGTTATCAGTTTTCTTTAATGATTGTTTAATCTCATGGAAAAGTAAAAACAAAACACTTTTCAAAATCTTCCACGTATGCGAATATAGATCTATGTCTCACTGCATGTGAAATCATTTGGATTCAAAAATCCTAAAAGACCTAAAAGTTGATATCAATCTTCCCGTTGATTTTTTTGTGATAACAAATCGCTTTACAACTTGTCACAACCCTGCTTTCCATGAAAGATCAAAACACTTTGAAATTGATGTTCACTTCATCGGGAAAAAATTGCTAGAGGTGTTATAAATGCTAAAAGATTGGCTCTTCAAACCAAACTGCAGACATACTCACAAAGAACCTCCCCATCTATCAAGATAAATTTTGTGTGAAAAATTGATATTGTTTGATATGTTTGCTCATCAGATTAAAGGGGAATGTTAAATTTTGGGTTGGTAATCTGTAGCAAACATATCATTCTATCAATTGCTAATGGCTTTCAAGTTGTGGCTTATTGCAGGATTGATTACTGTGGGTTTAACACGGACAAAAGATTATTTTTTGGGTAAAGGGAGTAATCCGCACCACGTAAATAAATTAACCAAATAAACGTTTAAGTACAATGTATATGAGTGAAATCCCATATATCGACCGTTACATAGGCATAGAGCTTACATAACAAGATACTTCCTATTTTCTAAACAAGAAAACAAACCACTACTCAAATGATAACAAATGACACAACGAATAAGATTACTTCCTAGGACCTTGAAACTTTGTGCCATACATGGCATTAAAGTTATCCAAATTCCTGTGAAGATCACGAACCCGCTTTGCATAGTCATCAAGTCATATTCATCATAGTCATCTTCAAACTCATGGCCACCGCCAAATATATTAGCAGACTCATCAAATGGGTTAGCAACAACCTCATCTTCGTAATCGACACCTCAATCTCTCCCACTTTAGAAAAAGGGTTAGCTCTCTTAGTAGAAGAGGTAGACGGAATAGGTTGACCATCATCATCCACAAGAGTAGCTTTCCCATCAATAATTAGTTTTTCAAGCTTACCAATTTTCTCAACTATGGGAGTAGAACCAACATCTATTGTTCCCATTGAATCACTCACAAGCGGAACATGTGATGTATAACCGCCTTAATCGACTCATCCTCATTAACCTCCATTGTACGACCATTATCCACATCTCATATCGTCCACATTAAGAGCATCATACCGATTAGACGTAGTGATCCCGGTTCCACTCGAACTAGCCACATTAGAAGCCATCGCTTTACCGACATTTACTTTCTTGGGTTCAGAGGAGGCTTTTGGGCGATATTCAAAATGCTTGCCCACCACAGATTTAGTAGAACCTCCTCGACCGGATTCGCCCAACTTGTTTTCCTTCTTCTTATTGTTAACAATCGAAAACCATCACTTACGCCCCATGAGGTTGAGCGGTGGAATCACAACCTTAGGACAATCCACCAAAGTATGTCCAAATACCCGACATTTCACACATCTAGGCGGTTTCCATTCATATTCAACACGGATCTTCTCAATAGTCGAACCCGCACCATCAAGTAAAGGAATCTCGATAGTGAGGTCGTCCCTAAGAACCTCATCCGACTTCACTTCAATCATACACCTAGCAAAACTACTACTATTGAGATTCTTTGCACATTTGACTAGTAAAAGCATCTAACCTTTTGGGCGTACTAATCAATGTAGCAAGAAGACCGAGCCCGCCATCGAAAAACATAGCTAAAGGAACATCATGGAATTTAACCCACACCGGAATGTTAGTCAAATCCTCTTTAAGCAAGTTGGTGTTCAATGTCCATGGTTTAAGAATAATAGGAACATTACGAATCAACCAAGGACCATTATCAAGAACATCATCAACGCCTTTTTTCGAATTAAACTTGAAGAAGAAGAATCCCTTAGCATTCATCATAACCTTTTGTAAACCATACTTAGCCCACGTATTGCGAACATAATAGTCAACAACAGGGAAAGCAAGGCGTTGACCAAGGAAGTATCCGTAGAGAGTATTCTCAAACCTCATGTTCACCTCTTCCACCACTTTCATTGGGACTGAAAGGTCAACATCATTCTTCTTTTTGCTGCATTCTAGCCTCCGAAAATTAGATACGTGTTTCTGGGATTCATTAGAAGCAACACCCGCGTAAGAAACCGACTTAACTCCATTACCACTAGTAGTAACAACCTTGGGTGCATTAGAATCGAAGTAACACAATGAGTAGTACCATACATCCGGGATTGTATAGCCACATCAAAACTCGATGGAGGAGTATTTCTTGAATAAACTTTAGTACCATTCGACTTAGATTGAAGCCCAATACCACTCGAATTGTTCACATCGAAGATGAAGCCATCTTAGCAATATCATCATCAATTTTATTCATTGCTTCATCAAAGTTCGATGCGCATTAGCAATCAATTGCTCCACACTAGGTCGTTGTGAAACATTAGAGGTCGAATCGAGCGGTGTATCATGGCTTTGCTCCAAATCATCCAAAACAACCTTATCCTATTTAAAGTTCCAAGAATCTCATTTCACAAGCCTTTCTTCGTTCTCATTGATGAGTTACTACTAGCCGTTAGAGGGTCTTAGTGAAACTTAATCTCCTATTTAATAAGTCCCTTATCTAGGGTTAGAAACACTGAGTGTGCAGCCTTTTGTATCACTCTCTTCTCTCTCTTAGATCATTTCACCGATCTTGTCTTGTCTTTACATTCATATGATTATTGTCTCATTGACATTAATCTAATCTTGTAACATTTGATACTATTAATCTAAGTCGACTATTGCAGCTTAGATCTGAATAAAGGTTCTGTTGTTTATCTACTGTTGCCTATACTTTCGTACAATAACCATAAGTCTTGCATGCTTGCTCAAAAATGAAGAAATACATATGAAATGAAAATGAAAGATGTAAAATGAAAGTGATATGCTTACTAGTTACTTTGATGAGGTGATAAGAACAAGGGATTAACCTAAACACCCTAGGTTTTTATTTCAAAACCTTTAATAAGAGTGTAACTAGATTGATTTAAACTTGATCTTGAAAATTTTTATGAATTCCTTCTTAACACCCTTATATGGCCGGTTATGGAAGATGAAACAAGAGAGAAAACACTTTATCAACTTTGAATTATTAGAATGAATGAAGTGTGAAATATAGATGAAGTATAAATCTATACTATCAAGAAAATTTTACCAACCATTTAATGCTACCCCCCCTTGGTCGGCCAAGGGGGGAAGTATTTGTAAAATATAATTTTTTTTTTCTTTTATATTGTGTATAATTGTAAAAAGATGTAAGTAAAATGTGTAGTTAATAATAACTTGTAAGATTGTATATACATTAGTGTATTTAAGGTAGTTTTAGGTAGAAGTAATTTTTAATAGATCAAAGTAAAGTATAATGAGATCATAAAAATTGTAAAAATACATTTCTTGTAAAATTTGAGTGATATAATAATTATCGTGTAGTTTTTAAGAAAAGCGTCGTAATAATATAAATTTAACGATTTATATACAAAATAAATTTAAAACACTAGGTAAACTCAAAATATTGTTTTTATAAACTAAATGTAAGTATAAAAATATATCGGGATCATTTTTAGAAGTATCGGATTAAAGGTTCAAAATAATAACTTACGCGATAACGTTTATTTAATATGAAATTTACGCGTTTAATGTGAAATGCAAAATCATGAATGAACTAACATGATGCAAATGATGCTAATGAAGTGTAGACTAAACTTAGTCTATATGAAATGTCCGTGATGATATGATCATGAATTCGCCGCTAAACCATTAAGGTTACGCGAATTTAGAACACGCAAACCTAGTTTACGATAAATGATGAAATAGTGAAACATGAATTGTTTTGAGAAATGACCTGAAAGTACGAGTTGTCACAAAAGAGATCAAAGATATTGTTGAAATATGTTATAAGAACAAACAAGCTGAAACCATAGGTTCAAAGTTTGGTAAAGTTGAGTATGAGTGGAAGCCTCCTAGGTGCTCTGCTTGTAAGGTGTTTGGACATATTGATGCAAATTATAAATTGTCATGTTTTTAATAAAAATGAATATAAAAAGAAGGGGATAAGAATAGGAAGAATGGATATGAGGATGGTTTGGAGAAAGGGAATAGTAATGTTGATGTGGGATATAATGATGATAGAGGAATGAAGTCCAGGTAAATTTTGATAATAGGAAGGGTGGTGTAAATGATAAGGGGAGAAGGAATCCTCAAGCTAGGCTGGAGTTCAGGCCCAGAAATGTTATTGAAAATCAAAATGTCAATAAGAAGGATAGTGAAAAAGTTCAGCAGACACAGTCACAAAATAATAAAGGGAAAGAGCAATTTACCAATGATTCAAATAGTACAAGTGGTATTGAAAAGGGTAGCAATGCAGGGAAGGAAAAACTGATTGATAATATGAGTGTACCAAAGAGCCCTTGGAAAGTGTCCAAAGAGACTGTAGAAGACTTATGGAAAAATGCTAATAAATATGCTATTTTTTAGGAAATTGTACTCTGAGGTTGCTGAAGTACAAGCTAAGAATGACAAAGATGTTATTGAAAATGTTACTATCGAATTCCCTCCTATTCATACTTCACAAAACCAATATGCTGCATTGATAGAAGAGTATGAGAGAAAGCCTGATATATTTCTACTTTGGAAGAAGGAGGAAGTTCTTGTTGATAAGTTTGTTAACAGTAACATGATACCTACTATTTAGAAAACTAAGATATGGCCACTCAGAATGTTTATGAACTAAAAGGAAGGATGGGAAACTAAATGAAAAACTGAGTGCCCTTTTATAGGGAAGTTTCAAAAATGAATGTTGAAGTAAATTGGTCACTGTCGTTTGTTTGCATGTGTCTTTGAATAGCATGTTGTATGTTTGGATTAGCTCCAACTTCAGTTGTTGTGGTATGTCACTAGCAATGAGTTGGATGCTTATCATGTATCTTGTTTCTTGAGTTAAAATATTTTCACAGTTGCACCAAAAAAAATATTATCATCTCCTAACCCCATTTCTAACACATTTCACATTTTCACACGTAACAAGTTACAAAGATCGTTCTGTGAACATTATCGAACATTTATATACACATCATTGCATGCATTTTCTTCATCAGTTTGAGGATACTAATGTTCGAACAACGATATATGTTATGTATGAAACAAAAGTTTAATGTGTATAAATTCTAGACAGTGTCGTCCCTATTTTTGTATTCATAAAATTTACGTATACATGAAACTTGTATCGATTACTTAGTAAGTTAGTAGCATATTACCACGTCTCTGATAAGTCGTGTCAAGTGAGCTTTGCGTTGAATGCTATGGACAAATCTCAACATTTGTTCATGTAAGGCATTTAGGGACGGAATCAAAATCAAATATGATCGGGTGCACAAATTTTTTGAAACCGTAATATACATTCACATTTCATGGATCGGGTGCATTTAAGAAAAAAAAATATGTTTTTTTTTTTTTTTTAATTAATACTACATTAAAAAATCCATAAGGTCTCGGACATCCGCGAAAACCCCCGATTCCGTCCTTGAAGGTATGCTACAAATTTAGGCCTTAGAAATTATGTCGACAAAACAAAACTTGCCAACTTGGCCTAGAAAAGCATGCGATTTGATACTAAAAAGTCATATGTTTTTTTTTTTTTTTTTTTTTTTTTTTTTGCAGATGATATACCACGCTATTGTTTTTACATGCAGGTCCAAAATTTTTGTAAGGGTATTGTTATTAGCACTCTTTTGTTGGTTTTCACATTTCAATGTTATCTCTCCATGAACTTGTTTATGACTTTGCAATATGGTCCAAATTATTCGATGCTCATAAACATAGAAATTTTGGAATATAGAAGAAATTTGTGAGAAAAAAAACTGAAATAAGAAGAATGAGAAGAAATTTTAGCTACATATTTTAAATAAAAACAAAAATTTTAAAAGAGATGAATCTATATTTGTAAGTGCATATGAGATATACGATTATGGTTTTTTCAAAGTTTTTTAAATGCACCCGGTCATAAAAATATGTGTTCATAATCTTGTTTAGCTTTTCATAACTGCATTTGGTTAAATTCCGTCCCGGTTGTGTCTTTATGTACATGCATATGGTCTAGACTGTATGTCAAGTTGTCAACTAGCTATCTATACTACACATAAAGAGTGTATAGTCAAACTTTAAAAAGAAATCTTGAAAGCCAAAGGTGAGATAAATGCATAGTGTAATTAATACTCTTATTAAAACACTCTATTATTTAAAAGTACAATAATTTATTCACATTATACAACCAATTAAAAGCATATATATCAAATTAAAAACAACCAATTAAAACACTCCTTAGTAAAAAGTACAATAAAATTTTCACTAATTAATATAAAAAGTACAATATAAAATAACTAAACACACTAATTAATATTATTTTTAAAACACCCTAAAATGAAAAGTACATGTTATTATACACATTATACAAATTGATAAAACACACAAAACTTCATACAAGCTAACAAGTTGATAGTATATATAGTTTTGAAAATCGGACCAAACCAAAGGGTTCAACCAGGAACCGGTGTCGCCACCGGTTCGGCTAACCAATAAAAACCATCTGAAAACTAACCAGAGAAGACTCGTTGAAACCGATACAAACTAGTGGAATTAGGTATCATTGAGATCTATTTATCTGGTTAATCGTCACAGAGTTCCCGTCGCCGAAACGTGTTGGTACCCTGCTATACTATATATAAAGGAAAAACCAAAAAGTAAAAAGTGAAATGTTGAAACTAAAAAAACAAATGTTGAAAACATATATTTTAAAAGGAAACTATTAATACACATCGAAAACCGGGTTAACACGGGACGCTTCAAACCCGGCGGGTTGACCCGGTTTAATTTGACCCGTTTTCGATCCAACCCATCGGTTTGACTCGGTTTAAATCAACCCGTTCTTCGACCGGAACGGTTCAACCGGTTGAACCACCCCGGTCGAACCGGGTTTCAAAACATTATGTTTAATCCCCAAATCTTCAAACTTTTATTACTTTTCGTTTATAACCCATAATTTTTTTTTTTATCATTAAATGATCTGTCGCTATAAAATCCCGTTGCTATGCACGGGTACTCGTCTAGTATATTTCAAAATATATTTTTGTTCGTTGTAACTTGTAGCAAGTTTTATTGACAAATCTCTATTCATTTAAAGTGAGCTACAAAACTTAGGCCTTATAATTGTGTTGACAAGTCTTAGACAACAATTCACTTAGCTGATATATTCAAAGTTAGGCATCGAAATTGTGTTGACAAAACAAAGCTCGACACTCTAAAATATATTCATGTCTAGAAATTGTGTGTGATTTTTTATTGTAATAAACTAGAGTTTAGTGCGCTTTTTGCAGAAATTATGCCACACAATTGTGTTTACATGTGGGGCCCACAAGTTTTGTAAAATATACTACTATACCCTCTTGATATTCGTAGAAAGGCTGTTAAGATCGCGTGTAAACTCGTAGGATCGTACGAGTTTACGTGTTTACCAGCTAAAATCGTGTAGGATCGCATATGTGGCAGGATCGTAAGTAAGACCGTGGAATCGCACGTAAGATCGTAGAATCGTCACGCGATTCGAGTTCACTTTTTGTTTTTTTTTTGTCTTTTTGTTTTTTTTTTTTTTTTTTTTTTTTTTTTTTTTTTTTTTATCTTTTAAGTCCATCTCACTTGCTTAAGCCAAAAAACAAACGTGTGTTTTACTAATGTCTAATAAGTAAACCAATGTTGTTTCATTTTCAAAAAAGATTATAGTTTATACCTAGTTCTACTTTTCTAAATAGATTATAGTCTAAAAGTGTTCAATAATAAAATTTACTTTACTTCATTGTGATTAAACTAATCAAAGCGTATGTTTTGGAATGCTACTAATGAAGTGTTTGTTTCCTTGAAATCATATAGATGGCTCGTATGTTTTGAGGCTAAATCGTTAATTTAACGATTAAAACTTGATTTTTTTGTGTTTTATTATTACTTTGGCGTTTGAAATTTGAACTTTGTCATTTTCAAGAGGATATTATATGAATTTATCTTTGACGTTGAGTATAAATGTAAAACAGTTTGACTCGTTTATCATTTGTTTACAAACTATGACAAAATTGGTAGGATCGTAGGATCGCGATCCGATCCTACGATCTCGATCTTGCAAAGACAAAAACGATCCCACACGGGATTGCGATCTTGACAGCCTTGATTTGTAGATAATACTTTTTTCGTCTCAAAATTATTGTCCGTTATTGACTTTTTCGGTTTTTATTTCTCAACTTTGACTATAAGTATTTTTATTTGTTTCTGTTATACATTACTTAATGAAAATTATACCAATGAAAATACATTTAAAACTCAATCCGTTCATATATTTTACATCAAGAATTATGTAATATAAACAAAAATACTTAAGGTCAAAATTTAAAAGTAAACACCAAAAAATTCAATAGATGACAATAATTTTGAGACGGAGGGAGTATAGTATAGATAGGTGTGTTCATCGATTCGTTTATCGAGTTGTCTGGTTTGGTTAAAAAACTTTGGAAAAATCAAATCGTCTCAAATTAAAATTGGGTTAAACCAGGGTTGTTTTTTTCCAAATGTATATTAAATTACCCTGATTCATCGAAATGTATTTTTAGTCCTATTTAATTAGCATCTTAAACTCTATTATATCATGGTTAAAAAAAAATTGTGCACCCAATCATATATGTTCTTGACTCCATCCTTGGTGGCGACCCGATCGGCAAAGGGGTGACCCACAAGGTTGACCCACTACTGTGGGCAGTTATATATAGATTAGTTTTTTAAAAAATATATATTTTTAAGCTTAAAAATGTTATATTTATACAAAAAAAGGGTTTTGTATTTATATAAATAAATATATAAAATTTATATATATTTATGTTAATTCGATTTTCAGTTCGTTTTCGTTTACATTTTATCAGAACCATATCCATACCAAAACCGAATATTCAAGTCGGTTCGGTTTTATTTGGCTGACTCCGGTGTGGTTTTCGTGAATATATTTAAAACTGGGCTTCTGAACCAGGCATCTAAACTAGTCCATTATACGTGAATATATTTAAAACTGGGCTTATAAATTACCCGTTCAAGAAAAGGAAACTAGCGGACCCCTCTCTCTTAAACCGCCTAGAGGGAAATCCTATAAATATAATACCTTATAAAATTTACAGACGTATAACCATCAAGTCGTCTTCTATAAGGTATGTTTTATAAAGCTGTTAATTAGGGTTTTTATTTTATTTTAGCTTATTCTAATTGATTTGTAGTAACTCTTTTCATATACCTACGGTGTTGCTTTTTTGCTGTAAGATGCGTACGTTTTTCTTTATTGCCGAACATTATATTCATCACTGGAACACTAGTTGCTTAATCATCTTCACTTATTACTAGTTTTTTACACATGTTGTAACTTATTTGCTTAATGGATATTATGTATAAAATATCACTTTATTTTCAGATAATTTTTCCATACATGCATGTATAAAACGATTTATCAATCATATATATACTAATAGTAATACTGTTAACTTAAGCCTAACTAGCTAACTAGCTAAGTAATTCTTTGATATGCATGCCTTTAAAAAGAATGTCCCTATAAACCCTAACTATTATTTTATAACTGTATTGCATCAGGAGGATTGTGGAATACGCATGGAGACGATGAAATCAAAAAATGGCGTAACAGCTTTGATTTACACCGACCCAATAAAGAATTCATCAGTGACCATTGTTCAAGGAAACTCGGAAAAGAATACATCAGTGACCATTGACGGAAATAAAGTATCCATCAGGCCCCATACCGTGAGTAACCAAACAGTGTCACCTGAAGTCGTAAGACAAAGAAACCGTCTTAATGTTGCTAGTGCAGTTGCTGACACCCGTGTGACTGCAGAACACGGCAACTTGACGGAACCAAGATTAATGCTTGGTGGTTGCCAGAGAGAGTTACGGAAATTAAGGTCGGAACAGGAGGAAATGAGAGAGGAGATGGCTAACATGGCAAAGATGATAGAAAAACTTCAGAAAATGGCTAACCCCCCAACGAAAGAAAGCAATCGTGAAGATGAATCTATGCGTTCTCAGCCCCGCAAACTCTACAGATTTTGCTGTTTAAAATCTGGATTCGATTTTTGAGGGAATAATTGTTTTTGGATATTAGAAAGCTGATACCCTCGGCTTTCTTTTTTATGGTCTTTTTTTATCAGAAAAGTGGGATATATGCAGCTTTAAAACCCGTCAAATGAGAAGGCTAGCTTCAATAATTCATTTAAGATAATAGATGTACGTATTACGTACATCTATACTACGTATTATGGATTGTTAGTTTAAGACTTATAAATACTAATTTGTAAGTTCGAACGGTTAAAATTATTAGATGACATTTATATAGCTTTAGCTATTGTTTTGTATTATGACCCATTTGTATTATATTAGGCCTAGCCCATGCATAATTTCTAGAATCATTTCATGTAATCAATATATACGGTCTTTAGATGAATGCAAATCAAGGAATTCATAACCTTCCAATATGGTATCAAAAGCAAAATCGATCCTTTCCTAATTTTTCTCCCAATCACCCGTTCTCTTCCCTTCTCTCTATTTCCTAAGCGGTGTTTTTTTTTTTTTTTTTTTTTTTTTTTTTTTAAATCACAGCAAGATCACAAAGAAGAAAATACCATTCATCATATATACTTATCATTCTTTTGTTTGTGGTTGATTGGTAGACGTACAACAAACAGATCAACCATCTCTACTTATTTTATTCTTGTTGGTGTTGTTGACGCATAACAAATAGAGAAGGAAAAACAACCTTAATTTGTTCTTTTTAACCTAGTAGCAGATTGTTCACTCCTTAATCACCAAATCGGCACCAATGGCCAACGATGATAACCACAATACTCATTCAAATAAATCACAAAGTCTACCTCCAATATGTAACCATTTTAACAAAGGTACTTGCAAATTCGGAGACCGCTGTAACTTCATCCATGATCATCGAAACCGGTCGGGGTTGGCTAGTAAATCATCTTTTGGTCCTAGCAATTACTCTTGGTTGACTAGTGGACAAAATATTTCAAATATTCAACACCAGTGGCCTTCTCCTAATCCCTACCAGGCTCGTGTGGCACAAGCATATTTCCAGCCCAATGTTACCAACCGATTGGGCCAACCTACATCATCACAGGCCCATGTGGCTTATTATACTCAACCAACCCA
This sequence comes from Chrysanthemum lavandulifolium, assembly GCA_022545495.1. Lineage (NCBI taxonomy): Eukaryota > Viridiplantae > Streptophyta > Magnoliopsida > Asterales > Asteraceae > Chrysanthemum > Chrysanthemum lavandulifolium. The sequence continues at coordinate 26,568,088 of CM040239.1, forward strand.
ACAGCCACCTGTTGTGTATTCTGTCCAGCAACCGTACATAGTCCAGTATGCTCCTCTTGGCCAGTTCCAGCCCACTAACCCGACCAGTGGCATACTTGGTGCGGCACCCGCTTCGTACCCGTCTCAAGCTACTTTACTTCCTAATGTTTTTAGCACTATGACTGTGCAGGACCCAACTTGGAACATGGATACATGTGCCTCTTCTCATTTAATTTCTAATGCAAGTAATTTAAGTACTATTTTTAATAAAAGTTTATACCCATCTGTTCACGTAGGTGACGGTAATTCTATCCCTGTCACTAACACCGGTCATAGCATTATTCTCACTATTCATCGCCCTCTTTACCTTCATAATGTACTTGTCACCCCTAATATCATCAAAAACCTTATTTCTGTTCGTCAGTTTACTAGGGATAATAATTGCACTATTGAATTTGACGCTTTTGGTTTCTCTGTGAAAGATTTCTTGACTCGCCACATCCTCCTTCGATGTGACAGTTCGGGCGATCTCTATCCAATTACCAAACCATCACTATCCCTACTGCTTTTCTCTCCACAAGTTCCTCCACGTGGCATCAACGTCTCGGTCATCCCGGTGACGAAGTGCTACGCTCCCTTGTTTCCCGTCATTTTATTTCGTGTAATAAACAAAAGTCTACACATGTTTGTCATGCTTGCCAACTTGGCAAACATGTGAAGCTTACGTTTCATAGTTCGGATTCTATTGTTGAACATTGCTTTGATATTATTCATTCTGATTTGTGGACTTCTCCTGTTAATAGTTCTAGTGGTTTCAAATATTATGTTCTCTTTCTTGATCATTTCTATCACTATTGTGGATCTATCCCCTACGTTCTAAATCTGACATGTTCGATAAATTTTTACATTTTCGTAATTATGTTAAAAATCAATTTAAATGTGAAATCAAGAGTTTCCAATGTGATCATGGTGGTGAGTTCGATAATAACTGAATCCATACACTTTTTGCTAAACATGGTATACAACTTAGATTTTCTTGCCCACAAACCTCTCAACAAAATGGCAAGGCGGAAAGAATGATCCGCAAAATAAATAACGTCATCCGTACCCTCCTTTTTCAAGCACACCTACCACCTACCTTTTGGGTCGAGGCCCTCCACATGGCCACATATCTCCTCAACCTTCTACCCTCAACCGCCATAAACAACGAAATCCTTTACACAAGACTTTTTCACAAAAAACCCGACTACTCCTGATTACATATATTCGGGTGCCTCTGTTACCCACACATTCACTCCCCTCACAAACTCGCACCACGAGCAACCCCGTGCATCTTTTTGGGATTTCCCGCATATTACCCTGGTTTTCGTTGCCTCTATCTTGAAACAAATAAAAGTATCCTCTCTAGACACGTCACCTTTGACGAAACCCAATTTCCCTACCGATCCATGACACCCAATGCCCCACTTACTTATACCTCTTTAGACCCCGCACCTTCCCCTCTCCTTAACTACGGTCTTATCACTCCAACTCCTTCCCAAACACAAAACGAATCCCCCACTCCTTTATCCACTGAAAAAACTCCTCAACATATGTCGCGAGCCCTGTTCATCAAACCCAACAGCCGCCCATCAATGCACACTGACCGCAGCCCACTAATGATCGCCTGCGATAACGCCACACGCGTGCTCGGGTCAAAGGAACTTCCTTTTCGTCGAGCAAGTTTTTCAACACCCTGGCAAAGAACCTAATCATTGTAGTGTAGTATTAGGGTGGCCACGGAATTGATATCGCTTTCTGGGAATAGGAATGCTAGTGAGAAGTTACTACGCTAAGGTCGGGGTTGAGGAAGATTATTTTTATCTTTTATGATTTTTAGGAAATGGAAAGGTACTAATCTCGGGGTTTGGATTTGGGGTTGGTATTTCTACCGATTACTCTACTTATCTAATTATCTAATCTAGTGGTGTATGTAGTCTATGTCTAATTATTGTATGCTCGTATGATGATTTAAAGATGTGTTTACTTAGGTTTTATTACTCCTTAATTATCTCCTATTGATGGTTGAATTGTCACGTCCTTATTCTTAATCGCGTTGTGTGTCTAAGGTCGTAGGGTATGCGTTTATCCTTAACTCTTTGAAACTACCAAAGGTTATCGCCTACAAAATCTCTATGATTTATAAACTTAACGCTAAGGTACTCTTCGGATGGTTTAGCCTACAATGACTCTAGGTACTAAAAGCTAAGGTTCAACAAAGATTAATCAAGCATTAACTACACAACGGATGACCTATCGCAATACTAGATCATTAACAATTAAGATAAGAGACAACCAATCACTATTCAATATTAAGTTTCATATTCCCTAAGCAAACACACAAGTAAATTAGCCGGACATGGGAAACATGCAAGCATACACACAATTAATTGAAGACATAATTGAAATAATGAAGTAAAACACTTATCTTGATGTAAGATAGGGTATGGAACCCTAAAATATCTTGACAAGACAACCTTGGTTCGGTTTAGGTTTTACTCCAAAAGACTACACATCGAAAACTAAAAATTCGGATTCTATATATAAGATTACACATGCGACGGCGCCACAAATCCGGCCACCCTTGATTTGCGACGCCCGGTCGTCGCCGTCATTAGGGTTTCGCTTGGCCACGTTAGTCTTGCGATGGCGTCACCTTGCTTGTGACGCCGTCCCTTCGATCTCGACGTCGTCGGATCAAATCTAGGCCGCTTTGAGTTGACGCCTACTCTTTAAAACCAAGCCGCCACTTGTAAATGAGCAATTTGGCTTCCGAGCCGTCACAAAGTTGTCCGACGGCGTCGCTTATTTTGTGCTGACGCCCCCTTCGGGCCCAAAGACTGAGTGTCTCAATTCTTGACTTTGGCCATTTTCTTCAGATATTCGCGCCTTTTCGTCCGAATAAGTGTCATTCCAAAGATTTTGTCTTCAAGATACCTAAAAGTGAAAAGGAACGATATTAAGTAATAACGGATACAAAAGTGATCAAATAAGGGCTTAAATGACCCCTCAAAAGGTACATTTTAAAACCTTATCAAATATCCCTACACTTGGTATTTGCTTGTCCTCAAGCAAATGTGCTTTAGCCAATTAATTTATAAGTTAGGGTCATGAAGCATTGGTTTAGAACAATTCACAACACATATAAGCCCCGCAAAATTCATAACAATCACGAAAATTACATACTAGCACCTCACAAGGGGTGTTTGGATACTCACATCTCTTGGGTGTATATGAAATATAACAAGTTGGAAATGGAAGATAAACACTCATTAACCGGTCCCTAGTACATAGATTACCATAGGCTTGAGACTAGATCAAACCTCCATCGCTTTGGCGTAAGCACCTAGGAAAGACTATCCAAGAGGTCTTTTAAAGGGTTGTAATGTTAGGCTTACGGTAGGGAAACAAAGGGTTTGGTGGGATAGGCTATTTAGTGGTGGCAAGTCAAAAATCTTTATGTTACAAGCATGCGAAGAATGGCGTTGCTAAGCCAAGACTCGACACTCTAGACTCTAGATAACTGAAACAAACAAACATAAATTAAAGATAGATGTAGGATGGTAGCCCGTATGTTTTTTTCATTTTTTTAACACTCTATTTTTTTTTCTTTTTCTATTTTTATATTTTTTTGATTTTTTTTATACACTTTTACTCTACCATCCTCTACGATAACATCAAAATGATAGGGATTTATAGGCATATCCCTACACTTGAGTTTTCTATTACTCTAACACTAATATGACCCGAATTGAAAAGATCAAAACACTTGGAGTACATTATTACGCAAATAAAGGGAATTTGAATTTAACGTTCCCTTCCCGTCATTTCATAAACTTTAACTTTTCCCATGAGTCCCGATCGTCCCAAAACTGTGTACAAAGGATATGACTCGACTTAGCAACTTATGCAAGCAACTAGATAATTGAACTAAGGGTTTAGTATGATAACAATAATGCACTAAAAGTGAGTGCATACAAGGTGGGCTAAGGAGATTTGGGTGTACATTTGGGAGTGGGGTGTAAACAATGCTCTTCATTGATATTCCGGAAAACCAAAACATCACGAGAACCGCGAAAAGGATAGGTTCTGAGGGGTTAACTTGGGGTATCGTGTACTAAAGATGAGTACAACGCAAAGGTGTGGAGGAATTACTCAACCGATGTGGAAGAAGTAATTATATTACGGGTATCAAACAAGGGTTATCCTAATGCCTCTTATCATTTAGTTATTCCTAACTACACAAGTGTAGTCTTACTAGCGATCTCGGGATGCATCACAACACAAGTTCTATAATCTATTATACTACCGGTTCACACACTAAACATTAAAGATGAATGTTTTAATTCCTACTAATCTAAGGGCGATCCTCACATTTTTGGTGGAATTTAAGTGGTAAAGGGTTTTTGTGCTAGTCATATAATTTCCTATCCATGAGACGCTTTATTAAGACTAATGGCCCACTCCTATATGTCATGAAAAATTTTAAATTTGGTGCCAAAATTATCCTAACTGACATTTTCTCATGGTTTATTACACAAACACAATTGGACAAAGCAAATAGTAAAGGATAAGCATAGTTTCAAAGTTCCCGTTTTATTTTCCCTCCCTACACTTAAACTGAACATCGTCCCCAATGTTCCCCGAAAGTATCAAAGTTATGATAATGGAAGGTAATAAAAGATGAAAGAAACTAGTACTCCCCTGATTAGCTCGGTAGGATCCGTGTAAATTGGTGGTTACATATTTCTTCAAGAAGAACGTTTGCGTGAAAAGCTCCTTCTCATCTTATGTATCTTCTTCTTGGTAAATTAAACCTGCACACTTGAAGACAACAAACGAAACCTTCGCGTAAAATCGGCGGTAATAATATATATAGGACTCTACTAAACTATGATATAATGCTTGTGGAATGGATGTTTACAGAATTTCTGGAAAATTAAGACCTGAAAAATTCAAAAAATTTATAAGTAGCTCGAAAACGAGAAAAAAGTAATCGATTGTTTTGCTCCTTCCCGACGCGTCAGTTGCGATCTGACGCCGTCAAGTTATCCCGACAAAAAGCGGTCTCGCGATTTTCGGAAGAAATTCGAAAAGTTACATCTTTAGAATCTGGAAAAATTTCCTGCAAAACATCCATTATGACTCTATACAAGCATTTGACTCGAATAAACACACATATATATCTCTTAATTAATTGAAATTCTCATGTTTACGTTTCTTTTGAAAACGTGTGTAATCCTCCCTACACTTATCCCTTATGTAAAATACCTTTATATGTAATTAAGACGAGGTTAAAGATAAGATAAAACATTTTTACAAATTTAAACATGAGAATAAACAATCAATAAAAGATATATGACACAAACAAGCAAATAATTAAGCATGGGTTGCCTCCCATGAAGCGCTTTTCTTTATTTATGAGTCTTGTAGCTAGACTCGAAGCCGTACCCCTACGTGACTTCATTACCGTCACTTTCTTCCTTATGACGGTCTCTAGTGGGTGATTCCATGTTGTAAAAGTGTCATATGATACACCTTTCTAAGAGTTCGTCCTCTCCCCACTCAGTTCTATATTCCGGTCCTAAGTTCAAGCAATCCTTATAGAAACCGAAAATCTTGGCCATAACATAATCCACTCCTTTTTCCTTATCCTTCTCATTCCTATAGTAGACCGATAGTTTAAGTTCCTTTTCATCATTGGAGAGTGATGAAAATTTCTCAATCTTAAACGGCATTTGGTAGGCTACATCATCTTTCTCATCCTTGAATCGCACTATTCCTAACGAGGGATCATAAGTCATCCCGGTGCTTTCTATGAAAGGTTTCCCTAGAATAACGTGGGACATGCTAGGATCTATGGCCGTACTGATATCTTCCACTATTATGAAATCCGTAGGAAATGTGAAACTACCTACATAGATGGGCAATCCCTTAACTCTACCAAGAAAATTGCAACTAACCCTAGGATTATCGGGATCTTGCCTAGTTGGGATAGGCTTCTTCATTACCCAATTATAGTATGTGCTAGTCATTATGTTTATTGGGGACTTGCGGTCAATGTAGGCCTTTGCCACGAAAAGGTGTCCTATGCAACATGGTATGTTAAGATTCCAAGGGTTCCCAAACTTGATCCTAGGGCTTCTCCTAACATACATGTGACGAAGGTCACGCACTATGTGAGGGTGGCGATATAGTTCTTCTTCCGTAGAAAACTTCATGAAATAGTCATTGTCTACCTCATCTACTTCCTTGGTTGTTTTATTCCTAGGTGTTTCACTAACCTCAAGTATCGTTTCATGGGTCGCTTCGTCATTTGTTCTATTAGGTTTTGCTAAGGTGATGGTATTTACGAATTAAACGTGCTTAGCTAGCTTACTTAGGTCCTTAATCTCTACACCGGAAGGTTCGGGAGTTGAGATTGCATTAACCTTCCTATCACTATTGGGCATGGCTTTCAAGAGGTTATCTATCTTCCTATCCATCTCAGCTTGTTGTTGGTTAAAATGATCCGAGAGCTTAGCTATTTGAGCTTCTTGGGATGCGACTAGGTGTTGCAACATCCCCTCAATGTTTTGTTGGTTAGGGCCGTGAAATGGGGGCCATGAGAAATCATTGGATGTGAATTCTTTGGTTTGTCCCCAATAAAAGTCGGGCTTGCCCTTCCATGCTTCTCGGGCGTCATTAAAAGTCCTAGGTCCGTGTGTTGTAGGGAATCTTCCTCCTGTTCCATTAGTACGCGAGGATGCGTAGTCAACGGAAGCTTGTTCGGGGAATTTGGTGCAAGTGCGCATGTTACTACATGGCTCACATGAGGAAGAAACTTTGTTCACATGGCGTGAAGACTTAGGATTTTCGTAGGAGCTCATTAGGAATTTAACTTGGTCTTCAAGCTCGAGCATCCTACGATCGGAAGATTGTGAGTCAATGGGAGGCAAGGAGATTGCCTTAACGGTTTTGGACAACTCACGGGGGTCATTCCAAATTTCGTTGTCATAGAGAGCAAGGTTCTCTATTATACCCCATGATTCTTCCGCGGTGAGATCACTAAGTTTTCCACCGGCCGCTTGGTCAATGGATTGCTTGGTAGGGAAGTTGACATGATCATAGAAGAGTTGTACTTGGAGTCAAAGATCAATGCCGTGATGAGGAACATCAAGATATCATTCCTAAGCTTAGTGGTTCTCCCCGGTGGGAAAAATGGAGCAAGGAAGCGAGAGGTGAGATCATCCCAACTTGAGATGGAGCCGGCGGGAAGTCGCTCAAGCCAATTACTAGCTTGGTCCCGTAGAGAGAATTGGAAGAGATGCAAGCGCGTGGTCTCCCGAGTAGTAGCATCGAGGTCGATGGAATCGACAATTTTAAGGAAATCCTTAAGATGCTGATTAGGATCTACAGAACGAAGTCCATGGAATGCACATCCGTTTTGCACCAACCGGATGGTGTCGGATCGCAGGGCCGTATTTTGGGCTTGGTCGGGAAGCTCAATGGTGTTCCTATAGCCTAGGTGGCTTGGTCTCGAGAATTCACCAAGAGTACGGCCTCTTGGCGGGTCATTTGGTGGTAGGTTGATGAATGGTGGTTGGTTATCACCTTCCATGATGAAAAGTGATGGGATACGAACAAAGGTTACAAAGAAGAGGGATAGACTACGAGGAAGCTAAAAATGGGAAAAAATTTACTTGACAGAATCAAGCAAGGAAACCTAAGCAGTAGACTCTAACTAGCTATTCTATTCCCGCAGCGGTGCCAAAACTTGATAACGCCACGCGTCATTCGGGTCAAAGGAACTTCCTTTCGTCGAGCAAGTTTTCAACACCCTAAGCGGTGAACCTAATCGTTGTAGTGTAGTATTAGGGTAAGCTACGGAATTGATATCGTTCTCTAGGGAATAGGAATGCTAGTCGCGGTTACTACGCTAAGGTTGGGGTTGAGGAAGATTATTTTTTTATCTTTTTATGTTTTTTTAGGAAATGGAAAGGTACGAATCTCGGGGTTTGGATTTGGGGGTTGGTATTTCTACCGATTACTCTACTTATCTAATTATCTAATCTAATGGTGTATGTAGTCTATGTTTAATTATTGTGTGCTCGTATGATGATTTAAAGATGTGTTTACTTAGGTTTTATTACTCCTTAATTATCTCCTATTGATGGTTGAATTGTCACGTCCTTATTCTTAATCGCGTTGTGTGTCTAAGGTCGTAGGGTATGCGTTTATCCCTAACTCTTTGAAACTACCAAAGTTTATCGCCTACAAAATCTCTATGATTTATAAACTTAACGCTAAGGTACTCTTCGGATGGTTTAGCCTACAATGACTCTAGGTACTATAAGCTAAGGTTCAACAAAGATTAATCAAGCATTAACTACACAACGGATGACCTATCGCAATACTAGATCATTAACAATTAAAATAAGAGACAACCAATCACTATTCAATATTAAGTTTCATATTCCCTAAGCAAACACACAAGTAAATTAGCCGGACATGGGAAACATGCAAGCATACACACAATTAATTGAAGACATAATTGAAATAATGAAGTAAAACACTTATCTTGATGTAAGATAGGGTATGGAACCCTAAAATCCGTAGAAGATGACCTTGGTTCGGTTTAGGTTTTACTCCAAAAGACTACACACCAAAACTAAAAATTCGGATTCTATATATAAGATTACACATGCGACGCGCGTCACCTTGATTTGTGGCGCCGTGGTCACCGCCGTTAGGGTTTCGTCTTGGCCACGTTAGTCTTGCGATGGCGTCACCTTGCTTGTGACGCCGTCCCTTCGATCTCGACGTCGTCTCGGATCAAATCTAGGCCGTCGAGTTGCGGCCTACTCTTTTAAAACCGAAGCCGTCACTTGTAAATGAGCAATTTGGCTTCGAGTCACAAAGTTGTCCGACGGCGTCGCTATTTTGTGCCTAACGTCGTCCCCTTTAGTTCCAAAGCAGTCCGAGTGTCTCGATTCTTGACTTTGGCCATTTTCTTCAGATATTCGCGCTTTTCGTCCGAATAAGTGTCATTCCAAAGATTTTGTCTTCAAGATACCTAAAAAGTGAAAAAGAACGATATTAAGTAATAACGGATACAAAAGTGATCAAATAAGGGCATAAACGACCCCTCAAAAAGGTATATTTTAAAACCTTATCACGCACCATACCACTTAATGCAACTCCAACCACACCCCAACAACCGCATACTAACAACCAAACAAACACCGCCTCGGCCTACTAACCACAACCCGTAAACGAACCCCCTCGTACTCACCCTATGGTCACTAGGTCTTAATCGGGCATTGTCAAACCCGTTGATCGTCTCACTTTACATACCTCCTCCATTTCACCTATACCTAAATCTCCATTTTTTTCTTTAAAAGATCCTTAGTGGCGTAATGCTATGTATGATGAGTATAATGCGTTAGTTAAAAATGGACTTGGGTTCTTGTACCGAGGCCCTCAGATGTTAATTTAGTTCGCTCGATGTGGTTATTTAAGCACAAGTTTCATGCTGACGGGACTTTGAGGCGATATAAGGCTCGTTTGGTTGCCAATGGCAGTAGTCAGCAACTTGGTGTTGATTATGATGAGACGTTTAGCCCGGTTGTGAAACCGACCACCATTCGCACTGTTCTTAGCCTTGCTATCTCTCGCAAGTGGCCTATTCATCAGCTTGATGTTAAGAATGAATTTCTTAACGGTGATTTATCTGAGACTGTCTATATGCATCAACCCCCAGGGTTTGTTGACTCTCGATACCCTCACCATGTTTGTCTTTTGCTGAGATCACTATATGGACTGAAACAAGCACCTCGTGCATGGTTTCAGTGGTTTGCAGGTTATGCCACCAGGGTTGGATTTTACCACAGTCGATGTGATTCTTCACTATTTATTTATCGATAGGGGTCTGAGGTTGCTTATTTACTTATATATGTGGATGACATCATCCTTACCGCATCATCTAATGCTCTCCTCCAGCAGATTATTGGTTCCTTACATAGTGAGTTTGACATGACTGATCTCGGGGCACTTAATTATTTTCTTTGTATCCCTGTTGTTCATTATTCTACAGGGTTGTTTTTGTCTCAGAGGAAGTATGCTCTCTAGCTTCTTGAGTGTGCTAATATGGCCAATTATAACCCTTCTCGGACTTCCGTTGATACAAAGTCTAAACTCGGTCCAGAAGGTATTCCGGTTCAGGATCCAACTTTATATCGTAGTCTTGCAGGTGGGCTTCAGTATCTCACGTTTACACGTCCGGATATATCTTATGCAGTACAACAGATTTGTCTCTATATGCATGATCCGTGGGAGCCTCATTTTGCTGCTCTCAAGCGTATCATGCGATACGTTCAGGGGACTCTGGATTTTGGTCTTCATTTATACTCCTCTTCTACCACTTCTCTTGTTGGTTATACAGATGTTGATTGGGCAGGTTGCCCCTATACACCACGGCCTACCTCAGGTTTCCGTGTTTTTCTGGGTGATAATTTATTGTCTTGGTCATCCAAACGTCAGCACACCCTTTCCCGCTCCAGTTCTGAAGCTGAATATAGGGGTGTTGCTAACGTTGTAGCTGAGACCGCATGGATTCGTAATCTGCTTCGTGGGCTACATTCTCCGTTATCATCTGCTACACTTGTCTACTGTGATAACGTTAGTGCCATTTATATGTCTACAAACCCGGTTCAACATCAGCGCACAAAACATATTGAGATAGACATACATTTTCTTCGTGACATGGTTACCGCTGGTCAGGTGCGCGTTCTACATGTTCCCTCTCGCTATCAGTACGCCGATGTATTCACCAAGGGGCTACCTTCAGCTTTGTTTGAAGAATTTAGATCCAGTTTGAGTGTCCGGCCTCCTCCCACTCCAACTGCGAGGGCGTAGTAGATGACATTTATATAGCTCTAGTTATTGTTTTCTATTATGGCCCATTTGTATTATATTAGGCCTAGCCCATGCATAGTTTCTAGAATCATCTTATGTAATCAATATATACGGTCTTTAGATGAATGCAAATCAAGGAATTCATAACCTTCCAATAAAAATGTTATCGTATAATGAGCATAAGTATTAGCAAAGAACTTCAAATGATTCATCATTTTTTGCATTGAAAAATTCACATTCTAAGATTTTCAGTTATATATTACACATAGTATTTGAACGTCTGAACAAATACGGTTAATAAATTGATATGTAAGTTCAAACACTAAACGTACATGTTGTCGTAAAATGGGCATTAATATTTATCTACAACTCCAAAAGATATTTTGCACCGAAAAATAATTCTTACATCAGTATGTTATGACTTCGAATCTTAAAATTAGTATTAGTGTTATATCAGATGTGATAAGCATGTTTGAATATATAATTTTTTTATATATATTCTATGAATAAATTGTAATAATTTGAAAGTTCATATTTTTTTTGGGTAAAGGGGAGTAATCCTGCACCCTGGTTAATATATTAACCAAAAAACGTTTAAGTACAATGGATATGAGTGAAATCCCATATCTTAGCCCGTTACATAGGCATAAAGCTTACATAACAAGATACTACCTATTTTCTAAACAAGAAATCAAACCACTACTCAAATGATAACATAGGACATAACAAAAAAATTACTTCCTAGGTCCTTGAAGCTTGGTGCCATACATGACATTAAAGGCATCCAAATTCCTCGGAAGATCAGAAACCTGCTTCGCATAGTCATCGTAGTCATAGTCATCATACTCATCTTCAAACTCTTGGCCACCACCGAATAGATTAGCAGACTCATCAAATGGGTTAGCAACCACCTCATCTTCAAAATCAGACACCACGATATCTCCCACTTTAGAAAAAGGGTTAACTCTCTTAGTAGAAGAGGCGGGCGGAATACAAGAATTACTAGTTTTAGGAGCCACTCCCGACTCCATCTCTTTCAAATCACTCACATGGTGTTCTTGTGATGCAGTACCTGTCTTAGTAGACTTATCTTCATTAACTTCCATTGTACGACCCGAATCCACATCCTTGTTGGTGTCATTAGAAGGAGTACCAAAATCATCCGAAGATTCCATATTAAGAGCATCAAACTGATTAGATGTAAAGATCTTAGTTCCACTCGAACTAGCCACATCAGAAACATTCTTCTTAGTGACTTCCACTTTCTTAGGTTCAGGGAGAGTCTTTTGGGTTGATATTGAAACCGCTTATCCACAACGGGTTTAGTAAACCCTCCTTGACCGGAATAGTAGAACCACCTTGCTTTCCTTCTTCTTATTATTAACCGTCTTGAAACCATCATTAACACGCTTAGGATCTTTGACGGGAGGTTCAACAACTTTCGGACATTCAATAAGAGTATGACCAAAATCTTACATTTATCAAAATGAGGTGGTTTCCACTCGTATTCAACCCGTATCTTCTCAATAGTCGAACCCGACCAATCAAGTAACGGTATCTCAACAGTAAGGCTGTTCCTAAGCACCTCATCCGACTTTACTTCAATCATGCATCTAAGAAAACTACTACGGCCCCACGAGTCCTTGCACATTTGGCTAGTAAAAGCATCTAACCTTTTAGGCGTGCCTATCAATGTGGCAATGAGACTAAGGCCATCATCAGAAAACATAGCAAGAGGAACATCATGGAATTTAACCCACACCGGGATGTTGGTCAAATCCTCTTTAAGTAAGTTGGTGTTCAATGTCCATGGTTTAAGAATAATAGGAACATTTCTAATCAACCAAGGACCATTTTCAAGCACATCATCAACACCTTTCTTCGAATTGAACTTAAAGAAGAAGAACCCCTTTGCATTCATCATTAACTTTTGTATACCAAACTTAGCCCATGCATTGCGTACAAAGTAATCAACAACAGGAAAAGCAAGGCGTTGACCAAGGAAATACCCATACAAAGTATTCTCAAACCTAGTGTTTACCTCTTCAACCACTTTCATCGGGACAGAAAGATCCACACCATTAGCGTTCTTACTACACTCCAACCTACGAAAGTTTGACGTGTATTTCTTTGGTTCAGTAGAAGTAACACCAGAATACGATGAAGAAGGTTGTTTCAAAGCACCAACCTTCTCAATACCAACAGCCCCATGTACATCATATCAACCTTATCATTAGCATTATTATGGCCATTAACATTAGAAGCCATAGGACCACTCGTATCTTAAGGAGGTTTGAATAATAACCAATAGCGATAGCATCTCCTCAAACTCCTTCTGCGACTGTGGCACCTTAAGATGCTCAAAAGGATTAGCCCCAGTAGAAGTAGTAGCATCCACTGTCATGGCTGGTTTTAATGGTTTCCCATCGTCACCCACAAGAACAAGTTTTCCCTCAAAGATTTGTTTTTCAATAGCACGAATTTTCAATAAAGTATCATGACCCTCAGGTGTGTCATGACTAGGTGCGTCATGACTAGGGCTTGAACCAAGTGAAACCGGCTCTACTTGTCCATCAGAACGAGAACCAGAAGCAATACCAGTAAACTCATCATTCCTACTATTAGGGTTCATTGTCGATGGAAGATTTGACTCACCAGGACTAACAGTAGGCTCATTCACATCATCGTTTAATTCATCAACCTTGTCCATAACAACAAACAAGAAAGTAAAACAACCCTAAAAATGAAAACCAAAAAAGTAATAACCGAATCCCTAAGAAAACGAAACGCCAGGAAAGCAAGAAGATCCACGTCAATCTTCAGTCACGATAACCTTAGTAGAACTAAGGCATGATTATAAGCACAAGATACTATCAAACATCAATCATGATAGCAGGTTCGGTTAATAAGATCAAACAGTGGCAGCGATTGAAAATAAACCCGAAAAAAATGATATATCGACCCCTAAACTCAAGACTTATTCGTTCAAATCAGAAACAATTAACATCCCACGAATGGTTTGTTAACTAGAACAGATTAAGGTCAAAGAAATTGAGAATAGGAATAGAAAACGATCGGATTGTTAGTGTTTTAGGTTATCGGAAATCGCCAAAGGTTGAAATCAATGTGTGATATATAGTTTGAAAGTTAGTGATTTAAAATTTTAAATGCACAAAACGGTGAATCATTTGGAGTTCTACACAAATACTTATGCCAACTTTACAAAAGCGTGTTGAGTATTCGTACTTACAGGTTAGTGTTATATTACATTCGATATATCATACAAACTCATGTACCGGGGAAAAAAAGTTTGCCGGAACTACTCAGAAGTATATGAAAGTGTCCTCTATTGGAAGATAACTAGATGCTTGTCGTAATCGTGTAATTTGTTTCCTTTAATGATTAATGGTGTGAAAGTGAGTTTCAAATTAAAAGAGAAGGGTGGCAGTGAATGGTTTTTAATATATGATTTAGAAGGATGTGTGTAGTATATGAAAATAAAAAGAAAATTAGTTAAAGATAAAAATATTAGTCAGCAAAAAGTAAAAAGAAAATTTATTAAAATAATGTTTTTATTAAATTATGTGTTTTGTTGATGTACAGTCCTTTTGAGACAAAAAAGTAACACAATATATATTATACTAGTCGTTGCACAATTCTTTTGAAACAAAAAAATTATTCAACAAATACCAAAAAAAAAAAAAAAAAAAAAAAAGAAAAAAAAGCAGCATTATAACCATAACCATAAAACTGTTGCTAGAAAGGAGGTGTGTTTGGAATATGGGTTTAGGAAAAATGACTGGGAATAAAAATGATTAATGATGTTTGTTTTATAGATATGGGTTTTTAAATCTTGGAATGAAACCTACAAAACAAGGGTTTTCCCAATCCCATCTAGCTTGGTGGGTTTGAAAAGTCATACACATTCTCATTTATTATGGTAATAAACCCAAACCCATAACGATTCACGTCTACAAACCAAACGCGCCCTAAGTATGAAGTTATTGTGAATGGTTGATATATTGAAATATTTGTATTACTTTTGCTGTTATAGGCTGTTTTATCACAATGAAAAATGTTTTTAGCACATTAACTTTATTTCAAACATAATAGACATTGTTTTATGATCATTTATACATTCACATCACATGGTACACATTTTATTCATCAATTTGAGAATTATTATATTTGTGGTTTTTAACTTTGTATCAAAGAAATATTTAAAGTTGGTTCAATTTGCAATTGTTTTTTCTTTTAAGCTTTTGGCATTTTAACTTAATACCGTACATAATAACTAAAAACATGTTTACGATAACCTCAAAACTATTTGCTAAAAAGATTAAATACAAGGTTCCTGTGATTGTTTGTTTTATAGCTGAAAATCTTGTTTTTACACTACTTTGTACTATAGAGTTGTTTCATCAGAATGGAAGATGTGTTTCATTTTGTTGGTAAGTTTAATGTCATCCAATTGTGATTTACTAGAAACCAGTGGAATATCATATTAAGCTCGGATAACGAGTTAGGAAAGTATGTAGTGCACACTCGTTGAGCTAATATGTTTTCGCCTAGACAAAGATGCGGGGTCAAGGGGATCGTGCCCCCTTGCAGGGTCAAAGGGTAGCGCCTCTTACTATGGTCGAGGGGAGGACGCCCCTCGCGGGGTTTGGGGCAGCTCCCCAAAACCTAAACGATTTTTACAAATCGGTATCAAAGGACTTAACAGTTTATCTCACCAAAAACCCAACTGAGGTTGTGACCCTTTGAATTTGTTAGAAATTAACTGAAATTAACTGCAATTAACTGTCACATATGTTTGTAATTTAACAGACATATATGGTCTCACTGGAATACACAAAAACTCAGAATTCTCTTTGTTTTGCTTTGTTGTCTTGTGCCTAGAAACAAAATGTTATTCTCGAACTATCCCGATAAAGATTTCGTGATATCCAGACACCAATAAGGTTGAAATATTTTATAGGGAAATTAAACTTACACGGTTCATGAAAATATCCAAGATAATTATCACCATTACCCCATTTTTAACACATTTCACACGTAACAAAGTTACAAAGATCGTTCTGTAAACATTATCGAACATTTGTATATAAATCACTGCAAGCATTTTCGTCATCAATTTGAGGATACTAATGTTGAAACAACGATACATGTTATGTATGAATTAAAAGTTTATATGTACAAATTCTAGACATTGTCGTCCCTATATATGTATTCATAAAATTTACATATATTATTTTGCAAGGGTGAAGTCCTTTTTACCAAAAAAATAAAATAAAATTTACATATACATGAAACTTGTATCGATTACTTAGTAAGTTAGAGGGCTCGGAGTAATAACGCAAAACCGACATTATGGTCTATGTGGCATGCGTTGATTCACGTTATCCATACCGAGGTCATGGGCGTTGGCATCGCGTTGCTTTTTGCGTTAATTGAACAACGCACGTTGAAACGTGCAAATGGTATTAAAAAATAATAATTAAAGAAAAAAATCACTTCACCTCCTCTTTTTAACTTCAACGGCTAGTAGCATATTTAAAATGAAAAAAAAAAAAAAAATCTAACCATTATGAAACAGTTATATTTAAAAAAAATAATAAAATAACAAAAAAATGAACCCTTGTATATACCCACTTCACTTATACTTCTATTCTCACTTCAAAAATAACTCATATACTTCTATTCTTAAAAAAAAAAAAAAAAAAAAAAAAAAAAAAAAAAGGACATGACGAGGGTTTTTTAAACTTGATGGATTTTGGAAATCCTTTCCCTGACCTGAACGCTGGATTTTCTTCAAACCCTAACCCTAATCCACTTATTTTGACACCTGAGCAACAACAACAATTATACATGATGTGGCAACAAAATTTCCAACAAAATCAACCTCAATTCGAGCAAAACACAAACACCACCAAAAACCCAATCCTCACAATGTCAAGTTGACCCCGAAGCTACGTCTCTTAAAAAACACAAATGTGGAGGTAAACGTATTTAAAAAAATCCAAAGAACCCGAGCCGTATGATGAAAGAAATCCCGACGTGAGTAGTACTACGTTACGTTGGACATCGGAGGAGGAACTATTACTTGTCAAGTGTTACGTGGCCGTTTTCGAGGATTAAATGGTTGGAGTTTCTCAAAAGTGCACCACATTTTGGTATCGGGTTATGAACGAGTTTAACAAAAAAAAAATCAACTTCGTAACAAGGATATGCTAACAAGCAAGTGGCATACGGTGAACGGAAATAGCCAAAAGTTTCAAGCGGTTTACAAATGTGCTAAACGTTTGGAAAAAAGCGGTGAAAGTGAACCGGATAATATGAAACATGCTAGACAAATGTATCGTGACGAGCATAAAGGTGTTTCGTTTGGTCAAGAGGAAGCGTGGGAAATTTTGATGGTGTGTCCAAAATGGGACGCGTCAAAACCGTTCCACTTAACCGGAGACGTCCCCGATGAAAGCAACCATGAGCTATTCGGTGATGATGAACGACCACGTCCGGCCAGCAAACCACGCACCATAAAAATACAAAAATCCGATACCACGACTAGCACCGGGGGAAGTGCGTCAAGCCAATTGAAAGCTATGTCATCCGAGCTTCGACTTAGACGGGAACGGCCCAAGCGACGTATGAGGCTACTAAAGAGAGAGACCACACGATAATGCGTTTGGAAGAATTTAAATTTCTTGGTATGAATACGAAAGAGATGGATCCCGCCGCTGCGTATTGAATCAATTTGGAGAAGCATAAAATCGCCGAAAAATATAATTTGCCACCACCCCCAACCGTATAGTTTTACTTTATTTAATTATTGTATTTTTTTCATTTCGTAATTTTTTAGGCGTTATTTATATTTAATTTTATTTGTAACGTTTTTATTTCGTATTGTAATGTTTAATTTCATTAATGAAGTGTTAGATTCTTTAATGAATGAAATTGTTGAGGGTAGAATTTGTAAATTGTAATTTTTAAAAAGGTGAGTCTCAAAAGGTGGTGTTATTTGATGTTATGATAACGGGTGATTTTTGATGTTATTTATTTGGTGTTGAAATGATGTGTCGCTGACGTGAGAGAGTTTCTGGTGTTATGACTCCCTATGCTCTTAGTAGCATACTGACACGTCTCTAATAAGTCGTGTCAAGTGAGCTTTTTGTTGAATGCTATGGACAAATCCCGACATTTGTTCGTGTAAGGTGAGGTACAAATTTAGGCCTTAGAAATTATGTTGACAAAACTAAACTTGCCAATTTGGCCTAGAAAAGCATGCGATTTAATACTAAAAAGTTAAATGTTTTTTTTTGTTTTTCTTTTTTTAGATGATATACCACGCTATTGTTTTTACATGAAGGTCCACAATTTTTGTAAGGGTGCTGTTATTAGCACTCTTATGTTGTTTTTCATAGGGATAATGCTAAAGAAAATGCATTGAACATGACCATTTTTATGATTGTGTGTAACAAACTATTTTTTTATCATTGTATCACAAAACTTTGAATTTGTGTTATTTTATGTATCCCTAAGCGTTACATCGTTAGTCCTTTATATTAACGGTCGTTAGTAAATACCTTAAAATTTCGTTTTCTTACGCTTTTATTCGTTTTCATCTGTTATTATACGTTTTCGTCCGTTTTTACACGTTTTCGTCCGTTTTCTTACGCTTTCGTCCAATTTGATACGCTTGCGTCTGTTTTTTTACGTTTTCGTCTGTTTTCTTTCGTTTTCATCTGTTTCATACGTTTTTGTCCGTTTTCATCCGTTTTAATACGTTTTCTTATGTTTTTGTCCATTTTTATACGTTTTCGTCCGTTTTTACACGTTTTCGTCCATTTTCTTACGCTTTTCTCCGTTTTTATGTGTTTTCGTCCGTTTTCTTACGTTTTTTACGTCTACATTTGTTTTCGTCCATTTTTATACGTTTTCGTCCGTTTTAACGTTTTTTGTATGTTTTCTTACGTTTTCATCTGTTTCTTACGTTTTCGTTTGTTTTTAAATGTTTTCTTACATATTCGTCCGTTTTTTTATGCTTTCGTCCGTTTTCTTACGTTTCATCGTTTTTATACCTTTGCGTCCGTTTTCATACGTTTTCATCCATTTTATACGTATTCGTCCGTTTTTAAGCGTTTTCTTACGTTTTCGTTCGGTTTTATACATAACATATGCTTTTATATGTTGTTGTTCGTTTTCTTACATTTTGTTTTGTTTTCGTTCGTTTTTACACGTTCCCGTCTGGCTTTTTTACGTTTTGATCGTTTTTATACGTCTACGTTCGTTTTTACACGTTTTAAAATGTTTTTGCTCGTTTTTAGACGTTTTCGTTTGTTTTTATACATTTTCGTTCGTTTTTACACGTTTTTGTTCGTATAAGAACGAACCAACCAAAACGTGTAAAAACGTATAAAAATGAACGAAAATATGTAAAATCAAAAGTAAACGTATAAAAACGAGCAAAAACATTTTAAAACGTGTAAAACAAACGTAGACGTATAAAAACAAACGAAAATGTATAAGAACGAGCAAAAACGTAAGAAAAAGGACAAAAACGTGTAAAAACAGATGAAAACAAAACAAAACGTAAGAAATCGAATGAAAGCGTATAAAAACGGACGAAAATGTAAGAAAACATTTAAAAATGGATGAAAACATAAGAAAACAAATGAAAACGTATAAAAACGGTTGAAAGCGTAAGAAAATGGACGATGAAAGCGTAGAAAACGGGCGGATATGTAAGAAAACATTTAAAACGGACGAAAATGTAAGAAGACAGATGAAAACGCACAAAAACGGATGAAAACGTAAAAAACAATAGAAAACGGAAGAAAACGTATATAAAGGAACGAAACCGTATAAAAACAGAAGAAAACGTTTGAAAACGGACGAAAAAGTTTAGAAACAGACGAAAACGTTTAAAAACGAACGAAAACGTGTAAAAACATACGAAAACGTAAGAAAGATGACGAAAACGTATAAAAATGAATGTAAACGTACGAAAATGGACAAAAACGTAAAAAACATACGAAAACATATAATAATGGATGAAAATGTGTGAAAACGGATAAAAACGTAAGAAAACTTAATTTTAAGTTTTTTACTAAGGACCGTTAATCTAAAGTGTGGAAAACTAGAAGGGGGGGGGGTTGAATAGTTTTACCAATTAAAACTTCTTTTTAAACTATTTAGATCGACTTATGTCAATCTATTTGGATGTGTGTGTTGGATGTTGATAAACAAGCATATAAAGGTAAGTAAAGAAAAGATAAGAGTAAGAAGCACAAAACCACAACACGAGTATTTATAGTGGTTCGGCTACAAGGACACCTTCCTTTCCCTACTCCACTCCCCGAGTCCCCTACTCGAGAGTTCATAAACAATACACCAATCTCCTTATGGCGGAGAAGCCTTCACAACGTCGCCTACCCTTTTTCTGGTGCTAGGCTAACCACTGGGTTCTTTCATACCAAGGTGAACCACACCTACACAACGTCGCCTACCCTTTATAAGGTACTAGGCTAAGTACCTAGTTCTTTCACTCCAAGGTGAACTACACCTTCACAACGTCGCCTACCCTTTATTAGGTACTAGGCTAAGCACCTAGTTCCATTGCAATGGAGGAACTACTACCACACTACACCAACGACTAATCCCAAAGGAGATCTACTCCTTTACAACATCATCAAGGATATCAATATCCTTGGATCCTATACTAGTCTATCTTGTACATCGAAACACACCATATCGAATGTACATATAAGGCACCTTTCACTAATGCCTTTGACTAGATCTACAAGACACCTTTCACTAATGTCTTGTGTCTTCACTTCTAAGAACCTTTCACTAGTGCTTCTAGTCTTGACTTCTAAGCACCTTTCACTAATGCTTCTTTGTCTTGACTTCTACGCACCTACCACAAGTGCTTATCCTATAGACGATAGATACCCTTCACTAATATCTTCGTCTTGACACTTGAGACATCTATCACTAATGTCTTCAACACTACACTTCTTTGAAGAAAGAAAGAGATCATCAACCAGAAAACTTCAGTAGCCTTGATGATGAGGAAGCATGGCAACTCATGGACTTGAGCTTGCTCGACTTCAAAGGTGGTGATCTTGCCTTTAAGAGGAACCTAAAAGATCACACAAAAAACAAAACTACAAACATAGATCTCTTGGATCTAAGGTTAGTGAGATTTAACTCAGGGGAGAAAGTATGTTAGAAAGGGGTTTGAAAAGGGTGAGAAACAATGAAGAAATGGCTCACTATTTATAGAGGAAAAACCTCTACTGTTCCCCGGATCCCACGGATCCCTACCACAAGGGATTCGGCTAGCACAAAGCTAGGGATCCGTGGTACGCTCCTCTTTGCCCATGGGTATTTTTGGTTATGGGTCATGGGTTATGGGTTGATCCATGGTTTTCTTTCTAGATACAATGTATCTTAAGGATACAATGAACTTGGTTACGTGGTATAAATAAAACCATAGGTCATGGGTCAAAAACCATTAGCTAGTTTTTATCTATTTAGTATATACTTGTTTTTACCCATTTTAGTATATACTTGTTTTTACCCATTTTAGTGTATACTTAGTTAAGTATATGTTATCCCAATATGTAAACACTAGTTGTTGTACATATGTATATCTAAAGCATAAAATCACTTGCACTTGTTTTAGTGTTTTATGTGAAAGCGTAAGTGTGTTAGAAAACTATTAGTTCAAACCATTTACGTATTTTATTTGTTTCGTTAAAATGATTTTACTTTTGTTATCGACAAAACATTAGAAGATCGTAAAATATAAATAAACGTTTTTACGGCTTATTTGTATTAACAATCTCCCCCTTTTTGTTGATGACAAAACATAATATTATTTTAAGGAAAAGCTAAAATTCGTAAGAGTTTGAATTTGTAGTTTTTACTTTCTTCTCCCCCTTTTTGTCAAAACAGAAATAGCTTTGAAAGAAAGCAACACTTTGTTTTTAAGAAAAGTGTGTGAAGAATGTAAAAGAAAAAGAAATAAAAAGCAAGTAACGGAAAGGATCTCGTCATTACTCCCCTTGACGAGTCCATCCCTAAGTAAGGCGCCAAGAAAGTAATGCTAATCTAGTTCATTTGCAAAGTTTTGCAAAGGATTACGCCTATGTGACGGTGTGCTCCCCTAGATGATTGCAATTTTGCAACGGAAGTCATGAAATGTAAATCTAAGATTGCAAGTAATTTTGAATGTATTGTTTTGACACCAAGCTCCCCTAGCTTTACGGTGTCAAATTATTCATGTGTTAATTGAATAACTACAAAACAAAGGTTAGAAAACAAGTATAATTCACAATTTCATGCAAATGTGATCCAAGTTAGTAGGAAAATAGTTTCCTGTCTCACAGATCCCACGGTTCCCTCCTAGTAGGGATCCGTCTAGGCAATTCTGAGGGATCCGTTTGGCTGATAAATAAAATCAGCAAAGGTGATATAACTAGTAATGTTATCACATAAATGAGATATGAATACAAAGTAATCATATGCTCAACAAAATAACAAGTAGCATGTAATTCCATTTAATAAAACAAGAGTTATGATATACATGACTCTAAAAATAAGCAAATAGATAATACATGACTAGGAATTTCTAGACCAACTAACGCTTGATGCTAGGTCACCACTAAAATTCTTCTAGCTCAAGTTTTGTTTCGGTTTGATCTCGTCGAAACGTTCGAGGAGATGATAGAACATGAAACGTTGGTCTTCTCGTACTTCATGTATCAAACTTTCAACATGTTGACAATGATAGCAATCTTTGTCATGGCTAGGTAGTGGTGGTGGAAGAAATGAAATCACTTGATGCGAAGGATCAAGTGAAGCGGCTTGTGGAGCTTCAAACGATGGAGGAATTGGTGGAGGCGCATTTGAGAACGGCTCGACTAAGAATGATGGTGGTGGTAGAGAATGGTCAACTTCCATATGGTCGGGTGGTTGACTTTGATGATTTATCATAATCCAAATGGGATTATATGATGGAAACGGCGAAAAGGAAGTTGGAGCAAGTGTTGACTCAACACCTTGATTTTGAACCATTATTCCTCCTAATGAGGAGAATGTTGTCGGCGGAAGCGGATGAGACGGCCTAGGAGGCAAGTCCTCTAAATTGTAGAGGTGTGGTGATGATAGTGGGGATGTAAATAAGATAGCTCTAGGAACCAATGGTGATGGTTTAGTGGAAATGATATTTTTTGGCCTAGGAGGTATGGTGGTGTTTGGCATAGGTAGTTTTGTTGGTACTATCCTTTTAGGAATTGGTTTGATTGGATTATGAGGGATCCTATCATTTGTTGGCTTGACCGGAGATGATTTGGTTGAAGAGATTTCGTGTATAACACGAGCCTTTTTCATGGGTGGTTCTTTGGTGGATAGGTTACTACTTGGGGTTTTCCTCATGATGAGATGATTTCAAGAGGTTGCAAGAGCTGAAAGTTAGGATGAGAGTGATGACTATGGAGGTCCTAACAAGGTGGTTTATAAACCAAGAGATTTGGCAAGTGCATTTAAGCCTTAAGCCACTAAGATTCATTGGAATGTGATGATTAACATGCACAAGAGTCAACTTCAGAGTTTGCTCTGTTCTAGGAACTCATTTAAGATGAGATGGAGTGTTTGAGTTAGGAAGATGAGTTGAAATGATTGTTTTAGCAAGATTTGACCTAAACTGTCATCCGGATCCCACGGTTCCCTCCTCAGAGGGATCCGTCTAGGCTAATCCTAGGGATCCGTCTAGGCTAATCCTAGGGATCCGGCTATCAGCAGTTATGAAAGAGTGGAAAAGATGTTTCTAAAATCTAATACCTATACCATCTTGAGTGTTTCAGTCTTCCTAAGGGTTTTAAATGGAGGGGTACTTGAGTACTTGCAGGTAATGAATGATGTAGCTAATGATTGTTATTTATGGAAGGATTTGGAACTTTCAAGAGTACCAATGGATGAGCAAGGATGACACTAAAGATGAGAATGTTAATTGAAGCTAAATGATCCTAGAGATCAGGTTGTGACTTAGGATTGTGATTAGGAAAGTATCCTAAAGGCTTTTGAAATGAGAAAGCTAGAATTTGATCAACTTTGACCAATTTTGATGTAAGGATGATTATGACTATAATTGAGAGACTTCCAACGTTTAGATATGAGGAATCATATGAGATATGATGTGTGAGTTTTGAGAGCGGAAGAGTGATGGATTAAAAACGAAAAGATAGATCTATAAACGTCCTTGAGTATGATCTAGGTGAATTGTGAGTAGAGAGGATCTACTTATCTTGATAAGGACTTAATTTGCCTTAAGACACTATGTTTAGCTAAGTGTGAGGTGTTCTAAGGATATGTTTGAAATATAATGCTTGCAATTGCATTTTCTGTCTCACGGGTCCCACGGTTCCCTAAAGGTAGGGATCCATGTAGTACAACGTTTGGGATCCGTCTATCTGCTAGGCAGAACCTTTACTAAAGGTATGCAATGATCTTGACAATGCATTATATCTCAAGGATAGTCTAAAAGGAGTTCTAGTACTAAGATATCAAATGTAAGATGTTTTATTTCATAAAGGAAATTGGATTACATTGATAAAGCACGAGTAGAATAGAATTGATCCTATTTGAAATACTACTAAGTTCCTTGAGTGTTTTCGCTAGATGGATCATTATGTGATTGATGAGTGTTGGTGGAATCAAGAATAAAGAAAGTCTTCATGAGAGATATGTTTAGCGGTTCCATCATCTTGTTCACAAGCACGCATAATGAGACTTTGAAATTGAGGATGGAAGTGCATAACATTATGATAGAGGCGTATCAAGAACATTCCATAAGGGATGAGTTTATTCTTGGAGCCTTGAAGATTTGCAATTCGCCTTGCGAAGAAGTAGGCGAGATTGTGTGGTTGTTGTGTTAGCAAACAGTACAACATGTGAGCACAACAAGCGGGAAGAATTTCTCAATTTCCCCTAAGACTCCAAACATTTTTACGTAGAATGAGTGCAAGGGGTTTGTACTCTTCTCGGATGTCCCGTGTGAAGATAATGTTTTGATCGGAGTAATATGGTCGAGGTTTGCATATAATGCGATTTAAATCTTCCGGAGAGGGTATGTGTGAACAATATGGACTATTTTCTTCACGAAAGTTGAAGAGAGAATCAAGAGACCAATCTTCGGTGAAGGCACATTGTCCATGATTTGGAATCCGGAGGATGTGAGCAAAATGCCCAAGGGTTAGAGTGAACTTTTGGTTTTTGATATAAAACCAAAGAGATAGAGAGCGATCCTCGTTACGAACGAGTTCAACTTGACGGAAGAATTCCATTATAAACCTTGGACATATCTTCTCGTTGATTTCAAGAAGACATTCTAGTCCTATGGCTCGGAAGGAGGTATTGATACCTTCTTCGAATTTTAGAGAGGTGTCTACAATACGTCCTTCATGGAAGTGACGGTTTTCGAGATTATTGAACCCGCGGACATGATTGCCAGGCGTGTTGGGTTCAAGAGAGATGTTTGGAGTGTAGACGCTAGTGAGTGAAAAATCAAACTCATATTCATGCGTCATAGTGACACCTATAGGAAAGGATGAGTTAATAGAAAAATGATGCTCGTGATCAAACTATAATTATCTAACGTTTTTATTAGATTTTTATTAACAATGTTTTTAACAACAAAGACACTTAACTCACTTATGGTTTTGACATTTTAGTGGAATACTACTTTTAGAAAGATAGTGTTTTTAATCTTGCATGAAAACTGTTTTTCCAGTAAGACGGATCCCACGGTTCCTTTACAAAAGGGATCCGCTAGTATATCTTCCGGATCCGTGGATCTCAGTAAAATGTAAATGATTTGATAAAATATAGGTTTTACGCTTTTATACCACGAAATATGTTTTATTCTACATTTTCTTTTAGCATGCATACATGACTTCTAATGTATCACGAAAGAAAATAAAACATATAAATCAAAACAAGTGAC
The DNA here is from genome assembly GCA_022545495.1 of Chrysanthemum lavandulifolium. Taxonomy (NCBI): domain Eukaryota; kingdom Viridiplantae; phylum Streptophyta; class Magnoliopsida; order Asterales; family Asteraceae; genus Chrysanthemum; species Chrysanthemum lavandulifolium. The sequence continues at coordinate 26,594,012 of CM040239.1, forward strand.
AAACACATTATAAGAAATAACCTAGATAAACTAGATTATCAATAATATTGCATTTCAATACAAAGGATGATACAAAGGGTTGGGTATATGATCCCAATGTAGATTAACAACACAAAGTAAATGTCTCCATATGTGAACTTCACCATAGGGTAAACAAGTGCGATGAGTGTTAAGGCGATGAGCACGAGTGCGATGTAAACCATGTTGATGACGGATCTTCTTGGTTTCGGTTGAGATGGAATGAGGAGGAAGATGAAGTTTTTGAATGAGAGGAAATTTTTGAAATTGGAAGATTTGAAAAAGTGGAGATTTGATAGAAAGGTTGACGATGGGAGTATTTATGGGGAAGGAGGAATTTTTGAAATCCGTGTTTTGTTAGATTAAAAGAAATAAAACCTAAGTTTTATATACTACGTCTATAGACGAGAAATATAACACGTATATGAGAAAAAGGCTTCCTAATGAAGCTTCATGTGAAACATGTATAAACACGCAAGATAATCATATAAATACCTAAATAGGTATACTTAACTATCAAGCAAAGTAAAAATAAAAACATACCTCTAGCGAACTTAGGAATGTCTTTACAAATGACACAGCAGATGTCACTTAGACGATTTCCGCTCCTTTTCATTTAAGATACCTTATTAAGGAAGGTATTCTTGTTACCAAGCGACTCTTAAAGCTTGGTGGGTATGACCTTTGACTAATCAACATGACAAAGAAGATTAGTGCAATAAAATGAAAGAGTAAAAATAAAAAATGTTGTTATCAACTCAACATCCAAACATATAGTTTTGAAAGACATGGTGTTTGCATTTATGAAAAACCTTCTTTGTAGTTTTCAATTAACCATGGATCGTATCAAGTTTTTAAAGCACAATATACTTCAAGAAACTTGGTAACGAAGCTCTGATGCCAATTGTGGAAAACTAGAAGGGGGGGGGGGTTGAATAGTTTTACCAATTAAAACTTCCTTTTAAACTATTTAGATCGACTTATGTCAATCTATTTGGATGTGTGTGTTGGATGTTGATAAACAAGCATATGAAGGTAAGTAAAGAAAAGATAAGAGTAAGAAACACAAAACTACAACGCGAGTATTTATAGTGGTTCGGCTACAAGGACACCTTCCTTGCCCTACTCCACTCCCCGAGTCACCTACTCGAGAGTTCGTAAACACTACACCAATCTCCTTATGGCGGAGAAGCCTTCACAACGTCGCTTACCCTTTTTCCGGTGCTAGGCTAACCACCGGGTTCTTTCACACCAAGGTGAACCACACCTACACAACGTCGCCTACCCTTTATAAGGTACTAGGCTAAGTACCTAGTTCTTTCACCCAAGGTGAACTACACCTTCACAACGCCGCCTACCCTTTATTAGGTACTAGGCTAAGCACCTAGTTCCATTGCAATGGAGGAACTACTACCACACTACACCAACGACTAATCCCAAAGGAGATCTACTCCTTTACAACATCATCAAGGATATCAATATCCTTGGATCCTATACTAGTCTATCTTGTACATCGAAACACACAATATCGAATGTACATCTAAGGCAACTTTCACTAATGCCTTTGACTAGATCTACAAGACACCTTTCACTAATGTCTTGTGTCTTCACTTCTAAGCACCTTTCACTAGTGCTTCTAGTCTTGACTTCTTATCACCTTTCACTAATGCTTCTTTGTCTTGACTTCTAAGCACCTACCACAAGTGCTTATTCTATAGACGATAGATACCCTTCACTAATATCTTCGTCTTGACACTTGAGACATCTATCACTAATGTCTTCAACACTACACTTCTTTGAAGAAAGAAAGAGATCATCAACAAGAAAACTTCAGTAGCCTTGATGATGAGGAAGCATGGCAACTCATGGACTTGAGCTTGCTCGACTTCAAAGGTGGTGATCTTGCCTTTAAGAGGAACCTAAAAGATCACACAAAAAACAAAACTACAAACATAGATCTCTTGGATCTAAGGTTAGTGAGATTTAACTCAGGGGAGAAAGTATGTTAGAAAGGGGTTTGAAAAGGGTGAGAAACAATGAAGAAATGGCTCACTATTTATAGAGGAAAAACCTCTACTGTTCCCCGGATCCCACGGATCCCTACCACAAGGGATCCGGCTAGCACAAAGCTAGGGATCCGTGATACGCTCCTCTTTGCTCATGGGTATTTTTGGTTATGGGTCATGGGTCATGGGTTATGGGTTGATCCATGGTTTTCTTTCTAGATACAATGTATCTTAAGGATACAATGAACTTAGTTAAGTGGTATAAATAAAACCATGGTTCATGGGTCAAAAACCATTAGCTAGTTTTTATCTATTTAGTATATACTTGTTTTTACCCATTTTAGTGTATACTTAGTTAAGTATATGTTATCCCAATATGTAAACACTAGTTGTTGTACATATGTATATCTAAAGCATAAAATCACTTGTACTTGTTTTAGTGTTTTATGTGAAAGCGTAAGTGTGTTAGAAAACTATTAGTTCAAACCATTTACGTATTTTATTTGTTTCGTTAAAATGATTTTACTTTTGTTATCGACAAAACATTAGAAGATCGTAAAATATAAATAAACGTTTTTACGGCTTATTTGTATTAACATAAAGGACTAACGATATAATGCTTAGCCTGACTGGATACATACAATAACAAAAATTCAAAAGTTTTGTGTTACAATGAAAAAAATAGTTGACTACACACAATCTCAAAAGTGGTCAACTTCGATGCATTTTTTTTAGGATTATCCATTTTTCATATTTCACTGTTATCTCTCCAACAACTTATCTATGACTTTGCGACATGGTCCAAATTATTTGATGCTCATAGACACATAAATTGTTAAGATAGAAGAGATTTACTGAGAAAAAAATTGAAATAAAAAGAACGAGAAAAAATTTTAATCACATATTTTAAATATTTTTTCTTTAAAAAAGAGATGTAACAATGTTTGTAAGTGCATTTTAACTTTTCTCATTTTAATATTTTTATCGTTTGATCCTAGGGGTGTGCAAGAAACCGAAAAATCGAACCTAAACCGGAGAAAACCGAAGAACCGAAACCAAAAACCGAAACTCGATTGAAAAGCGACGGTTCGGTTTTATTTTTGAAAACTGAAGTTTTTGGTTCGGTTTGGTTTTAGCTTTAAAACCGACCAATAGAAACCGAATCGACATTTAAAGTCAAAATAATATATCTTGCCTTGTTATTCATAAATAATATAAGTATTGTATCTTGATATCTTCCTTTACATTACTGTTGTCAATGACGCATTTCAAATGTGTCATAACTCGCTAATATTTCATTTCATAACAATATACATAACACAAATGTGCTTTAAGGTAAAAAAAATGGGTACACAAATGTCACAAGAACACATTAAGTTTGAATGTTAATGGTTGTTCTCGTTGAAGATGGTGCAATTACATCAAAGATTGAAGATCTTGTTCCAACATCATTCTTTTTCGCTTACACACCCTTCAATTGTTTCAGCAGTACCTTTCAAGCTCTAACAAATCCTTGGAACTTGGAGGCAACTTTGAGAATGTTGGCACTTGATTTAAGACAATTCTTTACCCGCTTTAGTACCGTTGTACCGACCGGCACGGTTTAAGATATGGTTCTATTTTATGATATATGTCAAATCTACTTTGAAAAGCAAAGCTCGATAAATCGATAGAAACCGAAAAACGAAAACCAAACCCAAAAACCGACAACCGAAAAACCAAACCGACACAAAACCGAAACCGAATGTTTTCTAAAAATCAAAAACCAAAATTTTTCGGTTCGGTTTCGATTTTATACAAAAACCGAGCCAAACCGAACCATGCTCACCCCTATTTGATCCTAACTTTACAAGTATTAACAAAAGTTGGTACTTGTGTTGATAATGTACAAAACCTACAATTGGTCCAACTAAAATGGTTGGGCGTTTCCACTGATTCGTAATCATAATCATGTTTTCATGATCGTTAGAAAGATGGAGATGAATATGGTTACTATTTAATTTTAATGTAAAATAACAATCTTACAACACTTAAAAATATCTCAAATAAATGGCAATGACAAGCTTTGAACCCTCAATCAATTGGTTAAAAAGCATCTCACATATATAGCTAGACTTCAAATTATTTGATTATAGATACTATCATTTTTAATGTTCATGCATAAAGGAACAAAATCAAGATGGGTCTTAGAGGTTCACAGGACACCTATGAATTCTTACAACATAATGCTAATTTTGTAATAAAAGACTTAAATTTTCTTAAATACACCCGGTCATAAAAACGTGTATTCATAGTCATTGTTTAGTTTTTCATATTTGCATTAAGTTAAATTTTGCCATGTTGTGTCTTTGTGTGCACGCATGTTATAAAGTGAGCTACAAAACTTAGAGGGCCGGGTGTCGTGAAGAGGATTCACTTCTTCATCACCGTCACGTCACTTGTACATCACTATAATAAACCTCCACAACTAACCACAACTAACCCCCTCACTTACAACAAACCTCAACCTCTTCATTTGGGGCCCACCACTACAACTTTTTTTTTTTTTTCAAATTTCCAAATAAACTAAATTTATTTCATTAATAATTAAAATACATTAACAACACAATAATAAGAAAAAACAAAAACGATACGTAAAAAAAAACGACACGGGAAAAAAAATACATCATATACTAATGGATCGGATCTTCGGCATCCCACTTCGGGTAATTTTTCAAAATCTCCCAAGTGTGAACATACTTGAACTTCTTCCCACCAAAGCGTTGCTCAAAGTTCAGTTTCGCATTCTCGAGATGATCGTGGTCATTTTCACCACTTCGACGCTGCAAATGTTTGTAAATAGCGTTGAATTTTTGGCAATTAACGTTAATCCTCGACCATTTACCCGTGATTGAAATTTTGGTACGATAATCATCGGTAGTCTGATCATTGAACATCTCCATAACGTCGTTCCCAAATAAATCTTTGGAACGGTTATTTCCCATATCTCGATCTTGCGAAATTTCTATCCACATTTGCGCAAGCAACATTTCTTCAACCTTGTTCACTTCGGATTTTGAGACATTGTTTTGAATTGATGAAGATGAGAAAAAATGGTGGTTATGGTTTGTTATTTATAGGGGTGGTATAAGTTTAAAAAAAAAAGTAATCACAAGTAAAATAAAAATCAGATTCAAAATTCAAATTCAAATTCAAAATAAATGGTCTTTTGAGAGGGATTATTTATATTCATATTAAAATTCAAATTCAAAATCAAAATTAAATTGGAGCGGGATTATTTAAATTCAAAATTCAAATTTAAATTCAAACGGTATAGTTTTGAGCGGGATCATATGTGCCTATATATACAACTCTACCAGATCTGTTTATCACACACAACTCACACACACAAAAATGTCTCGCAAAAATTTCTCTCAACAATTCCCAAGTCCACAACAACTGCCGGAAACTACCTTTCCAAGTCCACCACAACTGCCGGAAACTACCTTTCCAACTCCAACACAACTGCCATAAACTACCTTTTCAACTCCACCAGAAGAAGTTGAATTTTATTCAGCACCACCAGAAGATGTCTTTCCGGTTTTTCAACCGGAAAATGTATTTGTAAACACTCTACCTCTTAACAATCCAATTGTTAACACTCCACCTGTTAACAATCCACATGCTAACAGTCCACAGGTGGACCTCGAAAACTATCCATTTGGGTTTAGTGAGGCTTACCTTCATGAACTTGCGCAGGACGAGGAAAATTATAGAGAGATTATGGAACAGGAGGCACGCGAGGAAGCTGCTCGTCGTGAACAGGAAGCCAGGGAAGATGAATATCTTAGGGAGAACTACTTTGACATCATTGAAAGAAAGTACTTTGCTGGCAAGTTTTATTCCTCTTCGAGTGATGAGGGTTGGAACTTAGATGATGCGTATTCTTAAGTTTTAGTAGTTTTATTTTCATCAATCTCGTTGTAGTTTTAATGTTTAGGCGTATTATGTATTTGCTGTTTTCACTTTAATCTTCAGTTAATGTAGTGTTTTAACTTAAATGTTCAATTTAATTTGTGTTTTTAATTTTTTATTTGCATTCTTTTTTCCTCCAAAACACTTCATCTTCTATTATACAAAACACTTCACCTTCAAAAGCAATTTATATATTTTTTCCTCCAAATATATTCATATTCCAAAACACAAAAAAAGAAAAAAAAAGTACAATGCAAATCTTCGTCGTGCAGACGAAGAGCTTCCAGACGGCGAGCTTCGACGAGGTGTCCCGGTGTCACGGCGAAGGTCAACGTCGGACGGCGAACCATCACGACGAGCCCACACCTAGCCCTCTTAGGCCATAGAATTGTGTTGACAAGTCTAAGACATCGAAATTGTGTTGACAAAACAAAGCTCGACACTCTAAAATATATCCATGCCTAGATATCCGTGTGATTTTATAAGAGTATCTATAATGCATCAAGTTTTTAAGACTTGATGCATTTAATGCATAATGCATTTCAATGAATAAAACTTGGAGGAAAGACTTGTAGTTTATCAAGTCTTTGTTAGAAAACTTTTAAAAAGATTTTGTTGCAATGCTAAAAACACCTTCTAAACACTTTTTAAAATAGTAAAATACTTTTAATAGCTTGACCCATTATGAATGCTTTAATAAACTAGAGTTTTGTGCCTTTTTTTGCAGGCATTATACCAAGCAATTGTTTTTACATGTGGCCCCACAAGTTTTGTAAATGTACTACTTTTACCCTTTTGATATCTATAGATAGTATAGACAGGGGTGTTCATCGGTTCGTTTATCGGGTCTTCGATTAAAAAAATTATGGGTAAAATCAAACCTTCTCGAATTCAAATTGAATTAAAACCAAAAAACAAATTTAAATTCAGTTCAATTTTTGGGTTGAACTCGAAAAGCAAGAGAATGAGGCGACCGGAGGCCCAAAAGAGAGCGTTGTTTAAAAAACAAGAATTCCTTAGCATCAGGAAAGAACATACAGTAATTTATATTTTCTTTCTCTTTTAATTATATAAATTTAAAGGAAATATATTTTCAAGCTTAAAAATGTTATATTCATACTAAGAAATGATTTTTATATGTATATAAATATATTAAAAAATTTGTTTATGTAAGTTTGGTTTTCAGTTCATTTCAGTTTACATTTTATCAAAACCGTATTCAAACCAAAACCAAATATTTAATTCGGCTCAGTTCGATTTTAATAAATTCGGTTTAGTTATAAATTCGGTTCGTTTTGTTCAGTTCAGTCTGGTTTCTGTGACAATATTTAAAAGTGGGCTTATGAACTGGCCTTATGAACTAGCCAATTAGACGTGGTTATATTTAAAACTGGGCTTATGAACTAGCCCATTATACGTGCATATATTTAAAACTGGGCTTACGAACTTACCCATTATAAATCCACTCAATAAAAGGAAACTAGCCGAACCGCCTATCTCGTATATAAATACACAGAAAAAACACAAAGGAATATCGATCAGTTTTAGGAATATATTTATATTAACCTTCTTGTCATGTACGACAAATCGAATGATGAGTTTTCTTCTAACTGGGAATAGTATGTTCGGCACCTTTATATTCATACTTACAAAAGATATACAACAAAAAATTTCGAGCTTGTAACCTCAGTTTTTTTTAGCTTTCGACTTTTGTACTCATACATCGTTACCTGTTTCTTGCAGCAACCACGAAACCGGCCTTACAATTATTCTGCCCAAGCCTCCTACACCACCCGAAAAGAAGAAGCTCAAGAGGAAAACCAGTATGCGTTTCCATTCCTTATTAACGTTGCTTGCGCTAGTAGAAAAATAACATGGATGGTAACTCGGTAAGTTTTTTTATTCAGGGAGTCCACCTAGTATCAATGGCATTCCGTTGAGCAAAGAGGAGCATAAAGTCTGGATGAAGTTTAAAACGACTGATGAAGCAATCGTATGTATTGATTAGTTCTTTGTCCCTCTTTTTTCTCTTTTCATCTATATCCACCTACAAATAAACATGTATATGTTTTTGGCGCATACTTATTTTTCATCCGTTTGGCAGGAAGCACGTGAATGTATAAGTTTTCCGATGGAGAAAGATTTAGTTCCAGTTGACGATACTGATCCTCTTGTTGATTTGATTGGTGAATTTGCTGTTGATGCCTTCAATAAGTCTTATCAGACGGTATGGTTGTTATATATATTCCTTCCACCTGCTTTTAATTTTCGAGACTGTCTCCATCGTTAACTGTTTCGCTTACGTGTAAACAAATTTTATGTTGTTAGTATGTCAATGAGGACGCAGACAACAACGTCAAAAAGGCTGTATTCTATGACTGCAAATACTATAAATTGACCTCCAAGTATTGCTTCTACATGACCATAGAGGCAATTGAACAAGGGAAACTTGGTGTGTATGAGGTCTCAGTCGAATGTGATTCTGCTAACGGTGCAAGAACACTCAGCAAGTTTGTTCTCACGAATCGTGAACCGGTCAAAGTGACTCGTTTTAATAACCTAGCCAAATCCAGCAAGTTGATATTCAAGTATGCAAAAGGTTAGTCTTCCCTTTGTTTCTGGATTTTCTTTCTTATACAGTCTGAATTGTACGGGTCTATTTCACATTGAGAAACAGATTAACACTATACATACTAAGGCTAAAATTGAAGGCTTTGTATTCATTACATGCTTCAAATGAGCTATTCTTGTTGTTGTTTGAACATTAGGATTAGGCTCTCTTTGTTCCTCGTTGATGTAAGTTGCGAACTTGAAATCCCACTTGCTAAACATGTAATAGTCTTTGCTGGCATTATTGAGCCCTTAAGCGTTAGGTATTGGACGCATTTTGTCCTCAACTAGTTGTCCATATCGAGTGACTAATCGAGGTTAAACAAAGGATTTCCTGATTTCTATATGTTCTATGCTTTATATATGGTATTAATATAATTTTGTTTAATATTGCATGCTTGGAGCTGCCCATCTGATACTGTTTATTTTAAATAACTGTTTAGGTTGTTTGTCTGGTTCGTCCGACTTTTACAAGGTTAGCGGAATGGTGCGTAGAAGGAAGACCAGGGGTGGTGGTTTTAACTATCATAACCCATCATCTGCTTTAATTACACAGGTTTATTGGCTATGATGGTAAAAAAAACAGGTATTACAAAGATTAAGCCAGCCAATACCATTTCTGTGAACAACAAAAACTATCCTGACAGACCTTTGATCTTGTTGTTTTAACCTAAATATGTCGCAAAACTAGAAACCTACTTTTCTTTTTTGATGTATTACTTAAAGATACATATCTCATCCAAGTACGCATCTTGAGACTAATGTTGTTATGTGTTGTGGCGCGTTGTCAGCTCTGTTTCAGCTATACTTATTGTTTTGTTAGCTTTAGTTGTCTCCCCGCCAACTGAACTTAAACCAAACTGTATCAAAGTCATCCATCAAACACGATGCTGCGAGTAAAATCTTTAACATAAAAAAATACCCGCGTTAGCATTAACCACTAAAAAGACTAAAAGAGTCACGCGATGACTAAACTTGAACGATATCTCATGTATATGTTGTTTAAAAGAGTTTGTAAGAACATAATTTCTGGAAGTACCAGCGTTTCTAAATAAATTTTGTCAATGTATTGAGAATCGACTATCGACTCAAGATATAATTCTGCATATATTGCGAGCACTTCAACTCCGTAAGTTGCAAAGTTGGAGTATGATGCAAGAGACTTAAAAATACCTTTGTATAAATCTACTCACGATTACTATATGATGGTAACTGGGAATACTTATTACCATCAATTTTTTGGTCACAACACGATCATTTGGGTGGTTGCGCGCAGAGACCTAGTTTCACGAGGAATGCAACTGTGCGTAACCACCCACTCTCGATCCAAATATGGTTGTTGGATATAATACATAAACTGGTATTTCAAAAACAAATTTTTAATACCTTTTGCAAATTGAGAGTCCAAGACCTGCAGGTCCTGCACCACCATTACTTTGGTTGGATGCACTACGAAGCTCTGAAAATTTTGTAAAAGTTTGTGGAATGTCTTGTTGTTTCATGCCAGCCCAGAATCCTTCACCTGCCGTTATAGGTATTAAGTATACTAGGTAAATAATCACTTTGATTGGCGTCAAAATGGTTTACCGACGACGAACGAATCTGAGATTTTACAGACTTGGTAGCAGTGGCAGTGGTAACTGATATAATGGTGGTAATGGCACCGGAATTATGAGGGGTGTAACCTTACCCATTTATGGCATTCAACACACTAAATCAATCTTCATCAAAATATATACTTTATGAATACGTATATAAAACATATAAAAAGGTATATACTTTGACTAAACAGATGGTTGATTGTGTTTTATACATTTTTGTATACGCTTTTGTACAAAAAATGTATAGAAAAGTATACGAAACAATGTATAAAACATATATAAAAACATAAAATATATATATATATATATATATATATATACAAATGTATATAATAACCTATAAAACATATATAAAACGCAAAAAGAAACGCACAACAAAACGTATATAAAATGTATAAAAAGTATATAAAATCGTATATAAAAACTTATATAAAAACATAGATATTTTTATAAATACGTATATAAAATGTATAAAAACACATATATACAAACGTATATAAACACGTACACAAAAACATATGTGAAACGTATAAAGGGTATATAAAAACGTATATGAAAACAAATATAAAAGGGTATAAAAACGTATATAAAAAATGGAAATACTTTGAATAAATCTAAAATTTTAAATTATAAACGGACGTTAGTATAAACGATAAACGATGCAACGGTCATTAGCCAAAAGGGCTGACGTGTAAATGATAACAAAATCCATTCAACACCGGTTAAAAAAAGGACCACGAGTGTTATTCTTTGCAAAGATAGGGACTGTCCACACAACTTTAAACTTTGAGGGACGACAGATGAAATTTTGAGCAAATCAGAGGGATCATCCATATATTTTCTCTTATTCAAAAGTTCAAATACTTCCAACAGTATTCTTATCTAGTAGGCGTTTATATTTGATTGACCATTTCACTGGCCTTTGATTGTCCACGTATCATTGAAACAAATATATCCTTGCAAGATCGATCTAGTTTACACGTTCATCTCTTTCAACTTCAACTGTTGTGTTTTTTTTCTCAAGATACAATCCAACGTCTCGTTTATATGAAAGGTATTCATAGATCTAACTAAGTCACCACTTTTTGGAAACAAAATAATGGTTCAAAAATATATAATATGACTATAAGAGTTAATATATCCTTGTTCATGTTACCCATGAGCGGAGTCTTTTACTTAGATGTACACGGCTTAACCGATGTATTCAGTCAAACTATTTTGGCCAACCCCAAATGCGCACCTAGTATGATTTGGCTGTGGGTTATATGACTATGCTAAGATATTTGATATTTGTACTAGAAAATTTGCTTGTATGATTGGAAGAAATGTACGGGGTTACTAGGAATTGAACTTATAAAATTCCCAATATGTGAGGCAAATTTTACTAATTAGTAATATCTTGTATTTGTGCATGGAAATCGAAATAATATGTTGATCTCATAGTTAAGAACTGGTGTTTGAGGGGAGTTAATCTTTATATCTTTAGACAAGTATGGTGATTTGCAAGAAGTGTAGTATGCTTAAGTTAAATTTTGCATTCTCAAGCTTATTCATTTTCGTAAGTACTACTCCCCCGTCTCCCATAATAAGTGTCCACTTTCAAAATGTACATAATTTTAGGAAATCCCGTTAACTACATCTCTACCAATTAATATCATCTCTACCCACTTCAGTCTATTTTCATTGGTTAAAAGATTAAGAGACATCCCAAAATGACATGGTGGACACTTAGCGTGGGACGGAAGCAGAGACGGACCTAGCGTGTAAGAATGGGGGGCACGCGCCCCCCATGGCTAGCCAAAAAAGTTGATATTTTAGTGTAATTTTTATTTAATTTTGACCTTTTTTCGAAAGTGACCCCCATTAAAAGCTCAAATTGCCCCCCACTCACGTACTAAAAGCCAAAATTTAACTCTTTTAAGCCTTATAAATCTTTCATGTCTAAGTAAAAATACTCGATTTATTATTACGTTTCTAGTTTTTTCTTTCGCATTTTTTTGCTATCGTAAAAGAAATTTTTTTGCCCCCCACATCATATTTTTCTGGGTCCGTCACTGGACGGAAGGAATATTGGGTTTGGGAGTTGTGTGAATCAAAGGCATGAGATTGATCATTGATGTGCTTCATTTTAGCACTTATCATATCTTAGTAAGTATTACAGCTACATTTGTAAATGATCATACTTGTAGCATTCATAGTCAATAGTTTTCAGATTGCATTATTGTATAGTATGGTAAAAAAAAAGTATACGACAGCAGTGGTCAAGGTACATAATGCAACATAAGCCTTTTGCATACCCCTGTTCCACACTTTTTCAAACAAAAACATCCTGTTCACATTGTTAGCTACTTGCTAGTGTTATAACCATTGTTTGTACCAAATGCTAATTGTGAATAGTTATTGACTTGGTATATAAATTAAAAAAAAAAAGCCATTAATGAAACAAGTAATGACTTTTTAACAATCGTATTTAATTTGATACTTAGCTGTTCATTGTAAGATAAAAAAGCGTTGTCTTAACAAAATATCAATAAACAAATAATTTGAAACTTGAAACAACTAGAACCAAATATTTGCAAGAAGCCTTTATAAAACTGTGAATCTTATCGTTCTTTTTCATTGAGCAATTAAGTGGTTTTTGTTTCTGCAACTGATTGCACGAAATTTCTACACAAACACATCCATCTTGTTTACATTGTCTTTTTCACATATACACTTGTTAACTTGTCTATCTCTCTCAAACAACAGCTTGAAGACGCTTTGAACCCTTACATTAATGGCGTCTACTTCAACTCCATCCATTCAAAAGAGCTTCAAGTATGATGTCTTTTTAAGCTTTAGAGGTGAAGACACTCGTAAGAATTTCATAGATCATCTATTTCATGCTCTTCAACAAAAAGGCGTTGAAACTTATAAGGATGATAAGAAAATCAGAAAGGGGAAAACCATCAGTGATGAGCTTATCCAAGCCATTGAAGACTCAAAATTTTATATTATTGTTTTCTCCAAGAACTACGCTTCTTCATCTTGGTGCTTAGACGAGCTTGTGAAAATTATGGAATGCCAGAAGATGAGTGAGCATACTGCTTATCCCGTGTTCCTCGATGTAGAGCCCTCGGAAGTCCGCAAGCAAAATGGGGTTGTTGAAGTTGCCTTTGCTAAACACGTAAATGATAAATCTGCTGGGAAATGGAGAGAAGCTTTGAAAAACGCTGCTGATCTCGCTGGATGGGAATTGAAGAACATTTTTGATGGGTAATTTCTTCCATCATATGTAATATTTTCCTGATCTATTATTGGGTGAATTGTTTTACGTTACATCTCAACGGGTCAAATGGGCACATACAATATGAAATGAGTCAAATGGGTCAAAAGTCATGAAGGTAAATTTTTAGCTGAAAATGATTTTTATTGTTGTAACATAGTTATATCAACTATCTTAATTAACTAACTTTTTATAAAAAACGCCCTTTACCGTGTCTATATGCTATTCTTTCACTATCTATGCTGAAAGCGTTCATCTCTTATTGTATTGCCAACTTCTGACTCATACTTAATTCTTTTTCGATGGATCGGAAAATGATTTATGATTATATCAGTATGTCATTACCTCATTTACGGTTTTATGTGTTATAGATCTGTAATTGATTGTGCAACGACATCTTTAACATACAGGCATGAAGCTAAACTCGTTCAGAAGATTGTGGAAGAGATATCATTAGAGTTACGGTATATTAATTTGGGTGTTGATGAAAACTTTATAGGGATGAGGGCCCGGATAAACGATGTTCTTTCTACCTTAGACTTAGGAGTTGACGATGTTCGCATGATAGGGATCAAGGGGATGGGAGGAGCAGGCAAGACGACTTTGGCCAGAGCTGTTTATGATCATATATCCTTTCAGTTCGAAGGTTGTAGCTTTGTTGAAAACGTCAGGGAAGAATCCACATCATCTATGTCTGGTTTGAAGTTATTACAAAAACAAGTACTTTTGGACGTTTTATCTGATCATGGCATCACCGTAAGTGGTGTTTTTGAGGGGACAAGCATGCTGAAAAAGAAAATGCGTGGTAAAAAGGTTCTCATTGTTCTAGATGATGTTGATAAGATAGAACAACTTGTGGCGTTAGCCGGTGACCATAGTTGGTTTAAGCCGGGAAGTAGAATTATTATAACAACTAGGGATGCACAGGTGCTAATAGCACACAAAGTGAACCTGGTTCGTGATGTACATTTGTTAGATGATAAGGAAGCAATGCGTCTCTTTAGTAGGCATGCATTTGGGAGAGAGATTCCAGTTCAAGGGTACAAAGAGCTATCAGAACAAGTTGTACGTTATGCTGCTGGTCTTCCCCTAACGATCAAAGTTTTAGGTTCGTTTCTATGTGGCAAAGATGATCTTGACTGGAAAGATGCGTTAAAAAGACTAGAAACAATTCCATTGAATGAAACTATGAAAGTTTTGGAGTTAAGCTATATCGATCTAGAGGAGGATTACAAGGAAATATTCCTAGATGTTGCATGCTTACTCAAAGGTTGGAGGAAAGATGATGCAATCAGAGTGCTTGAAAGCTGTGGATTTCGTGCTCGGATTGGTTTAAGGGTTCTTGAACTGAAATCTCTTATAACTATTTCTGAATTTGGGCACTTGAAAATGCATGACCATATAGAAGAAATGGGCAAGAATATTGTTCGTCGTGTTAACCCCAATAAACCTGAAAAGCATAGCCGGTTATGGATTATGGAGGAAATTGTAGATATATTAGCTAATAACAAGGTAAGTACCAAGTTACTATTTGGGTATTGGTAAACTAAAAAGCTAGTTTACTTTTCTAAAAGTACAATTAGTCACGGTACAAAAACAAAAAGTCAGTTTACTTGCTAAATTTACATCATATTTCCACTTAATAAACACCAATTTAATTACTAATCATTAATATA
The DNA here is from genome assembly GCA_022545495.1 of Chrysanthemum lavandulifolium. Taxonomy (NCBI): domain Eukaryota; kingdom Viridiplantae; phylum Streptophyta; class Magnoliopsida; order Asterales; family Asteraceae; genus Chrysanthemum; species Chrysanthemum lavandulifolium. The sequence goes on from CM040239.1 coordinate 26,609,142, forward strand.
TTTTAACTAATCATTTATATCATCTTAATTATTATATTAATCATTAATGTTTTTATCTTTTCATTAAAGTTTTTGTATAATTATCTCAAATCATTATTCATATTTAAATTTCTTTTTCCTTATTTACTTATCCAAATATATATAACTGTACATGCCATCTTATTAAAACATACCTACAATCCTAATTTGGGTATGCATGTATTTAACAAACTCCGTAATTCGTGTTTTATTTTGAATCTTGGTAGCATGAGCTTACTTTAACAAGTGGTATTTTTAATTTGAAGCTTGTAAGTTGTCGTTCGTTTTATTTTTTTTTCGTTCGAATCCATTCGTTTTTTATAGGTTTTTATACGTTTTTGTCCGTTTTTATATGTTTTTATCCGTTATTATACGTTTTCGACCGTTTTTATACATTTCGTACGTTTTATCTGTTTTTAACCGTCTTCGTTTGTTTTTAACTGTTTACGTTCGTTTTTATTCATTTTTGTCTGTACAAAAACGTGTAAAAATGTACACTTGTCACCAATTAACGTATAAAAACGTATCCAAGTAGATGTAACAGATGATGAATCTTTTTTTTTTCTACCTCTGTCACTCTATCTTTGTTAGTGCCTTATATTTATAACTCATGAATCAAGTAAGACTAATGTGCCGTGTTGTATAGTCTAAAATCAATTTGAGAACAAATAAAAATTTACGAACCAGTATATGATAGAATTTGTCCATGCGTATACGTATATACAACTACAAGTGATAGCTTTTTGTTAAAAAAATTATATTTTTAATTATAAATTTTTTACAAAATCAAGTGATAGTTTTTTGTTTTTTCCAAGATTTTGACTGCACAATTAAAAAAAAAAAAAGGATTGACTAGTCTTTATTACAGTATTTATTTAGTGTCTATTTTGATAACAAGCATTCAACACCCAGTCAAATACACTTTTTCTTTATTCTTATTATAATTACCCAACCAAATCACCATCACCCAAAAATCCCCAAATTTAACGAAAACCCTAACCTAAACATTTAATAGAAAAAACAAAAAGACCCAAATTTTATAAAAATTGAAACCCTAACAACATTTCATTTCAATTCGAGAAATTAACACATTTTGTTTTGTAATGAAACAAATCTCATGGTCTCTGCTATTTGAAATTACAGGGTACCCAAGCAACAAAATGTATAACACTGAATGCATACCCACATGGATTGAATTTTGAAATTTTACTCAACGGTCTCACAGACATGAAGGAACTTAGATTTCTTCACGTGGATAGCCCATATGTAAGTGAAGAGGAAGTTAGCAACTGGAACTTTGATGAAGATAGTCTACACCTTCCAAATGCCTTACGGTTTCTGAGATGGATTGCTTATCCTTTTTCAAGTTTACCAAAAACATTTCAAGCAAAAAATCTTGTTGGACTTGATATGTTCTTGAGCAAAATGGTTAAACTTTGGAAAGATGTAGAAGAAAAGGTACGTAGAATAATGGTTGATTAATTGCTAGTTTTATCTTTCCGTTTTTTGTTACTCATTACAGCAATTAACATTTATCTTTCCATTTTTTGTTGCTTTTGACAGCCTTTTTTAAAGCTCAGGTTCCTAAAGTTCACCGTTTTAGAGAGATTGAGGACCCTTGACCTTAGTGTGGCTCTGAATCTTGAGACACTAAATCTTGAACATTGTGATAATTTGGTAGAAGTTCATTTCCAGGTTACTCCAAATCTAAAGGAGTTAACTATCTATGGGTGTGATAGATTGGAAAAATTACACATGCCTGCTGAAAGTCCAAAACTCAGATCTCTCGACCTCAATAAATTATTGAAGTTGAGGACCCTTCACCTCGGGATTACTCTGAATCTTGAGACGCTAAGAGTCAAGAATTGTACTGGTTTGGTCGAACTTCAGATTCCTGCTGATTGTCCAAAGCTCGTTAATCTCAACCTCAGTAATTGTATTCATGTTGCGGAATTTCCTGAGGAAATTGGACGGTTAGAATGTTTAAAAGAGTTGGATATCACTCGAACAGGCATTAGTCATCTTCCAGAGAATATTTTTAGGGTGAAAGGTCTGCGTATTGTTGGGTCTAGACAGCTTCTTGAGTCATGTGGTTTTACATCCGAGATAATAACCTCTTATGGTAAAACATTCTGCTACATATAAAGTCGTGAATAGCACAGGCACCAAAAGCAGAAGTACGTGTACCGTGATCGAGTGATGATTTTGAACAGCTCCAAAGGCCCAAAGAAGTCACTGCATAGAGAACTTTTTTAAGCAGGTACTTTCTCCCTTCTCTATAGAATTGTCTTATGTTTGATGAAGATTGCAATTACTTCCGTGTCGAATGTAAAAGATGTTCCTCACTTTATTGATAAGTAGAATTTTGAGTCAACTGTTGACTTTTCAATGTATTTCAAAGCAGATATATTATATATTATAGTGTTTACTGGTACTGAGAAAAGCTACTAAACATGTTTCAGGAATACGAAGCTACTTCACAGAGAGTGATCTGTGAAATCCATTTTCCGACAGAATCTGAAGTCGGAAACAAGGGATGCAGCATTACTTATTTTTCCATGTGGCATGACGAGTTATAAGGGCGGTAAGAAAATAAGTTAAATTACTTACTGTTGGGCTACAAAATATAGGATGTAGAATTTTGATAACAGTTTAGTGAGAATAGTATCACCACATGGACTCAAAGTTGACTTTTGAAGGTCAAAGGTTGTGTAAATGTAAACATTGAAAGTTTGAAACATGAATGAAACATGCTACTGATACATGAAATTTAGTATCATGCAGAACTGAAAACGGTTTGTTACCGAAATGCCGTACAATTATGTAAAATTTTGATTAACCAACGATTATGGTACGAAGTAGTATAAAAAGGTAGCACCACTTAATCAGGAGTTAAGTTAACATCAAACTAACCAACGATTCATTTCCTAAATGAAGCTTAAATGTTTTAACGACGAATTTATATTGATATTGTACTTATTTATCGGATTGCTTAAAGAAAATTGAAGGTTGATTTTAAATGGCCTCGTCTGAAAATACCAAATAAGGTTTAATTACCAGTAGAAATACTTTCAGAACTACAGTAATAAACAAGAAATCTTATAGCCAAAATGTTCAATAACTAGTTATTTATGTCAATCGTCGATATTTTACATATGAAGTTATCAATCTCAGATACGTGGTACGCCTTTATATGAATGAAAGGTAACTTTCGCCTGATGGCAGACGATGAGTTACCATTGAAGTCGATGTAGATTATAAGTTACATGTGGCCATGTGGGAAAATGAATATCGGTAGCCAGATTATGCAGTTTTATAATGATTAAAGTGTAAAAAGAAATAGATATTAAACGTTAAAAAAATGATGTACTTTTGTTTATCTGCCTATTTCCATAGTTTCGCCAAACAATAACTTTTCAAACCATTATCTTTACTAGTGTTATATATGGTCATAAGATTTATTCATCTCATATGAATAACTTTGCAATCGATCTTTATAATTATCCGAGACAAAGATTAGAGTTAATATGAACCTCTAAGCATACCTTCAATGCCATCTTCTTCAAATTCATCCATTCATAACAGCTTTAAGTATGAAGACACCCGCGAGAACTCCGTTGATCATCTTTATTTTGCTCTTCAACAGAAAAGCATGCATTCACTAGTTTGACTTTTCTTATGTATTACATCGTAACCAATTGATCGACCTCAAATGTTGGTCAATTATGTTTATAATTGGTTGTGTAAATGATATATAAACATGTAAGTTTACATTTATCATGTTGAAAGGTGTTTAATTTTAAATAAAGTTAATTCAGTGAGTTCAGCTAACAGAGTTGACTTCTTCGAAAAGTCAATTTGTGTTCTTGATAAAAATGGTGGGTATTATACATGAGTTTTGTCATTATCATGTTGACAATGAATACAGTAGTGTTCCATAAGTGATCTGATTATCATTAACAAGTTTAAATTGGGATGTAATCTTTAAGCATGATAAAAGCTGACTTTTGAGTCAAACCATTGACTTTCAACAACTTCACTAATTTTTTCACTGGATCATGCTGAACAACATATCTATAGGTAATGTCATTAGATATTATATGATTGAAGTTGTTGCGACAACCAAAATTAAATACATTAACAAGTCGAAATTTCATAGACATGTGTGAGTCCGATAATGTTGTTCAGTGTTTTTATAAAGAAGATCCAGGTTCAAATTTTGGAAATATTGAGAGGCTTGTTTCTTTAGGCCGAATAGATGCTTACATAAACTTCGAATGGTTTTCAAATTTCATTTGTGGTTTACAATTTTTTTAAAGGCTTACACTTGAAGGGGGTATTCCAGATGCGCCCAAGGATCTTGACCAATTAAAATGTCTAGAGGAGCTAAGTTAGCGGTCAACAAATATTAAAAAAAAATCAGATAGTATTTGTATGATGAAACACCTGAAGAAATTGGATGTTTAGAATGTTTAAAAGAGTAGAAGTTAATGGGAATAGGCATAAATCATCTCCGTATTAATGGGTCTAGATGGCTTCTTGAATCGTGTGGTCTACCTATAATGATGAAACATCTGCTTCATGTAGCCATTCATACATGAACTACTTTACTAGGTACTTTCTCAGTTTTATTAATCATTCATTCTTTAATATGACCAGGACAATGACAAATAGAACTATTTCCTGCAGTTAGTAGGTCTGATGAGCATGAAGCAATCGCCTAAATTGCTTTGTTCCAGTTGAATCTTTATTGCCATTTCTTGAAACTTTAGTGTGCTGTCAAGATACGCTGTCGACATTAAGCTCTCAGGTACATCAAAGCTGATTCGGATATTTAAAGGCTTCTTAGTAAGTAGATTTGAAGGATCGTTGGTCGTCAATAGTATAGTTGTTTCAATATGAAGTTGTTAAATGGTAAGTGGTATAAGATTGTAACTATTTTGTTATTATTGAACTACATTACTTTAAATAACTCTGAACTGAAGTTAGATAAGTTAGTTCATGGAGTTCAGTAAGTTAATTTTTATACAGTTAACTTCTGTAGAAAGTCAAACTGTATTCTTAATGAAATTGGCGGGATTTCGCAGGATATTCGAGGTGATCATGCTATAGCTAAAAGAATCAAGGTTTAGTATCTTCATTAATATCGTAAACAAGCTTTCATTAACATAGCCATCTCTAATATTGGGATGATATCATTAAACATCAAAATGTTTGACTTTCAAGTCAACTTATTGATTTTCATCTCATATCACTGAGTTTTCCATGAAACCGAACATGCTTAAATAGTAAAAAGTTATTCACATAATGAATTTTTGGAACATCGAAGTTTTTACAAACATTTTAAAGCCGAGGGCAGAGAGGATTAAAATATAATATGAATTCTTTTCATGCTTATTTCGTGCATAAACTTGCGTTACAACTTCTTGTTGGACCCATTTTTTCATAAATCAATAAAACACTCACACACATGTATGTCAATCGTAATTAGATAGTTTATTAGGATACCACATGTTGTCTATAAAACGGGGCTTGAGAGGTCAACGTTGTTGGGTTATCAAAGTTTGGTAACATATAGTTTATGCGAATTGATAGTCTATTAAGTTTTTATTCTTTTAATGATTGTGATCTATGTAGCAGAGCATTAGAAGCAAGTTATAGGGACAAACATAAGCAAACCTCAACTAAAACTTGCTAAGCCTCATCCGCGTGTTCAGTACCTTCATACACCACTGTCTCTATTCAGATGATGACCTCATTGACTTGATCAGTGGTGAAAGTAGTGTGGATCTTGTGATTGTTGCCGAAGCGGTACATTGGATTGATTTAACAAGTTTCTACTCAGTGATCGACCGTGTTTTACAACCAAACAATGTTTTTTTGCCGTTTAAGGATACAATGACTTTGACATAACACTAGAAATTGATGTGGCGCGTAAGAGGTTTCATGACACTACGCTATTTGAGGTTACCAAACGTTGCCATTTCCATTTGAAAGTGTCGGGTTGTGGTCTGAAGTGAGTCCTTCGAAACTCGATATAGATTAGGAACTTGCGTTTGAAGGTGTTTGGGGTATGCTGGGATCTTGGTCTGCTGTTGTGATTGATTAGGTGTTGATTTGCTATATGAATATATGGTTCAAGAAATAGAGAGTGTGTGGGGCGGGTGGAAGTTGGTTACGCGTGTTGTGTACAAGGTTTCTTTACTTGCAGGCAAACCGCACTACTTTGATATTAGATATGTAATTTCCCCTAACAAATAATATTTGATAGTGCGAATTTGTGTAGCTTCGTCATTTTTTCTTGATCAAAAAATGTGAAGACCAGCTGGTACACAACTATAGACTACAGGTTTTTTTTTTCCTATGCCTTACTACAATCTCACAATTATGACTTGTTTGTTCATTTGTCCCACATCACCCAATCGATCAAAGTTTACATGGGAGACTTCTTATGAATGAAAGGGGAAAATGTACCAAAAGGTGACTTGTAATTGGTATAACCAGTATCTTTGGTTCTTATAAGTTTCTCCTAATAGTTTGGGCTATTTTTATCTTAATAATTATTAAACAAAAATTTAAGAATAAATAGTTACATTGACAGGGGGATAATTGAATTGAATTATTTGCTTGTTAATGATGAGTTTAATTATTATTTGCTTAATTAATATAATTATTCAGTTAAAAATTTGAGCTGCTTGAGTAACTTGTTTGATTGATCATATACATTAGAACTATGTAAATGATTCACAAACGTATAAAAATGTTAATAACTTATGTAATTCGATGTACGTCTATCAAATACAAACTTTTGTGGTTTTGTTGTGTGGTATGAGAAAAATTCCTTAGCTAATTACTTTATAAAATTTGCTTTTGTTCAGAACAATTAACAAGAAAAACAAAGCCAAAAATAAGTCATATTTCACATCACCTGGTGGATAACAAACTCATGGGATACTATATTGACAACCAATTCACTTTATGCTTGTTTTTACTAGACAATTTATACAACTAGTAAAGTACATCGTTAGTCCATGTGGTTAAGTTGAATGTCATGTTTAGTCCTCGTTACAGAGAAATCACTGTAGACCTCCCCAATGGTTGGTTACTTTTTGAGTATTTGTTATAAGCTTTTGAATCCCACATCGTCCAAAACGAAGATATATTGCTTCTTTATATACTACAGTCTGTACAATTAATTATTGTCTAGATTAGTATTATGTTGATCGGTCACTATATTGGCATTAGGTTCATGCAAAGAATCTAATTGTGAGGATAGTACCCATCAACTCATACAATATCTCAACTTTTTTATCATTTTGAAAACGTAAAAATTTGGATTTGGAGTTTTTAATATAAGTAAGTTTGTTGCTAACCTTGGTAGTTATGTTCCACGACAATGTCATATATTGGTAATTGTACCTTTCATAAGCATGCCAATTTGTTATGTATACCTTCTTTTGTAGTGGATATGTTTGGTTGTTCGCATTATACCGGCTATAAGTTGGCTTAACGAGTTACGGTAAAAGAATGTATATTTTTTTACCATAACATAACTAACTCGCATCCGTTTTAGACCCTATACTTTTATTAGTTCATAGGAAACATACCATGGTGGATAAAGATTTAACATCATTACTATTGACTACAAGTATGCATTATAGAAATCAAACAAAGTGGATTCTAACCCGTCATCGAACTCAAACATACATAATGTTACAGATTAGCCAAACATAACATTCAAAGTGCCTTAATTAGAAATGAGCATGGTTTTAGCTCAACATCTATACGGTGTATATCTGGATGATTAATGGAAGAAACACCAAACATATCCCAAACTTCTCATATACAACAAAATGGCTTCCAGAAAGAGGTTCAAGAAAACATCTATAAACACAAACCACAAGCATACATTCCAAAGACTACTCGAAACCAAGTTTACTAACAAAAATGAGGAACATGGAAAGCAAAGCGAATGTACATATATAAGGAAAATATCCATCGGTTCCAAAAGAGCTTGTTGCCTTACCCACTGTCACCGACGAAGGAGACATATGACGGAAGCTACAGCGGTAAATGAAACATGTTTTCGAACACTGTTATGATGGGATTGATGGTAAATGATGTGTGTATATTTTAGAATTCCCAGTTCATGAGTGTATCAGTTGTGACGTGTATGACTTGTTAATTATCTTGCTAACTAGAACAACTTCTTGTACAATTACTCTTCTTTTTTTTTTTTTTTTTTTTTTTTTTTTGAAAGGTGAATTTTATTAAGTCTTCGTGTCATGGTTCGACAAATGAGAGGCCTAGACTACGTTGTCTAAACCGGTTCCGCTAGAGAGCTCCTCGGCGAAATGCCTATTTCAAATACCCGATGGAAAACCCCTACTAATCGCCTCAAGGCACGACAATTAATAGGGTAAACCTCGCTTTTTCAAGATTCAACCTGGGTTACTGCGCCCAAACCCTTCATTAAAGCGACTACTTTGAAGGAAAATCCTTATTCAAACCCCTGCAATTTGAACTCAGACCTCCTCCCCAAGAGCTCCCATGACTAGGCTGGTAACCGAAGCCAAGTCATTGGTTCAATTACTCTTCTAATTAAAATGGTGAAAGCTTTTTTATGTTGGGTCCCACATCGATCAAGGAGAAAAAAGTTTGTTTCCTAATATACTGTGGTGCATATGCCTTATGTAAGTTGAGATTTGTATCATGTTGTTGGTGTTATAACTATGATGTTGTTCAAGGAAATAAAATAGCGTTGTACGTTATCACCAACAACTAATAAAAGTTTCCTAACTTTTTGTCAATCTTGATCTCTTATATTCCAAAGTCTATCTTGAAGTAGGTTGATAGTTGTATGTTGTATCCTTTGCAAGGAAAAAAAACAGCATTTTGTGTTTGAGACCGTCAACTAATACACATTAGAAATATGTGTGCAAATGCTACGTTTCATATATAATATATATTGGCTGAGAGTCGGTCCAAAACCGATAAACCGAAACCGAACCGACTGGTCGTCGGGTCGGTTCGGTTTTGTGTCTGGCCGTCGGTTCGGTTCGGTTTAGGTGTATTTAGGTATTTTTTTGTCGGTTTTGGGCCGAACCGAACCGAAACCGAACCGACGGGCTGTGTTTCATAATATATATTGGCTGAGCGTCGGTCCAAAACTGATAAAACTGAAAACCAAAATTCATGAAAAACCTAAACCGAAACCGAACCGACGGGCCGTCGGGTCGGTTCGGTTTTGTGTCGGGCCGTCGGTTCGGTTCTGTTTAGGTGTATTTAGGTATGTTTTAGTCGGTTTTGGGCCGAACCGAACCGAAACCGAAAACATGTAAAACATGAAACCGAAACCGAACCGACGGGCTGTCGGGTCGGCTCATTTTTTGTCGGTTTTGTCGGTTCGGTTCGGTTTTGGACCTTTGATGCTCAGCCCTAATATATAAACTTGCGGGTGTAGGCATGGGAAAAAGATTGTACCCGCAGATAGGTGACGGGCGGGTAATGGACAAGAAAAAAAAATCGTGGGTGCGGGTGACGAGTTAGAGGTACACGTGCCCATAGCCAAGGATGCCATCCCTACTTTTAATACACAGTTCAACATACAAAATTTTATGTTTCACATTTTAGCTGTATTTGATTTAAGCAATTAATATATGCCTTCTTTTTTTTTCGAAGTTCATCTTTTAACGGGATAAATAATAGAGATAATGTACCAAGTCTTTGGTCTAATAGTATGTGAGCTGTTCAACAACCTAGAGGTTGTGGGTTCAAATCTTGTTGGAGGCATTTGTGAGATATTTTGTGATATAATAGTATAGGTGTCGAAAAAAATTGATGTTTTAAAAAAAATAGAGATGACAAGATAGAGGATCATAGTGGTTGCATACTTGCATGAGAAAAACAGTTGTATTTGTATCTTTTTAAAATAAGATACGAAGCTAATAACCTTAGCCTTCTACATAAATAATAATGTGATACAAAATTAATAAATTTTAAAGAGTAACGATAAAGAGACCTACTAATCGACTTATAATATATATATATATATATATATATATATATATATATATATATATATATATATATATATATATATATATATATATTTTTGGCAAAGGGTTATTCTTAGATGAAAAACTACCCCATTTACATATTCAGTTTTTGAAATACACTATTTCTCTTTTCTTATTTTCACAAATCATATTTTAAATACACCAATTACATTTGTAGATCTCTTTTTAAATCCATTACTTAAGCTTACAAATCATTTTTCAAATTTAAAATGCCTACATTTACACTCAGCTAAATAAAAAAATAGCATAAGGACGAAACTCGCAAGTTCTCTTGTATACAAAAAAAAGAAGTTATTATTACAATTAATAGCGCGAATTTCACCACCAAACCAACCTACCCGCAGTCACCAACCAATGAACCCCCGACAACCTCATATGTGTTTACAAACTTACACAGTTTTGTGGACCCAAATAGGACTGATGGGGCATCATGAAATACACATGAATTAAGTGTTGCTCGTAACTGACCGTTGTGTGAAAGTAGAGCTTATGTTAGTAGAAAGACTTAACTTACGAGCCATTGTTGGTGCACCGACCTGTTATGTCTTACAGATGGTGTAGTTGGGTATGTCGGTGAAAAGTAACCGAAGTTGCAATATGATATCTTTATGTAATGAGAAGGGTAAAAGCTACAAAATAGTCACGTACTTTCAAATTTGTACATAATGAAACACATACTATTTTATTCAATGACTTCAACAACGTACTTTCAATTTTTCTCTGACTTCATTAATATGTACTTGAAATGACTATATTACCCTTACCTTCTTTAACATGATCTCACCCTTGTCCTCTTATATTGGTCCCTCATTTGAATCATTAGTCTTTTATACTAATTGCCGTTAGTCTTTTTGCAACTATTAGTTCGTTTTTACATATTTTCTTTCGTTTTTACATGATTCCGTCCTTTTTTACGTTTTCGTCCGTTTTCACACGATTTCATTCGTTTTTACGTTTTCGTTCATTTTACACGTTTTCACTCGTATTAATACGTTTTGATTCGTTTTAAACGTTTTCGTCCGGTTTTACACATTTTCGTTTGTTTTTGCACGTTTTCGTCTGTTTTGACACGATTTCGTCTGTTTTTTACGTTTTCGTCCGTTTTTACATGTTAACGTTTGTTTTTATATGTTTTGATTTGTTTACATTTTTTCGTTTGTTTTAACACTTTTTCGTACAATTTTACATGTTTTCGTCGGGTTTTACACGTTTTCATTCGTTTTTACACGATTTCAGCCTATTTTTCTTGTTTTCATCTGTTTTTACATGTTTCCCTTCGTTTTTGCACATTTTCGTCTGGTTTTACACGTTTTACTCTATTTTTACACAATTTCGTCTGTTTCATATGTTTTTACACATTTTCAACTATTTTTACACTTTTTCGTCTTTTTTGCACAAAATAAAACACGTAAAATATAATGAAACATGTAAAAACGGACTAAACATGCAAAAACGAACGAAAACGTGAAAAAACGGATGACATCATGTAAAAATAGACGAAAACATGTAAAAACAGACTAACACGTGCAAAAACGAACGAAAATGTGAAAAATGGATGAAAACGTAAAAAAAAAACGAAAACGTATAAAACGGACGAAATCGTGTAAAAACAGATGAAACGTAAAAAAACAAACAAAAATGTGTAGGAGAACGTGCAAAAATGAACGAAAATGTGTAAAACGAGACAAAAACGTGTAAAAACGGATCTAAACGTATAAAAATGAACAAAGACGTATAAAACTGACAAAATCGTGTAAAAAGGGACAAAATCGTGTAAAAACGGACGAAAAGGTAAAAAAATAGACGAAATCGTGTAAAAACGGACGAAAATGTGTAAAAATGGACGAAAACATGCAAAAGGACTAACGACTGTTAGTATAAAGGACTAACGATGCAAGTGAGAGACCATTTAGAGAGGACAAGGGTGTGATCATGTTAAAGAAGGTAAGGGTAATATAATCATTTTAGGGTCATATTGATAGTGTTGGATAAAATTTGAAAGTACATTGTTGAAGTCATTGAATAAAATAGTTTTTGTTTCAAGTCGGTACAAATGTGAAGGTACGTGTTATTTTGTAGCTTTTACATAATGAGAAGGACAAAGATGCCTCCTAAGTAATTTATGTTTACATGTTTCAAGTTCGATAAACTAAGTTTCAAATGACACTACAACTTAACCATAAATTATGAGGAACTTGTATATGGGAAGAAAAAAATGCATAAAATAGTAAATTTTAAAAAGCACAGATAATATAAATGAAATGCTAATGTATAAAATATGAGTGAATTGACTATGTTATTTATGTGGAGTTGTCCCACATCGTTCAATCCATCAATTTTACATACGAGACTTCTTTTAAATAAAGGGGGCAAGGTTGCATTACACTTATGTAATCGTAAGGCATGCGGTTATGTTTGGTGCAACAGGGTAGGCTAGGGCTTATATTATAAGTTGATGGTTGAAGTTTATATTTTTATAAAGTTGTTTGGCGAATTAGTTGGAGTCAAAGTTTATTAATGAAAAATCACATAAAAATACATCAAACTAAATTCATGTATTTTCCTTTACGTGATAATTTGTTATATTTTTAAGAGTATTTAAGTAATTTAACTAGCATAATGTCACGACCCGCCTACTCGACTAGATCATCTTTAAGTATGATCGGGATTCCGGATTATTCTACACTTCTCTTGGGAAGTCTTGGATAAGGTTGGAAGAGTTTAGAAGCCCATGGAAGATGATGGATAATCTTGGAAGCTTATAGAAAAAGATGGAATAAGTAGGAAGCTCTAGAAACTTACTAGAAGCTTATGGAAATCCTATAAGCTAGAAGCTTCCAGAATGATGTACATAGTAGTATAAATAGGTGTTGCCTCATTTGTAGAATTCATCCATAGAACTTCATTTGTAAAGCTCTCTTGTAAAGCTCTAAGTAATACAAAGCATTCCTTTACATTCCACTTGTTCCATTCTTTTAAGTTTACTTTCGTTGCATATATCGTTGAGTATTCGAGCAAGGCTGAGCTTAGTCGAGACTAAGTGCCGCACGGGAGACCTTGTAGAGACAAGTCCGTGACAAGTGGTATCAGAACGAGCGTTGATTCAAGGCGATGGAAAACGAGAACGAGAAGATTGGTGCTAGTGGAAATGCGGTCACTGACAAGAGGCAAGGTCGCGATGATAAGCGTCAAGACCCGAAGAAGAGAGGTGCGTCTAAGGACGTTATGTCGAGTTTTGATAAGAGATTAGCGGGTGTTGAGACATCCGTGTCGGAGTTGAAGACCCAAGTTGAGGGCTTGGTTGGTCTAGACACCGAGTTTATGACCATGAAGGATGACTTTCGGGAGGTCATCAATACGCTTAGCAGTGAATTTAAACGTGAAATCAATGGCCTAAAAGAGTTGTTCGTAGGCAAAATCTCCAACATTGAAAATACCATCGAAGACTTGCAAGCCGATGTAGTGTTATGCAAGCGATCCATGGCGAATGGAGGTGGCAACGTTGGTAATAATGCTCCGAAGATCGATGTTCCAAAACCATCACCGTTCGTGGAAAAGCGAGAAGCTAGGGCGGTTGATGATTTCTTATGGGAGATGGAGCAATACTTGGAGGGCGTCAACATTACAGATGATGACACCAAGATCAAGTTGGCGAACTGATACTTGAAGGATACCGCGGCGTTATGGTGGAGACGTCGATATGGAGATATTGAGCGAGGTACGTGTACTATCGATACTTGGGCTGATTTTGTTACGGAACTTAAGAAGCAATTTTATCCCGAGAATGCTAAGAACGAAGCAAAGAGTCGGCTTCGTAAACTTAAGCATTCTGGAACGATCCGGGATTATGTTAAGGAATTTACTACACTAACCTTGGAGATTCCGGATCTTTCCGAACAAGACTCTCTCTTTTATTTCCTCGATGATTTGCAAGAATGGGCTAAGACGGAGTTAGAGAGACGTGGAGTTCATGACCTCGCTACGGCTATCGCCCATGCCGAGGGCTTGATCGACTTTAGTACGAGAAAGGAAACGTCTAAACCAAAGGATCGAAAGGCGAGCCATGATAAAGGTGGTGGAGAGAAAGTCGCTCAAGCAAAGCCCGATAATACACGTAAACCACCCACCGGAAAGAACAAGGAAATTAAGACGGCCTTCAAGAGTGATGGATGCTTCATATGTGACGGACCTCATAGAGCTCGAGATTTCCCCAAGAAAGCAAGCCTTAATGGAATGATAGCTCATGAAGACGAAGGCCCAAGTGATGGTGGATGCATGAGCTCGATGAGGATTTTGAATGCAATCAAGGCCAAGACGGAGGTGCCAAAATTCATAGGGAAAGGATTGCAATTTGTGGAAGCAACCATCAATGGAACCAAGGTACGTGCTCTAGTAGATTCCGGTGCCACTCATAATTTCGTGTCGGTTGATGAAGCCAAACGGCTAAGGATTAGCACTACGAAAGGGAGTGGAACGTTCAAGCCGGTAACTCGAAGGCCAAGCCTATGGAAGGAGTGGCAAAGGATGTTCGAGCCAAGATTGGAGAATGGGAAGGGACGGTTGACTTGTCGGTGGTCCCGATGGATGATTTCGATGTGGTTCTTGGGTTGGAATTCCTCGATAAGGTACGAGCTTTCCCTATGACATTTGATAACTCTTTATGTATCCTAGATGGTGGAAAGACTTGCATGGTTAGCACAGAGCGGGATTCCAAGTGTGGAGCGAAGACCCTTTCGGCCATGCAATTCAAGAAAGGGTACAACAAGAGCGAGCCTTGCTATTTGGCGGTTACAAGGCTAGAGACGGATGGTGAGTCGAGAAAATAGGAGGTACCGAACGAAATTGAGCGGGTACTTGATGAGTTCAAGGATGTGATGCCCAAGGAGTTGCCCAAGAAGTTACCACCTCGGAGGGAGGTAGATCATACCATCGAGTTGGAACCGGGTTCCAAGCCACCCGCCAAAGCCCCTTACCGAATGCCACCACCTGAGTTGGAGGAGTTGCGTAAACAACTCAAGGATCTTTTGGATGCCGGCTATATTCGACCCTCGAAAGCCCCATATGGTGCGCCGGTGCTATTTCAAAGGGAGAAGGACGGATCCTTGCGGATGTGCATAGACTACCGGGCACTTAATAAGGTAACGATTAAGAACAAGTACCCGATTCCTCTCATTTCGGATTTGTTCGATCAACTTGGAAAGGCGAGATACTTCTCCAAGTTAGACTTGAGGTCGGGGTACTACCAAGTACGGATAGCGGAGGGAGACGAAGCCAAGACGACGTGCATCACGAGGTATGGATCTTACGAGTTCTTGGTCATGCCCTTTGGCTTAACAAATGCTCCCGCTACATTTTGCACCCTCATGAATAAGTTATTTCACCCGTTCCTTGATAATTTTGTGGTGGCATACTTGGACGATATTGTTGTTTATAGTCATACCTTGGAAGAGCATGTCTTGCATTTGAAGCAGGTGTTTCAAGTGTTACGAGAAAATGAGCTTTATGTAAAGTTGGAGAAATGCTATTTCGCCCAAGACGAAGTCGAATTCTTGGGACACAAGATCAAAGACGGTGGATTGATGATGGACGGGGCAAAAGTAAAAGCTATCCAAGAGTGGGAATCACCAACCAAGATAACGGAGTTACGATCTTTTCTTGGCATGGTGAACTATTATCGAAGGTTTATCAAGGGGTACTCCGCGATAGCATCTCCCTTGACGGACCTATTGAAGAAGAACAAAGCTTGGACTTGGGACGAAAAGTGCCAAGTGGCGTTCGAGAGTTTGAAGAAGGCGGTTATTGAAGAACCGGTGTTGAGACTACCGGATGTGACTATGCCTTTCGAGTTGCACACGGATGCGTCAGACTTTGCTATTGGAGGAGTTCTAATGCAAGAAGGACATCCGATCGCATTCGAGAGTTGGAAGTTAAATGAGACGGAGAGGAAGTACACCGTGCAAGAGAAAGAGATGACGGCAATTGTGCATTGCTTGCGGACTTGGAGGCATTATTTGTTGGGTTCGAGATTCGTAATCAAGACAGACAATGTTGCTACAAGTTACTTTCAAACCCAAAAGAAGTTAAGTCCCAAGCAAGCTCGGTGGCAAGACTTCCTAGCCGAGTTCGACTATCACTTGGAGTACAAGCCGAGGAAGGCTAATGTGGTAGCCGATGCATTGAGTCGCAAGGCGGAGTTTGCGGCAATCACCCAAGCACAATTCTTCTTCCAAGATCGAATCAAGGAAGGATTGGAACATGATCCTTTTTCCAAGAAGCTCGTGGCCCTAGCAAGAGAAGGAAAGACTCGAAGATTTTGGCTTAAAGGAGACATGTTGTTCACCAAAGGAAATCGGCTTTACGTGCCTAAGTGGGGTGATCTTAGGCGGTTAATCTTGAAAGAGTGTCATGATTCGAAGTGGGCCGGTCATCCGGGAATTAAGAGGACGTTGGCATTGGTCGAAGACACTTATTATTGGCCAAGGATGGAAGACGATGCAGAGACATTCGTGCGAACGTGCCTTATTTGCCAACAAGACAAGATAGAGCAAAAGAAGTCCGGAGGATTGTTGGAGCCTCTACCGACGCCCAAGGTACCATGGGAGAACGTTTCCATGGACTTTATCACATGCTTACGGAAGTCGGAAGGATGTGGGAGTATTATAGTGGTGGTCGATCGATTCTCAAAGTATGGAACTTTCATTGCCGCAAAACCCGATGTCACAGCGGATGATACGGCTAAGCTTTTCTTTAAGAATGTGGTGAAGTATTGGGGAGTGCCACATGTGATCGTTAGCGATCGAGATCCAAGATTCACGGGGCGCTTTTGGACGGAGTTGTTCAAGATCATGGGAACGGATTTGAACTTCTCTACGAGTTTCCATCCCCAAACGGACGGGCAAACGGAGAGGGTGAACGCGTTATTGGAGCTCTATCTTCGGCACTACTAAGTGCCAATCAACATGATTGGGCTAAACTCCTTGATGTTGCTCAATTCTCTTACAACATGCAACAGAGCGAAGCCACGGGGAAGAGTCCTTTTGTGTTGGTCACGGGGCGCCAACCATTGACTCCGAATGCCTTAGCCGCATCATACGAAGGGAGTAGCCCGGCCGCTTACAAGACGATGAAGGAATGGCACGAGCAAGCAGACTTGGCCCGGGCTTCGTTGGATAAAGCGGCTAAGAAGATGAAAAAGTGGGCGGATGGGAAAAGAAGAAATGTTAAGTTCGAGGTTGGAGATCAAGTGATGGTGAAGCTCTTGCCTCAACAATTCAACTCACTAGATTGGACGTGTTGGAAAAGTTTCTTATCGACTTCAACTACCGCCCAAGTTGAAGATTCTTCCGGTCTTCCACGTTAGCCTTCTCAAGCCTTATCATAAGGACGAGGAAGACTCGGAACGAGGGGTGTCCAAGCGGGCACCGACAGCGGTTGTTACTTCGTACGATCGAGAGGTTGACGAGATCTTGTCGGATCGTACGATACGGAGACGAGGAGTGCCGAGCTATAAGGAGTACTTGATCAAGTGGCGTAATTTGCCCGATAGTGAAGCAAGTTGGGAAGCCGAAGACTTGTTGTGGCAATTTATGGACAAGATCAAGAAGTATCACGAGGATGGCACGAAGAGGACATCGCGAGCTTTGGTGGGGGAGGATGTCACGACCCGCCTACTCGACTAGATCATCTTTAAGTATGATCGGGATTCTGGATTATTCTACACTTCTCTTGGGAAGTCTTGGATAAGGTTGGAAGAGTTTAGAAGCCCATGGAAGATGATGGATAATCTTGAAAACTTATAGAAAAAGATGGAATAAGTAGGAAGCTCTAGAAACTTACTAGAAGCTTATGGAAATCCTATAAGCTAGAAGCTTCCAGAATGATGTATATAGTAGTATAAATAGGTGTTGCCTCATTTGTAGAATTCATCCATAGAACTTCATTTGTAAAGCTCTCTTGTAAAGCTCTAAGTATTACAAAGCATTCCTTTACATTCCACTTGTTCCATTCTTTTAAGTTTACTTTCGTTGCATATATCGTTGAGTATTCGAGCAAGGCTGAGCTTAGTCGAGACTAAGTGCCGCACGGGAGAACTTGTAGAGACAAGTCCGTGACAATAAGCCCATATAAACCTCTTTCTATGGACTTGAGCTTATGGAGGCTTATGGCTTACTTTATGTCATAAGCCTCTATAATTATGTGTAACAAACGAGATTTATTTTATAAACCGACTTGTTTTAAATGCTCAAGCCTCTATAAGCCTCAAAAAGCCCCGTGCCAAACACAACTGTAATATTGAATATACAAACTTCTACCAAACAGATAATGGATTTTACAAAGAAACCAATTATCTGCTTGGTATTGATGAGCTTATAACTACTCCCTCCGTCCCTAAATAAGTGTCCAGTTTGACTTTTCAAAGTCAAACTGGATCAACTTTGACCTTATTTATTTTTGCGAGTGTTATATAATACTTGATGCAAAATATATGAATTGATTAGGTTTTAAGTGCATTTTTCATTGGTATAGTTTTTCATCAAGTATTATATAACACAAAAAAAATATTTAAGGTCAAAGTTGAACCAGTTTAACTCTGAAAAGTCAATCTGGACACTTATTTAAGGACGGAAGGAGTATTATTTGTTCAAGTAATCTAATTAAACAGTTAGAAAATTGAGTTGCATGACTATTTAATTTGATTGATCACATCCGGAGTACATCTTTTATATAATAAAACAAAACCTTTAGTGAGAATTTTTTATTAAAAAAAATTAATTTATACTTTATTTGGAAATATTTTATTTATTTATTGTTTATTTATTCTAAAATATTTACTAAAAAAAACTCAAATATTTCGGATTTGTCAGTAGTAAAAAAAAAACCGTTCTTATGTATAGTCAAGAAAAAAACAAACATCAAAGTTTAAGTATCAAAACTATAAAGAAAAAAACTTAGTAAAAAGCAGGAGTATAATGGAGGGTATGATGAAACCACCCGCACACATAAAATATGATGAAACTTTCACATTTGGGTATCCTCAATCCATTGTGGTGGGGCCCATAATCAACCAAACAAGATTAATTACTTTTAAAGTCATAGACTTATACCCATACACCTCAACCAAACGAGCTCTAATTTTTACAAAACAAAAGAAAAAAAAAATACAAAAGTACACACCGATTGGGATGCAAAAACTTGAAACTTTTGTATTTAAGTATGAAAAACGTTAATTTAATTTAAATTGCTAATACATGTTCAGTTGAGCCCAAAACTTTTAAAAACGGTTAATCATAACTTCAATTTTATGTTTTTTGGGGTAAAATTATCGATTTTCATAACTTCGGATAAATTTATCAAGTTGGTGCACGGATTATAAAGATATGCAAACAAATACACGTACTATACCTCAAATTTGTTAATGAAACAATCTTTATACTATTGTTATGAAAAATAAATTTTAACTTTTATAAGGGAACATATATTCGTTTTGGTATTTTTTTTTTTATAAATGTATCGAGACCTTTTTAGTTATACATAGTATGATTTATGACTAACTCTAGAGAATTTTCAAAATTAACAAAAGAAAACTAATGACGATTAAGATATACAGTACGTATTTGTATGTAACTTCAATGCATTTCCACTTAACAACAACAAAAGGATATCAACAATTTAACTAAAAAGATCAAAGACACGTACTTAATTCATCATAAAAGAGAAATGATATGCACAATATGTCGGAAAATTTAGTGCACTTCTGGGATTAGTTCACACCTTGTAATGGGTTAGGAGGTACGGAGTGTACACCCATAAGGTCCATGAACTCCCCGACTCTAATAGTGGTTTGTATTGGTAGTGCTAAGTGAAAGATCTTTGGTGAAAGATCTTGTTGTGGTTTCCATCAAGCGATGGTGTTTCCATCAAGCGATGTTACATCAAGCGGTGTTTCCACTAAAGGTGCTATGAAAGTCTCGCTAGTTGTGTGAAAGCACCGCTAGTGTTAAGGTATTGCTTGTAACGGCTTTGACCTATTCAAGTAGCGAGCTTCAACCGCATTATGACCACGCTTAATTGGTCATGTAACCACTAACTATTATAATGGGGATAATTATGAGGCTATTAATGGGCCGATTAATACTCATAATTCCATTTGATTAGCCAAGAGTATTTTCCTATAAATAGGAAATCTGTTTATGCATGACAAACACACAGAAAACTATTAACACTTACTAGCGCAAGGATTATTGAATTGTGCCTAATTCCTTAATCACATTTGGTCTTATCCCAAGTAGATATTCGTGTAACCCAGGCATTAGGGTCGAATAGTTTACTTTGGAAAGTGATCACACGATTCCAAGTGATATCCGGTAACCACCTAGTGGTAT
Organism: Chrysanthemum lavandulifolium; assembly: GCA_022545495.1. Taxonomy (NCBI): domain Eukaryota; kingdom Viridiplantae; phylum Streptophyta; class Magnoliopsida; order Asterales; family Asteraceae; genus Chrysanthemum; species Chrysanthemum lavandulifolium. Next base: position 26,629,621 of record CM040239.1, read on the forward strand.
TTGTTTCTGCTGAAGCATTACTTGTTTCTGCTGACATGGGAGTTAACCGCCAACAATCTATTTTGTGATAATCAATGGCTGCTACTGCAATGAAACATATGGCTTCAAACTTTGCCAAGCTTGATAAGTTTGAAGGGGTGGATTTTAGAAGGTGGCAGAAGAAGATGCACTTCTTTCTGTCAAGCATGAGTGTGGTGTATGTGCTGACAACACCTATCCCTGATGATGGGGATGATGCTACTGTGGAGCAGATCAGGAGGAGGAGCAAATGGGAGAATGATGACTACGTATGCAGAGGTCTTATTCTGAATGGTATGTCCGATTCTCTGTTTGATATTTATCAGAACTTTGAATCTTCCAAAGAACTGTGGGATTCCTTGGATGCCAAATATATGGCTGAGGATGCATCAAGTATGAAGTTCCTTGTTAGTAATTTCACAAATTACAAAATGACTGATTCAAGACCAATTATGAAACAATACAATGAACTTCTTGGAATACTTGGAAGGTTTACACAACACAATATGAACATGGATGAGGCTATTAAAGTCTCTTGTGTCATTGACAAACTTCCTCCTTCTTGGAAAGATTTCAAGCATACCTTGAAACATATGAAGGAGGAGTTGACTCTTATTAAGTTGGGCAGTCATCTGCGCATTGAGGAATCTCTCAAGGTGCAGGATAATGACAAGCCAAAGAGTAGCAATGCTACTGGACCATCTGTTGTCAATATGGTGGAGCATAACAACTCCACCAGGTACAATGACAACAAAGGCAAACGCAAATTTCATGATAACAAGGGCAGATTCTAACAAGAAGGCAACACCTACTTGTTGGAAATGTGGCAAGACTGGTCACATTAAAAAGGATTTCAAAGGTGTTAAAGTTGGTGGTAAAGCCAATGGATCGTGCACTAATGGTTCGGGAGTGGTGGTCCTTCCAACTCACCGAAAGGTCGAATATGGTTAATAAGTCTTTTCGATTTATTATGTTACATATGTATCCGAATCTCATTATGTGCGGGATGATGATGTTGCGTGGTGGGTTGACTCGGTGCAACAGTTCATGTGTGCAAAGATAGAAGCTGGTTCAAGACTTATGAGTCACTGAATGATGGTTCTATTCTTCACATGGGAAATGAGTCAACAGCCTTGGTGCATGGTCGTGGTTGTGTAGATCTTAGGTTTAGTTCTGGAAAGATTGTAACTTTGTTTAATGTTATTCATGTTCCTGATTTAAGGAAAAACTAAGTTTCAAGTAGTGTTTTGAATAATCATGGATATAAACAAGTTATTGAATCTGATAAATTTGTTCTTTCTAAGAATTGTGTTTTTATTGGTTTTGATTATTTATGTAATCAAGTGTTCAGGCTTAATATTACCACTGACAGTGTATTTATTTCCACTGATAGTGTTAATACAGCCTTTGTGACCACCAATGACCAGACTGACTCTACCCTATGGCATGCTAGACTTGGCCACGTACATTATAAAAGAATGCAAGATATGTCTAGGGATGGTTTAATCCCAGCTTTTGACATGAACACTGAAAAGTGTAAAACATGCATGTTGACCAAGATAACTAAGAAACCCTTTCAGGGTGTTAGTCGTGAGACTAAGCCTAGAGCTGATACACAGTGACCTGTGTGATTTGCATGCCACTCCTTCTTTGGGGAATAAGAAGTACTTTGTGACATTTAATGATGATGCTTCTAGGTTTTGTTATGTTTATTTGTTACATACTAAGGATGAATCATTAGATAAATTCAAAGTGTTTAAAACTGAAGTTGAATTACAACTGGGTCTTTGATCAAAAGATTAAGGATCGATAGGGAGGTGAGTACATGGATACTCAAGATTTCGATCTGTTGGTATTATCCATGAAACGATCGCCCTTATACTCCTCAAAGAAATGGTATTTCGAAAGGAAAAACAGGTCTTGAAGGAGATGGTTAATTCCATGTTGTCATATTCGTGGATCGAGTCAAGGGTTCGGGGTGAAGCTATGTTAACGACTTGCTATTTATTAAATAGGGTTCCCAACAAAAGAACAAGGTTACCCTTATGAACTCGGACTAAAAGGAAACCCAACTTGAACTATCTCAAGGTTTGGGGTTGTAGGGTCATTGTAAGACTCCCGATCCAAAGTTGAAAACTTTGGGTGAAAGAGGCATTGATTGCATCTTTGTTGGATATCTTGAGCATTCCAAGGCTTTTAGGTTCTATGTTATTGAACCTAATGAATATATTTCAATTAACTCCATAATTGAATCAAGGATGCAAACTTTGATGAGAATAGATTCTCATCGGTCCCTAGAACAAGTCGAGGATTCGAATGGAACTCATGACATCGGTGTATCGAGGTCCTCGATGATGAACCATCGCTGGTCTCGATGAGGTTGTGGTTCAACAACATGAACCCGTGCTCGGAAGAGCAAAAGGGTCGACTCCAAAGTCATTTGGACTGAGTTTCAACTATACTTAGTTGAAGGTACAAGGGATGAGGTCTCTGACCAATACTCCTATTGCTTCATTGTTGAGGATGATCCCAAGACATTTGAAGAAGCAATGAAGTCCTAGGATATTGCTTTCTGGAAAGAAGCAATCAATGATGAAATGGATTCCATCATGGACAACAACACTTAGGTGTTGGTTGATCTACCACCTGGTTGCAAACCTTTGGGTTGCAAATTGATTTTCAAAAGGAAAATGAAGGTAGATGGAACTATTGAAAAGTTCAAGGCTAGACTAGTCATTCAGGGCTTTAAACAAAAGTCAGGGATAGACTATTTTGATACTTATGCCCTGTGGCTCGTGATCGCACCATAAGATCGCTAATTTCTTTGGCATCAATTCACAACGATTATTCATCGATGGATGTGAAAACAGACTTTCTTGAATGATGATTTGGAAAAGGAGGTTTATATGAACCAACCTCGTGGCTTCATCATGTCCGCAATGAAAACAAGGTGTGTAAACCGATTAAGTCTCTTTATGGACCAAGCAGCACCTAAGCAATGGCATCAAAATTTGATGAAGTGGTTTTGTCTAGTGGTTATGTTCTTAACCAAGTCGACAAATGTGTATATAGCAAATTTGATGAATCGGTAAAGGAGTCATCATTTGTCTATATGTTGATGACATGTTGATCTTTGGCACCGACCAAAATCGAGTTGAGTTGACAAAGGAATTTTTGTCATCAAGGTTATCCATGAAGGACATGGGGAGGCCGATGTTATCCTTGGTATAAGGATTAAACATGAAAGTAATAGAATTTCTATCTCTCGGTGTCATTATATTGAGAAGGTGTTGAGGAAATTCAATTACTCTAATTGTACTCTGTGAGTACACCTATGGATACTTGAGAAGTCGATGCCTAATAATGGCAAGGTCAGATCTCAACTTGAGTATTCTAGGGTAATTGGTCGCTGATGTATGCCATGACTTGTACAAGGCCCGATATTGGTTTTGCGGTGGGAAAATTGAGCGGTATACTAGTAATCCTAGTGCTCATCAACGCAAGCGCTCAAAGTCTTCAAGTATTTGAAGAGAACTATGGATTATAGTCTCTCATATCTTTGTTACCCATCGATGTTGGAAGGATACACCGATGCAAGTTGGATCGAGAACATCAAGACAATTGCCTACCAAAGGTTGGGTATTCTACTTGGTGGAGGTGCAATTTCTTAGGCATCCAAGAAGCAAACTTGCATCACCAGTTCAACAATGGAATCAATTTGTGGCTTTAGAAGTCACTTTGGTAAAGAAGTCAATGGTTGAAAAACTTGCTTCTTGAGATTCCATTTTGGCCTAAACCTATAGCACCTATTTCTATCTCGTGTGATAGTGCAATACATTGGCTAAGGCTTATAGCCAAATGTACAATGGTAAGTCTAGACACTTAGGTGTCGGGCATAGCATGATTCGTGAGCTTATCATGAATGGGGTGGTATCTATAGAGTTTGTTAGATCTCAAATGAACTTAGCCGATCACTTGACGAAGGGTTTGGCTAGAGACTTGGTTATAAAGTCGCTAAAGGGATGGGTTTAAGTCCAACTTAGTCATCGAATGCTAGGACACCCAAATCCTCCTAAGGAAACTTGGGAGCTGAGTTCAATGTGGAAAGTTGAACATTCATGGACTGGAGCACATGTTTTAGTTACATCCCAAGGTTGTGCTCGAAACCTCTTGAAAGGAGGATGAAGTCTTTACTTCTTAATGGTTATTTTCTTTGAAAAGTGCTTGGCGAGAGCATGAATAAAGAGGAACCACCTATGTGAATGTTGAAGTTTTGCCGCTTCAGGAAGCTTTTAGACTTTAGCTTTTACAACATTTATGAATGTGGATATGGACACATGGCTTGTATAGTGTCAGGAGCTGATAAGTGTTTGAAAATTTGTGTGTATTTTATCTTTAGGTATTCAAATGGGTTAAAGGGTTCAATTCTTAGAACACCCTGATTCTCGAATATTTAAACGTGTAATTTACTAAGATGGAAATTCAATCCTCAGGACATTTTCGTTTATGCACATGTTTTGTTTATGTTTGTTTTCATGCAAAGGAAGTGAACTAAATTTGGGGAGGATTGTTGGAAAATTTAGTGCACTTATGGGATTAGTTCACACCTTGTAATGGGTTGGGAGGTGCAGAGTGTACACCCATAAGGTCCATGAACACCGACTCTAATAGTGGTTTGTATTGGTAGTGCTAAGTGAAAGTATCACCGGTGAAAGTATTGTTGTGGTTTCCACCGAAGCGTTGGTGTTTCCATCGAGCGATTTACATCGAGCGATGTTTCCACTAAAGGTGCTATGAAATTATCGCTGGTTGTGTGAAAGCACTGCTAGTGTTAAGGTACTGCTTGTAATGGCTTTGACCTATTCAAGTGGCAGTTTCAACTGCATTATGACCACGTTTAATTGGTCATGTAACCACTAACGGCTATAATGGGGATAATTATGAGGCTATTAATGGGCCGATTAATACTCATAATTCCATTTGATTAGCCAAGAGTATTTTCCTATAAATAGGAAATCTGTTTATGCATGACAAACACACAGAAAACTATTAACACTTACTAGCGCAAGGATTATTGAATTGTGCCTAATTCCTTAATCACATTTGGTCTTATCCCAAGTAGATATTCGTGTAACCCAGGCATTAGGGTCGAATAGTTACTTTAGAAAGTGATCACACGATTCCAAGTGATATCCGGTAACCACCTAGTGGTATTTGTTTATGCTGAAGCATTACTTGTTTCTGCTGACATTGATTATCTAACCCTGTTCTGGGAGTTAACCGCCAACACAATAAGGGATACATTCGACATTGGAAAATAATTCAAAACTTATCAGTTGGACCTCAATATGAGTATATAACGATGAAAGTTGTTGCATTTTGAGGTAAGTTAGTCTTTTTAGCTTTACCACTTGTTCAACTTGTTGCATCTTTAACTTGTTGCAAGCGGCTTGGTTTCTCCGTATATTTGATTAATGCCTGTAAATTAATTCCATTAGCCAAAATAGCTAATAAAAATGGCAGTATTATTCGACAAACAAGCGGAGGTATGTTTGGATGCACGATCAAACCTCCTCACACTCACCCACCTATAAATGATATGATCGGGACAAATGTAAGTGAACCTCTAGTTAAAAGTTGCAAAGCCTCATCTTTTTTTTTTGGTAAAGTGTTTTTACCCGGTGAATATATAAATGAATGAAAGATTTTAGGTTACAACAGAAGGCGGTAATGAGCCACCTTATAAAACCTAAACACGAGGACCTATATGCTTGAGCAACTCTAAACATAACAACCACAATGGAATATCACAACTTCCTAGAGGACATATCAAAGTCAAAACCAAGAAATACTAAGAACACTAGGCAGTAGAAACAAAGCATCAGCCACCATCCATTAAAAGACTAGTTAGCCTCCAAGTTCTTCTCATTCGATCAACTCTTGGTTTTCTCTTGAAAGGGATTGACACCAGTTTAAGACGAACCATATAAAAAATGATCTTCGCCACTTGATATGGGGTTCTAAATCCGCTATCATTAATCCTATGATTACGTTCCTGCCACACAAAATACGTTGAAGCAACTAAGATTAAGCGGCTAACAATAATAGTCACATTGTTTTGTTTAGCAGTAGGAAGAAGCCATTCTATAATATCACTCCATATCGAAGAGGAGAAACCAATATCAGCCATACGTAACACTTTATTCCAAACGAGCGAAGCGAAGGAGCATTCAAAGAATAAGTGACTATATGCATTTTCGTAGTAACCCACAAAAGTACCTTTGAAAAAGATACTTAAGAAACGCAATTTTGCAAACACATAATCTGTTACTAAACACAAATACACAACACGTACAAACCTCAAAACACAAAAATACTCGAAATGCATATTTAGCAAACCATTTGAAAAAGTGATTATTTGCGTTTTCCTAAGAACCAAAAGCACATATGAAAAAGTACGTCCGAAACACACAATTTTACAAAATCTCTTACTAAACACAAATACATATAGAAACCTCAAAAATATACCAATCAACCTTACTAAAAAAAGAAACCAACAAAGATTCTCACCTTACTAAACTCTAGAACATCGGACTTAAACCTTATTCGATTACCTTTATCACACTTAACATCCTCAGCCACATCAAAAACCACTCCACCACCACAAGAACAAGGCAAAACAATGTCTCTCTTCCTAGTTTCTGTTGGGATTTTATATCTAGTTAACCAAGTAACACTACGAGTACGCAACGGAATTTGGATATAGTTTAAGCAATTAGGTTAACACATAATTAATAAACAATAAGTTATAAAAGGGAACAAGAAAAACTAACCCTCGTAGTCACCCACAAGTTTTAACGAACAAAGAAACCAAGTGTTTAAAACAAACACCTCTACGAGTTCACACACAAACACTTACCACGAATACGCCCAATAAAGCTAGTCGTGAACATTTACCCAAACAACCTTTGTATACATTGAACAATCACAAACCAAGAAAAACCCTAGAAACCTTTTTATTTTCCTGTCCGAGAATCACAGCAACCGACCCGAGAACCCTTTGCCTTTGACCGATATCGAATAAACCTATCCGAGATCTTCTGACTTCTGTCCGAGATCAAACCAAACAGAAAAACCACCTTTTCTTGCTTTCGTAGTCGACTAGGAACAAAGTAAGCACCACCAAACAAGAACCTAAACAACCTTGGATCAAGAAGATGCAAGTTTAGGGTTTCACTGAAAACCAAAATAACCCTAATCGGATGTTAAGAAAACCAATCGGGTCTTAGAACCTTTTGATGATGAATCGATTGTGATTTGGCAGAGATTTAGGGTATGTAAGTCGTGTGTTTTGAGACCAAGGCACAGGGTATATATAGGCTTGGAAACCTAGTTCTCTTGGGCTTCAAACTTGAGCCACAAGTTACAACCCTTTCCATATTCAAAACAAACAGTCCCTTAGCCCATGTGCAAACCAAACGACCCCCCTTGTGGACCGGGCAATGGGTTTTGGATAGCGGATCAATCGGGTTTAAATGTCGGGTCAAGTAGTCCAAGTAGTAAACGTGTAAAACGTACTCTCGTGTTTAACGTGTGTACCCCCATAGGCTCACACACTTCTAGTTGTTTTCGTACGTACCAACTCCCATAATCCAACAGTTTCATCCAAAACGACAAAATTTCCACCATGTTCAGGACATTTTTTAACAAACTTTAACCGAAAATCACAAGCAACATCAAAACCACATCCTAAAGACTCCAAAGCCATGAGCGCTATAGACTTGTTGGTGGTATGAGCCATTCAGTTTGGTTAAAAGTGGAAAGTGGGTGTGTTTTGATGGAGTGATAGAGATGTTTGCCCATATAGTATAGATTTGTGGGGTAATGTTGGTATTAAATGGTAGGTGTAGTTGGCCATTTTTTTTGGGAAGAAAGTTGACTTCTTGTTGTTATTTTGTACTTGTAGTTTAAAGACTAAAATCTTGTTACGGCTACTTTTTTTGGCATACGTAGTTGAACTTGCATTATATACGTATGCTACTAATAGATAACTGCAAATAATTGTTTAGAGAAGTGGAGTCTCATTTTGCTATCCACTACCAAGACTCGAGATGACGACAAACGACACCATGAGAGTCGTCAAGACAAACCCCGATGAGATTTTGGTTCAACAAATTGGCGCCATATGTGAAACACAAACAAAACATCATCTTTTAGATATTAAAGAGCAAAGATTATGGTTCAACAAAAAGAACAAACAGAAGAGATGGTTGTCCCACATCGCCCAATCCATCAAGATTTATATAGGAAGCTTCATATAAATAGAGGGGGCAAGGTATCCTAAGACATAGGACATGTACAAGGTATGACCTACTATTTTGGTAATTACCATTTTTGTCCTAATAGTTTGGGCTATTAAAATATTAATAGCTATGTTTAACTTAATTATTAAATAAAATTTTGAATGTAAGCTTGTTAATAATGCAGATAATTAAATATCAATTGTATGTTTGTAATGATGAGCTTACAATTATTATTTGTTTAATTAATCTAATTAATCAGTTAGAAAATTGAGTTGCATGTGTAATTATTTTAAGTGATCATATGCATTAGAACTATTGTAAATGATTTACAAATGTATTATGATGTATGTGTAAAAATGTTCATAACTGTAACTCAACGTATGTATATTTGTGGTTTTGCTGTGTGGTATCACAAAAGTCACTTAACTAATTGCTTTATAAAATAAAGCAAAAATAAGTCTTATCCCACATAACCTGGTGGAGAACAAACTGATGAGATGAAAATCCTATAAAAACCAGTTCACTAAACAATTTATACGCAATGAGGGATACGTTTAAACTAGGAAAACGATTCATAACCAACCAATTGGTCCATAAGAGAGTGGCAACAAACATAGGCTTCGCTATGAATATCTTATATAGGTTGTACATGTACCTCTTTATTCATATGATATCTTTTGTAGCGAATGGTTAAAGATGCCTCCCAACTAGTTTCGTTATACATGTTTGGTTTATTAAAGTTAAGTTTCGGATGACATGGAAATACAACAACTTAAATGTAATTTATAATAACGTTAGACTGTAAAACAAAAGATAATTAAGTTGATGAAAACGAAAGCTGATGGGGAATTGGATGCGAATAGATTCAATGTACAAAACTTGATAGAATATTAATGGATAGATTATGTTTCAGATCCTTCATGTTATTATATTGTTGTGGTTTCATAGCAAAAACAAAACAGTGAAAAATAAGCTAGTCCCACGTCGCCCCTAGCATGTAATAGTTTCAAAACAGCTTCAAAAACTTATATATTACCAACAAGTTGCACCAATACAAGCAATCGCTCACATATATATAAGACATTAAATGCTAGACCGCTGCCTTATATGAGTGGAATTGATTAATTATGTAATTTATATGGTTTTTGCAAAAGAAGAAACAAAAGAGGGGATGCTTGTCCCACATCACCCAATTTAACATTTACATAGGAGACTTCTGGTAAATAAATGTAATCCTTATTGTATTTTTAAAATATTAAATGTAGTCCTTAAGGTTACAAATAGCAAAATCATTAATTTTATTATACTTAAAAAGAATAAAACAATGCCTAAAAAGAAGTTATACATTTATATTTATGTATGGTTACTTTTATGAGAACTTGTTTTAAGCTTTCCAATCCCACATCGATTAAAAAAAAATGATACAATGCTTCTTAATATACAACACTTTGTGTTCTTAATACAAAAATAGATTAGTATTATATTGATGGGATGGTATAGTGGTTATAGATAATGGGAGTTGATATTGACGCCACAAAAATTGATGTCAACATCACAATGTTACACCCCTAATGCATATGTTACAACATACTATATGCATAATTATGGTGTCCCCATCAATTTATTTAGTGTTAATATCAACCCCATAGATAAATATAGGGTTGAGCACCGAAGGTTCAAAACCGAACCGGACCGACGAAACCGACCGAACCGATAAAAGCGAACTGGACCGACAGCCCGTCGGTTCGGTTTCGGTTTTAGGTTTTACATGCTTTCGGTTTCGGGTCGGTTCGGCCCAAAACTGACAAAAACATGCCAAAATACACCTAGACCGACAAAACCGAACTGAACCGACAGAATACCGAACCGAACCGACAACATTCGGTTCGGTTTCGGTTCGCGTCTTTCACGGTTTTCGGTCTTCGGTTTTCTCAGTTCGGTTCGGTTCGAGTCGGTTTATGACCGACGCTCAGCCCTAGATAAATTGAGAGAATCTATCTACTCTTGCGGTACCCTACCAACTCATACAATAATATCTCTAACTTTTTAGCTGAGTTTGTGGCTAACCTTGGTAATTATTTTCAACAACAATTTCCTATCTTGGTACTTATACTTTTCATCAGCATGCTAATTTGTTATTTATACTTTATTTATTTTATTTTTTTGGTAGTGGATATACCTATGCCAACTGCCTTGAACACCACTAACAACAAATCATACTATCAACCTTCCGAAGTCAACAACTAATCAGGGACAATCTTTTGTTTCTACTCCCACTGCAAGAAGGAACACATTCAGACCAAGGGTAACCTGTGCTTACTGCCACAAAGAGGGTCATGAAAGGAATGAATGCTACAAAGTTGTTGGTTACCCAGTTGGTCATCCCTTGCATAACAAATACCACTGAATCAGATGACTCACTACAAAGGCAAGTCAGTAAACATCATTAGTGAAACAAGCTAGACAACATAATCAAATGGAAGTGCTAACACAAGTGATCCCAGCTGCTCAAATTCAATAATTGACTCCTATGTGAGCTCCAGAGTGGATCAGCTTCAGAATCAGCTGAATCAAGTACTCATTATGATGTAGAATAACCCAAAGAGTTCACATCCTCTGATCCACCAATGGCAGGTACTTATTCTTTCATTGCTTAATTCAAATCAAGTCCTATAGGTCCTATAGATATTTGGATAGTTGATAGTGGTGCTACAGATCATATATGCATAACCTTATCCCTCATGCACAATGTACACAAATGCACAACAACAATATATGTTAATCTCCCAAATAGACAACAAATAGAAAATTAGAAATTACCATGATTGGATCAGTCACACTTAAACCAAACTTCACACTACACAATGTATTTCATATTCCTACTTTCTCATTTAACCTCATCTCAATTAGCAGACTAACATGTTAAACACATTCAAGCATTACCTTCACTCACAAAACTTGCATATTTCAAGGCCATAATGGAGCTATCACTTGTGGCAATCTCTATGGTGGTCTGTATATCCTCAACTCATCTCCAAAACCTCTAGCTTCTCAAGTTGCGCTACTAAATCAACCACAACAATCCACACCAACTTCACTTTTTTATGGCAAGCAAGGCTTGGTCATCCATCACCTCAAGTTCTCACTCCTTCAGTTAATGTAGATAGTTTCAATAAATGTAGTGTATGTCCTGTTTCAAAACAATTGTACATACTTATGTATGGAATTCCTTAAATGCACTAGTTAGTTGTCTTTAGTTGTCTGAATTAGTTAGTTAGACTAGTCTGACTATGATTGACTTTCTTGTATAAATACTGTTTCATTGCTGTAATATCATTCTAATAATAAGATTTTCACCAAAATACTCTCAAATTTTATTAAGTAGTTTCAATTGACATGTTTTAGTTCCGTATACTAAGATTCAAATGATATGAAAATACTAAAACTTAACTGTAAATTATGGGGAAAAAATCTTTTAGATTTTTAAAAGCCAATACTAATATACAAATGAAAAGCTAATGTACAAAATAGGATGCTTGTCCTGTTATCCCACATTTCCCAATCCATCAAAGTTTACATGGAGAGACCTCTTATAAATAAAGGGGCTAAGGTGCAATAAAATTTGGACATGTAATCTGTATTACCAACTTTTTTTGGTTCTTACCTTTTTGTCTCAATAGTTTGGGCTATTAATGAATTAATAGTTCTTTTTATTTAAATTATAAACCAAAATTTGAATGTAAATTTAAATTTTTTGAGTGGATAATTAATTTTCTTGTAAATATAGTTATCTGCTTAGAAAAGATGAATTTATAATTATTATTTGTTTATGCAATGTAATTAAAAAGTTAAAAAAATGGGTTGCATGTGTATTTGTTTTTGATGCATCTGTTAGAATTATAAAACTATTAACATGTTAATATATAACACATAATCATGAGTACGCAACGAAAGCAATTAGATCAAGTAACATTAACATAGGGTTTAAGAACTTGTGTACATTTTAGCAATAAAAGCAAACGATCAAAAAGTCTTGAATATTCGCGTGTGAATAAGCTAACACACGAAACCACCAAAGATCTAATTATGATTTTCTCCAAGGTTGCATACACAACACGTTAAACAAGAACACTAGTATGCTAGTGCTTAATACACGAAAGAACAAACGAGGCAAACATGGCACTTGTTCTAGCGTCAAACACTCAAACGAATATAATAAAACCAAAACCTTTTGGTTATGTTTTTCCTGCCGTACGAATGAAACACAAAGAGAATAAGTATTACATGCATAATGAATTGATGATATCATGTATATAATACTTTACATGCATGTCATCGAATGAAGTATATCACAGTAAAGAATTGTGCCGTGCACACTACAACAATGTGAGCTTTCGCAGGGGAAATATCAGGGCTTTCGCCGGGCACATGTCCCCTGCGAAACCTTTCCCGGAGACATGTCCCCGACAAAATTCCCCCGACAATACCCTCTCGGGAATACTTTCCCCGAGGACTTATGTCCACCTTTACCGGGGACAGGTGGGTCCCGCAACCATTTTTCGCCGGTCAAACAAGTCCGACGTGGCACTACTTTTTGTCGGGGACACATCCCCGGGGAAAGTATTTTTGAATATTTAATTAATTAGCTAATTACGTTATCAGAATAATTAATTACGCAGTTTTGCCGGGGACATGTCCCCGGGGAAAGCTGAATACTACTGTTGAGCATACCTCTTTCGCCGGGGACATGTCCCCTGCAAAAACTATATGCCACTTTTGATTTGCGGCTTTTGCCGGGGACTTGTCCCCGGGGAAAGTGGTAATATAAAATTAGCTTTCACACTTTCGCTGGGGACATGTCCCCGGGGAAAGCCTCTGACCCATTTTGCAGAAAATTGCTGCAAAATGGGTAATTTTTTAGATTTTTTCCGGAAAAAATCTACAATGTAATTATATATAATTCATTCAAGTCATTCAACGTCCCCGGCGGAAGTCTCCTCGCCCGTCCATACGATTGTTGTAGTGGCATTATATTGACTCCAAGAGTCATTATATATAATTCATTCAACTTGTTCTCCAAGTCTCATACCAATACCTCCTTAAGTTTCATAAATACGACACTCGGATTGACCTCCTCCTTGATCCCTTGCTTAACCGGCCTTCAACCAAACACCCTACGGGTTTGGTTTTCGTACTAACAAGTCCCTCACTTGATAATTACGTATTTATTAGTTATAAGTTTATAACGTCCAACAATATAATTAACGACCGATTAAATATTTCATGTATTTTTATTTAATATAATTAATACATCTAATATATTACTTATATTAAATAAAGTGTTCTATAAATGTATATGTGTATGCCCCCGATAGACTCACGTATTTTTGGCCGTGTATTTATTTATGATATGGATATACAACACTGTGTGCTGTTAAAACATAAGTAGATCAGTATTATGTTGACGGGATGATATAGTGGTTATAGGTTAATAGAGAGAATCTAGCGACTCCTTATAGTACCCACCATCTCATACAATATCAACTTTTTAGCATTTTGAAAACGTAAAATTTGGTTTTCTTAGGTGGTGTTTGTTTTCGACTTAATTGAATATGAATAAAATTGAATCTATTAAGTCATATACTGTTTGTTTGTGACTTAATAGTAAAAGATGACTTAAAATATTAAGTAATAAAATTGAGTGTGTCTGCAATAAGTCATCTGTTAATTAAACATGACTTAATAGAATATTTTAACAAACAAGCCCTTAGGGCTTGTTTGTTTACTTTTTTCATTAAGTCATGTTAATTAACAAATGACTTAATGTGGAGGACCTCACTTTTATCACTTATTATTTTAAGTCATTTATTTTGATTAAGTGAAAAACAAACAACTTTTTGTATGACATAATAAATTAAGTTTTTTAATATTATGTCAATTAAGTTGCATTCAAATACCACCTTGTGTGTAACTGAGTTTGTGGCTAACCTTGGTAATTATTTTCAACAAGAATTTCCTATCTTGGTACTTAGGGCCCATTTGGTTGGGTACTTTTTGGATTTAATGAATCATTTCAAACCCAACAACAATTGTTTGGTATTAAATAGGAATGATTCATGTGGGCCATGCTAGCAAAATATGATTACACACTAATATGGTGTCTTTTGGTCAATCCATACGTAAAATGGGTCACACCTTTATTTACTCTCTCACAACATTTTCAATAAATTAATAAAAATTATCACTATTATAAATCTTTTATAATATTTTATTTCCTAACTTTTAAAATATTATTTTTTTAATTACATATTATATTTTTTTGAGTAAACTACACAGTTCGTCCTCATGGCTTGCGTTGACCGGCAAGTTTCGTCCTTTGACCCAAAAAACTGTACCGTCCATCCCTAAATGCGAAACGTTATGCATCGTTGGTCCTTCACTTTAACGGCCCACACTAACTCCCGTTATGCAGCCACAGCTGAGGGTACTTTTGTCTCTTTAAGTTTGTATATGAGAGTAAAGTAGTCCATTTACATTATAACTCTCTAACAACTAAATAAAATTTTAATATTTAATAGTGGGCCACCACCAATCAAACTAATTATTTTATCTCCATCCACTAACAACACCCACTACTCACACCTAGGGGTGAGCAAACGACCCGAACGGACCGGACCGACCGACGGACCGACCAAAACCGGACCGACCATATTCGGTCCGGTCCTCGGTCTATGCATTTGGGCTAATTTGGTCTTCGGTCCGGTCCTGACCACAAACCGACTATTTTGGCCTTAGTAGACTTCAAACGGTCCGGTCCGACCGACGGACCGACCGAGACCGGACCGGACCGGACCGACCACATTCGGTCTCGGTATCGGTTCCGGTTTTTACCTTAATTCGGTCTTCGGTCTTGTCGGTCAGGTCCGGTCCGGTCCCGGACCGACACCACATTCACAAACCTCAACATCAGTCCACCACCACCACTTCCGGCAACCATCAAAAACCACAAAATCAACACCCATCTCATTGTCAGATTATATGTTAAACACCAACACCCCATCTTCACACAAAATCCAAACCGCATATGTAAACTTAGTAGTATAAAAGACTACTTATCACTGCACAATGCACATAAGAAAACCAATGCCACCCTTTATCTTCTTTTAATTCACATATGAGCAACACAATCTTGTGTTTCTCTTTACTTTATCAGAAAACACCAAGATTCATTTTTTTCTTTTCTTTCTATCAAATGAAACATAAACCACAATACAACCTTTTAGGCTGGTCACAGTCCAAGCTTAAACATCGGTCGGTCACCACGTTTGACCGATTTGGACATCGGTTATACCGATGGTGGTGGTTCGGTCGCCACATCGGTCGAGGAGACAAAACGTATATATCGGTCCAACTTTCGACCGATTCTTTCTTTCTTTCTTTCTTGCTTTCTTTCTTTTTTTTACTTGGTCATCGACTGTGACAATTTGGTCGTGTGTGGTCATTGGAGAGAGAAAGCTGATGTGTCAGGGTCATGCTCGGTCACGACTGTGTCCAGCCTTACTTCTTTGTTTGAATTAATGAACCACAATCACAAATTAGAATACCGTTTTCTTTTTGCCACCAACAAAACAAAATCTTTTTGGTTCCTTTATTTTCTGGATAACGAAAATGCAACCCTTTTGGTCTTTCTTGATTTCTTTGTTTCTTGTTTAAAAGATCAATGATGGGTTTTGTGGATCTTTAAAGATATTTGCTTGAAAATAATATAACCCGATATCTTGTTTTAATTTTCTCTCCTGTTTTGTTTTTATACTCAAGATCGAGTTGGTGTTTATTTGAAACAAGTTTGGGGGTCTTGATTTTTTAAAGATAAAATCTTTGTTCTTGGTTGCTTTGTTATATTCGCTTTTTTTTTTTTTTTTTTTTTTTTTTTTTTTTATTGGTTAAAGATTGATGATGATTTTTTATGAAATCTTGGTAGACAATGAGTAAATGATGACTTTTGTAATTTTTTAATTGATGATAATGAAGAAGTAGATGATAATGGGTGAGTGAAAAGTCAATAAGATAGAAATAAATAATAGATTGGTTTTGATATGGTATAGGGGTAGCAGATTTTTAATGAGGATGGAGGGATGAAGGATGGTGGGTTAGTGTTTGTTGATTGAAGATGTTTGTTTATTTTGAGGAAGAAGATGGGTTTATGTTTGTGGAAAATGATATAGTTAAACGTTAATAGTGACAAGAAGTAAGTTGCAGTCAAACATTAATGATGAGATCAATCTATTTTACCCTCATGTGTTATGACTTAACGAGAGTTAGCCATCTCCGTTATAGGAAGGGACGAACGATACATAACGTTTCACATTTAGGGATGGATGGTGTATTTTTTTGTTCAAAGGACGAAACTCGTCGGTCAACGCAAACCACAAGGACGAACGGTGTAGTTTACTCTATT
This sequence comes from Chrysanthemum lavandulifolium, assembly GCA_022545495.1. Lineage (NCBI taxonomy): Eukaryota > Viridiplantae > Streptophyta > Magnoliopsida > Asterales > Asteraceae > Chrysanthemum > Chrysanthemum lavandulifolium. The sequence continues at coordinate 26,646,400 of CM040239.1, forward strand.
TTTTATACTCTCCAAATCCAAATCTTAAACCAAATCCGAATCCAAATCCTAAACCTCCTCCAAATCCAAATCTTAAACCAAATCCGAATCCAAATCCTAAACCTCCAAAAAAACCAAACGGGCCCTTATGGTTTTCATCAGCATGCTAATTTTATTTTATTTATTTTATTTATTTATTTATTTATTTATTTTTTTGGTAGTGGATATGTTTAAGAATGTGTATATTTTTTTAGTGTAACATAACTAATTCACATCCATTTTAGACCCAATACTTTTTTTAGTTCAGAGAAAGAGAACCAAGTTGAGGTGGATTAAGATTTTTAATATCGATTACAAGCATGCATTATAAAATTCAAACAAAGTGGATTTCAGCCGGTCCTTGAACTGAAAATATATAATGTTACAACTTACAACAGATAAGCCAGACATAACTTTCAAATTGCCTTAATTAGAAATGAGCATGTGATACTGGTACTACATGCACTAAATCGAACCCGCTTACTTTCCATTGAGTTCCATGTTTGAAGAATAAAGAGACTGATACGTTTCAGCCTCACATATGGATTATTAAGACCAAGTCTACATGTGATGAAGAAACCTACTATCAGCAAGGTTGCAAAAATCGCTAGGCGGTAGCGTGGCGGTCGGGCACCGCCTAGCGATTCATCGGTTAGGCGGGGATTAATCAGAGATTAATCGGATTGGATTTTTATACATAAAATTAATTTTTTTTTAAACTATATGCCCGGGCATGATGTGTACAAGGGTTTTATGCTTGCAGGCAAACCGTGCTGCTAATCTTGATCTTAGATATGTGATTTCCCCTAATGAATAATATTTTTTAGTGCGAATTTGTGTAGCTTTATCATTTTTTCTTGATAAAAAAATGTGAAGACCAGCACAACTGCAGATTACAAGTGTTTGTTTCCTATGCCTTACTACTTTTAATAGAATATATCTGATCACCAAAGATTTAAAACTACAAGTCTGTTATTACCAGGAAATTGACCCCAAGTATTTCAACCTCACAATTATGACTTGTTTGATCAAACTTAGTATGACTTGTAGGAAAAAGCCATGAGTGACTAGGCCTTATGTTAACTTGTCCGAATGAAAAATCAAATCATAGACTATAGCAATAGTTTCCAGCTGGAATAGTTTCGAAAAGAGCTTCAAATTCCTATAGCAACACAGCTATATGGGGAAAAAAAAACATCATCTTTTAGATTTTAAAATGCAAAGATTATACAAATGAAAAGCATAATATGAGTGGAATTGATATTTATATGGTTTTTTGCATAACAAAAAGAAGAAACAAAAGAGGATGGTTGTCCCACATCGCCCAATCCATCAAAGTGTACATGGGGAGACTTCTTATAAATTAAGGGGGCAAGGTGTCTTGAGACACTCGTTCTGTATGACCAACATTTTTTGTCTTACCTCTATGTCTCAATAGTTTTGGTTGTTAAAATATTAACAGCTAATTTTATGTTAATTATTAAACAAAATTTTTATTATAAGCTCGGTGGTGCAAAATAGATAATTGATTTTATTTATTTGTTTTGTAATCATGAGCTTATAAATATTATTTGTTAAATTAATCTAATTATTCAGTTAGAAATTTGAGTTCGATGAGTAACTTATTTGACTGATCATATGCATTAGAAGTTTAAAACTATTGTAAATGATTTATGTACGAAAGTATAGACAACACAGGAAGAACAATAGAACCTTTATTCAAATCTAAGCTGCAATAGTCAGCTTAGATTATGTTTACAATAGTATCCAAATATTACAAGATTAGATTAATGTCAATGAGACAATAATCATATGAGAGGTAAAGACAAGAGAAGATCAATGAAATGATCCGAGAGAAAGGAAGAAAGTGATACAAAGATCGCACACTCAAGTGTGTAACCCTAGAATTAGGGACGATTAAATAGGGATTAAGTTACACTAAGACCCTCTAACGGCTATAGAAATGCTCATCAGCAGAATCAGAAAAAGGTTTCAGCAGAAACAATAATCTTGGAACTTTAAAACACTAATGCTTTGTCCATGTTTAACCCCTGTAATAAACCTGCAATGAACATAACTTGAAAGCCATTAGTAATTGATAGAGTGACATGTTTGCCACATATTATTACCCCAAATTTTAACATTCTCCTTAATCGATGGGCAAACATATCAAACAATATCAATTTTTCACACAAAATTTATGCCGATAGATGTGGAGGTTCTTTGTAAAAATGTCGCAGCTTGGTTTGAAGATCCAATCTTTTGCATTTATAACACCTCTAGCAATTTTTTCCCCGATGAAATGGACATCAATTTCAAAGTGTTTTGATCTTTCATGGAAAACAGGTTAACGAATGAGTTGTAAAGCGATTTGTTATCACAAAAAGATTAACAGGAAGATTGATATCAACTTTTAGATCTTTTAGGATTTTTGAATCTAAATGATTTCACAAGCAATGAGACATAGATCTATACTCGCCTGTGGAAGACTTTGAAAGAGTGTTTTATTTTTACTTTTCCATGAGATTAAACAATCATTAAAGAAAACACAATAACTCGTGATGATTTTCCGTTTTCTTGCATTCGCCTAATCAAGATCACTATATCCTTCAAGATAATTTTCGAGTTGCTAAAATTGTACCTTAGACATTTTCCGGAGCTCCTTTTAGATACCTCGTAACATTGAGGCACATTCCGATGAGATTTCAAGGAGAATGCATATATTGTGCCGCACAATGAACCGAGTATGAGATGTCGTCTTGTATGAGTGAGATAGATAAGTTTCCCAAGTAACTTCGATAACTAGTGATGTTGACAAGTAATGGATCATCATCGGTGGGAATGTATGGAAGCACCGAGTTGGGTTCCATGGGAGTGGACACAGTTTGCACCCAAGAAGACCAAATTCTTCGAGGAGTTCAAGACAAGATTTTCTTTGGGAGAGACAAATGTCATTCCCGCTTTTAAAACCTCAATGCCAAGGAAATATTTTAGATTTCCCAAATCTTTGATATGAAACTTGGATTTTAGAAATTCTTTAAAAAGATTTATCTCATCAATACAGTTTCCAGTAAGAACAATGTCATCCACATAAACAAGCAGAGCAATAAACTTGTTTTTCTCTGTTTTGGTGAACAAAGAGTGATCATTAACATATTGGACAAAGTTATTTTCTTTTAAAACACTGACAAGTTTTTCATTCCATTTTCTGGGAGCTTGTTTTAGGCCATATAAAGACTTGACAAGTTTACAGACTTTATTTTTATTGTTTTCATTACGTAACCCTCGGAATGGTCATATAGATATCCTCATCAAGATCTCCATATAAGAAAGCATTGTTAACATCAAGTTGAAAAAGAGGCCATTTGTTTTTACAATTAAGGCAATAAGACATCTAACAAGAGACATTTTACCACAGAGAGAAAGTTTCATCGTAGTCAATTCCTTCCCTTTGGTTATAGCCTTTAACAACTAGTCTAGCCTTGTATCTATCAACTTCACCATTGGCTTTATATTTGATTTTAAAATCCATTTGTAACCAATAGGAGTTCTATTAGAGGTAGATCGGTTATATCCCAAGCATGGTTTTCATTTAAGGCCTCAATTTCGAATTCATAGCATCTACCCAATTACTATCAAGGATAGCTTCTTCATAATGTAGGTTCAATACTTTTATTAAGACTAGAAGCAAAGCAAGAATTATCTTTGTTAAGATTAGAGTAATTAACAACTTTTTCAACTCCATATTTGACTTTTCCTTCAATAATAAAGTCATTGAGATTATCGGGCAACTTAGAGACTCTAGTTGACCTTCTAGCGAGAGTGGCTAGCAAGCCTCTTTCTTGTTCGTGAGAATCGGTGATATATCAAGATAATCGTAAGATGCGCCGCAGGATGTGATTCATGTGATATGATGCCCTCGTGGTGTGTATTATCATCTATAGATGTTGCAACCGGTTCATCAATCCTAGTAGGATGACTTGCCACCGTGCTATCATCATAGGATGTCACTCTCCTTCATCATCGGGACTTGTTTTTGAGTCAAAGAAATTTTTGTGGTTTAAATCTTTAGGCACATAGGTTTCAACAAAAGGTTTTGACACGTAATTTTTCATTTTGAATGGAAACACGCTTCATAAAATTTGACATCTCGGAATAAAAGATATTTTTCGCTTCTAAGCTCAAGAGTTTATAGCCTTTTTCTCATTTGAGTAACCAATAAGAACACTTTTTCGCACCTACTACCAAATTTGTCGAGACATTGAGAATGGTGGCATAGCATAGACACCAAAGACTCTAAGGAGAGAGAGTGAAGGGTCATGCCCATACACAAAGAAGAAGGGGACTTTCCGCATGAATCAAGAGGCAACTGTTTATGACATAGGCAGCAGCTTAGAACACATTCAAAGCCAAAGATATAGAGGTAATTCCCACAAACATAAGGGATCTAGCAACATTAAGGAGATGCCTATGTTTCCTTTCTCAATGCCATTTTGTTGTGGTGTATAGACACAAGAGGTTTGATGTAGAATTCCTTTTTCATGAAAGAATTGTTGAAGTTTATTATTGACGAATTCTGTCCCATTATCACTTCTAAAAACTTTGACATTGTGTTCAAATTGATTTGATAGCATATGAGTAAAGTTAACAATGGAAACATAAACATCATCCTTCCCCTTAAGCATATAAACCCACACTGCCCTGGAATAGTCATCAACTATGGTTAGAAAATATTTATAACCATCTCTGCTAGTGATTTTATATGGTCCCCAAACATCAAGGTGAACAAGTTGACCAATTTTAGTGGATTTATGTTCACTTAGAGGAAATGGTTCTCTGGTTTGTTTAGCTTTATTACAAGTATCACGTAGATGATCGCCGGATGAACTATCGAATTTAAGAGTGGGTCTAAGTATGTGTAAGACTTGGTCGAGGATGACCAAGTCTTTGATGCCGAGATTTCTAGAGACATGACAAACAGATATGCAGTTATTAGAAGCAATCTTACATGTAGAATCTATATCAAAAATATATAACCCATTGGATTGTTTACCAATCCCCACAATCCTTTTTTGATGTAAATCCTGTATATAGCAATTAGATTCATTAAACCCAACAAACATCTTGTTGTCTCTAGCAATCTTATGAACAGATAGTAAACTGACATTGTATTCAGGAACAACAAGAACATCAAAAAGAGTTAGGTCTTTATTGACCTTTAAATCACCAATTTTAGTAATTAAGGCCTGAGTGCCATTGGGATGTCCAACAGTTAGACCAAGATTTGAAATGTTAACAACATTGATTAAAAATTTCAGACACAGTCATGTGCTGATTTGCACCGTAATCAACAATCCAACCAAGACCGATATTTCCGCTAAGGATTTAGTGTTTTGTTAAAAACTTGTTGAAGTTTACATTAAACTTGACACTACCATTAAAGAAAGTTCCGAAAAATTTTACCGCTAAGTTGGCATTAGCGAGATGACACATTGTTGTCATTGAGAGACTCATAAGTCTTGAGAGTCGCTCATTAGACAAGGAGACAGAGAGTTGCTAGCACTATTATCATGATATGATTAGTTTCAAAGAGAAACATTGTTATCACTTGAAAGGTTTACCATTAAAATTTCTCTTAACATATCCAAAGAGATATCCAACAATTTCATAACACCTATCAACAAGATGACCGTGTTTTTGCAATTAGTACATTTGAGGTTCATATTTGGTCCTCTCTTTGTTAGAGTCATTACCGGTGTTAAAACCGAAACTTTGTTGTTAAAACTCTTTGTTATCAAAAATTTTCCTCCATCGAGGTTTTTGCATTGAAAACGTGGCATTAGGTTTAGCGAGCTATTCCCGATGAAACATTTCGTGAGATTCTTCTCCGAGACAACAGAGAAAGCAGCTTTGACATTAGGTAAAGGATCTCGGTTAAAATATTGCTTCGATGGGAACATAGGAATCATCAAGACCCATAAGAAATTGCATTAACTTGATTAGTCGATCGTGTTTTTCAAAATGTTTTGCACCTCACAAGTGCGGGAGGCAAGCTAATCATACAATCAAATTGTTTCCATAAAGAATTAAGATTGTTATAGTAATCAGCAAGAGAGGACCCACTTTGACTAAGAGAGTTTATATTTTTGTGCAGATTAAAGATAGTGAACCATCAACTTTATCATATGTATCTTTAAGATCATTCCACATTTCATAAGCGCTTTAGCATATATAGCACCAAAGAAATGCTCTGTACAAGAGAATTAAGAATCCAAGTAACCACAACAGAGTTACAAGTATCCCATTGATTAGCAAGACTAGGGTTCGAGTCATCTCTTATGCAAGTACCATCAATAAACCCTAACTTATTATGATTCCTTAAAGCAAAAGTCATGGCCATATTCCATATTTTATAATTTTCAGTTCCAGTGAGTTTAATAGAAATAATGGGAGTACCATTTGTATTGTTAGGATGCAAATACAAAGCATCACCAAATACAAGACTTTTCTCAGTGGAAGAGCGACCAATGTTATCATCACCAATAGCCATAATACAAACAATAAGATAGACAGATATAAAAAGACAGGCAAAGAATAATCAGACAACAACAACAGACTGAGATAATAATGAGAATAAGTAGACAAGAAGATAAGACTTTGTAATAAGAAACAACAAGCACTAAGCCTGTGGATTAGGATAAACCAGAGCAGGTATTCTTACCACTCAAAGGTGGCAGATCAAGATGTTAGTCTACCCGTTTGCACCCACAAGACTTAAGTAATCAGTATGTTTAAAGAAGAGATAAGACTTAGACTTACGAGAAATATGCGTGGAAGAACAAATCACAATCACCCTAGATTCACTTAGTCTAGGGCAAATATGAAACAGAAGATAACCAAATGATTACGCCAACAAGAAGAACTCCGAAACCACACCTTTGTTGCCAAAGAGAATCAATGAGCACAAGCTCGATACCATGTACGAAAGTATAGGCAACACAGGAAGAAAAATAGAACCTTTATTCAAATCTAAGCTGCAATAGTCAGCTTAGATTATGTTTACAATAGTATCCAAATATTACAAGATTAGATTAATGTCAATGAGACAATAATCATATGAGAGGTAAAGACAAGAGAAGATCAATGAAATGATCTGAGAGAAAGGAAGAAAGTGATACAAAGACTACACACTCAAGTGTGTGTAACCCTAGAATTAGGGACTTATTAAATAGGGGATTAAGTTACACTAAGACCCCTCTAACGGCTATAGAAATGCTCATCAGCAGAAACAGAAAAAGGTTTCAGCAGAAACAATAATCTTGGAACTTTAAAACACTAATGCTTTGTCCATGTTTAACCCCTGTAATAAACCTGCAATGAACATAACTTGAAAGCCATTAGTAATTGATAGAGTGACATGTTTGCCACAGATTATTACCCCAAATTTTAACAATTTACAAACGTGTTTGTGATTATGTAATGCATGTCTATCAGATACAAGCATTTGTGGTTTTGTTGTGTGGTATAAGAAAATTTTCTTAACTAATTACTCTATAAAATTTGCTTTTGCTAGGAACAATAGTTTAACGAGAAAAACAAAGCCAAAAATAAGACATATTTCACATTACCTGGTGGATAACAAACTGATAAGAAGATCCTACGAAAACCAGCTCAAGTTTAAAGCCAAGGGATCTTGTAAAAACCAACTCACTTTTACCGAGGAGTGACGTTACCTCTTTGTTTTTTATGCTTGTTTTTACCCAACAATTTGGTCCATATGGTTTAGTTGAATGTCATGTTTAGTCCTCGTTATAGAGAAATAGCCGAGACCTCCTTAACGGTTGGTTAATTTTTGAGAATTTGTTTGAAGCTTTTCAATCCCACATCGACCAAAAAGAATATATATTGCTTCTTATATACTACAGCGTGTACCATTAATACATGTTATGATTGGTATTTTGTTGATGGGATACTATATTGGCATTAGTTTAATGCAAATAAACTGCCGCTATTACACCCATGAACTTATACAATATCTCAATTTTTAATGTAAGTAAGTTTGTTGCTAACCTTGGTAGTTATGTTCCACGACAATGTCATATCTTGGTAATTGTACCTTTCATAAGCATGCTAATTTGTTATTTATACCTTTTTTTGTAGTGGATATGTTTGGTCATTCACATTATTAGAAGTCATCTTTTATACCGGCTATAAGTTGGCTTAATTAACGAGTTACATTAGAAGAATCTGTATATTTTTTAGTGTAGCATTAAAAAAATTAAAAATGACACTGTCAATTTACATAAGTTTCCAGCTCAACTCAAATATTTAGAAGTCTAACTTCATGCAGTGAGATTTGTATGTTGGTTTGTAGTGTTCAATATTGTTCAAGGAGAAGAATAAAACAATGTGTAAAAAGAAGATAAATAATACCACGACATTTCAAAGACTCATTTTTATTGTGCGTAAGTTTGTGGTAAAGATATTTCAAATCTGGCTCAACGTAGGGGTTCTGTAGGGCCGAAAAACTTGTCTAAGAAAAGATCAAAGTACTTATTGTAGTAACTAAAGAACCTTTTAATTAGGGATTGCTACGGACAAGAAAAAACCATAACCGGGATTGCTACAGGCAAGAAAAAACCATAACCAATGGAATGGGAAGAATATCCTATGAAAACCAGTTCACTTTTAAAGCCAAGGAGTGACCTTACCTTTTTGCTTATTATGGCTGTTTTTACCGAACAATTTATACAATGAGTAAATTACATCGTTAGTCCATGTGGTTTAGTTGAATGTCATGTTAGACTTTCCCAACAGTTGGTTACTTGTTTGAGAACTTGTTTTAAGCTTTTGAATCCCACATCGACCAAAAAGAAGATATATTGCTTCTTTATATACCACAGTCTGTACCATTAATTATTGTATAGATTAGTATCATGTTGATGGTCGACTATATTGGCATTAGGTTTAGGCAAAGGGAGGTGATACTCACACCACATTTTTTGATTAATGTACTACAATCTGTGCATTACAGTTTGTACCTGATTAATGCACCACAAATTGTGCATTACATTTTTTGATTAATGCACCACAATCTGTGCACAATATTGTACGATACAAACTGTAATGCATAGATTGTGGTGCATTAATCAAAAAATATGGTGTGAGTATCAATTCCCTTATGCAAAGAATCCATACCATTTTTAGTACTCAATTCATATAATATCTCAACTTTATATCATTTTGAAAACGTAAGATTTGGTTTTGAATTTTTTTAATGTAAGTTTGTTGCTAACCTTGGTAATTATGTGCAAGTTCAACGACTATGTCTTATCTTGGTAATTGTATTTTTCATAGTAATTCATAAGCCTTAAACATGCTAATTTGTTATTTATTGTATACCTTTTTTATAGTGGATATGTTTGGTTTTTCGCATTATTAGAAGTTATTTTTTATATCGGCTATAAGTTGGCTTAACGAGTTACATTAAAAGAACGTATATCTTTTTACCGTAACACAACTAACTCGCATCCCGTTTTAGACTCGATACTTTTATTAGTTCATAGGAAAACATACCATGGTGGATCAAGATTTAATATCATTACTATCGACTACAAGTATGCATTATAGAAATCAAACAAAGTGGATTCTAACCGGTCGTCATACTGAAAATACATAATGTTACAGATTAGCCAAACATAACAACCAAAGTGCCTTAATTAGAAGTGAGCATGGTTTTAGCTCAACATCTATACGGTGTAGGTCTCGATGATTAATGGAAGAAACACCAAACATATCCCAACCTTCTCATATACAACAAAATGGCTTCCAGAAAGAGGTTCAAGAAAACATCTATAAACACAAACCACAAGCATACATTCCAAAGACTACTCGAAACCAAGTTTACTAACAAAAATGAGGAACATGGCAACCCAAGCAAATGTACATATATAAGGAAAATATCCATCGGTTCCAAAAGAGCTTGTTGCCTTACCCACTGCCACCGACGAAGGAGACATATGACGGAAGCTACAGCGGTAAATGAAACATGTTTTCGAACACTGTTATGATGGGATTGATGGTAAATGGTGTGTGGTTTAATCATTGTCATATTAAGTGCATAACAAAATACATCTAATCAAAATCCAACATGAAATCCAAGTTATACATTTTATTTTTAGAGGTTATATGCTTAAACGGTTTCACGGGTTGACTGGTTTAATACTTACTCAACCAAAACATACACGCCCCATTTATTAAACGCGTTAGACGGGTTGATTTGTTTTTTTACCCAAACTTGTTTATCCTCATCTCAAACTTGTTTAACTTTGCGCCGGGTTTGTGTCATTTATCGTGTCGTGTCGAGAATTCCCACCTCTACCGGTGGCGAACCACGTTAGCGCGTGATCACCTATTATACCCCCTACCAACCAACCACGCGTGGTTTTTGGTTTTTGACACTAGTTTAATTGTACATTTTTTTATATTTGTGAGGTATATGTGGGAAACGGTGTACACTTTTTAATAATAAATCATATTATAATTAATAAATAATGTAAAACTAAATACGTATGTAAAGGGGTAGAAGCGTAAGATGACTCTATATCGATAATTAAATGAAAGCAGAACGAGGCTCGTGTTTAACACGATTTCCTTAAGACAGATTCGCCGTCTGTTTTCCAGGGTACAACGTCCAAAGCTGTTGTATAGCCGGACCTGACAAACTTGCGTGAAAATTCACGAAAAAGCTGTGCTTTCTTGATCGAGAAGATTGTTGGAATTCGGTAGGTAATGAGCTGCGTTTTTTGGATGAACAAAACTGAATGAGAGGTGTTTAATTTATAGGCTAAACCTATCTTGGTCACCAAGACAAGATATCTGCCAAATATACACATATATGCAAATCTATTAAATATTAAACACGATTTCAATATCATCCATTTATTTAAACCGATTCTGTCTAACTTGTTTACAAAGTTCAAATCAGTTCCAAAAATAAATGGACACAAAATCTCAAAATATATTAAAACCTGACAACGAAATCTGCAGCAAAAAGATACGTAGGTATGCGAGGTTTCAAAGCTGCATTCGTGTCAGCAAGTCGCGCGGGCTCGCATGAGTTCAGAAGCTTCGAACCCATTTTGGCCCAAAAACCCTGAAATCTGCACCCCTTACGCGCGCGCACGTAGGTGTTGGAGTAAAACCAACAAATCAATTTGAAGGTTCATATCAAGATTCCTATGTAAACAAGCTTTCATTCCTTGAGACACGATATTTCATTCATATCAACTCCATTTTTGAACACTCTTTAGCTCGTTCCGAAGCTATCGTCAAGGAGAACGCAAAGCTACCAAGAAATATAAATATATATAACATATACATATATTAAATAGTGTCAAAATTTTGCAAAAACTCATTTTCCAAAACCAATTTTTCCAACAGTATATTTGTATAAATTTTGGTATTTTTATGTGTTTGCTTTGGTGTCACGATTATAATTGTTTGATAGTGTGATAAATGGTACGTACTATAAAAGAAACTTATACTTTAAGATTAGGTGTAATGGTCACGAAATTCACCACCTCCATATCAGCATTACATTATCATTTAACACATCACCAAACCCAACACCCTAAACAGGTGTAATTGTGACCACTAAACCGAGTATATAAAAAAACACACTTTATACAAACATACCCATAGTATATCTGATTATTTTTGGCAAAACGTTTGGTGGTTTACACCATAAAACCATGAAAAAAAATGAGAGACCACGCGTGGGGTCGGGGGGTGGGGGGTTCAACCACCATTACAACTAGCCGTAAGAGCACTTGGTGCCCTGTGTGGTTATTCATTTATAAATTTTGGCAAGCAAATTTGTTTGGTGCTTTATCATATCGGTTAGGTTATTCATTTATAATTTTTTTTTTATCTAAATATCAATATTAATAACCTTAACCGCTAAACGATTGTAGGATATAAATTGAAAGATAATTTTATACTTGTTGTGATGGTATGATTAGGTTTCGTTTCACGATCAACAGTTGGTGACTTGGTGAGATATTCAAAATTATAATAGTGAGGGTGAAAGTTAGTTTTATTATGTTTTTGATTAAAAAATTAATAAAAAAAATTGAATGGCTGAGATTGGTTCATTTGATTTTTTTTACCTTTATTGAACCAAATTCAAGTCTTTCATTCCGTTTTAGAGTCGGGTGGCAGCCTCGACCCGAGCGGAAGTGCGTTGACAAATAATACTTTAGCGTTATATACACTGCTCACCAACAAAAAAATAATATTAGGTTTAATATTTAAAGCAATGATTTAAGAACATGTCACTTATTCAACTTGATTGAGCTTTCAATTTAACAAGTCTTTTATTCAAATTAGCTTCCAATGATCAAACGAATTAAATCAGATCAAAATGGGTTTCAAAACATTAGTACAAAATCCAAAGTAGGGCTGAGCGCGTTCCAAAAATCGGACCAAATCGAAAGCCAATTTGGTCCAAAAGTCCGGTCCGATTCATCGGTCCGGTCCAGTACAACAAAGCATAATAGTCAGTTGTACGTAAAACCGAACCGGACCAGACCAGACCAAACCAAAAATGAGAAAAGGGTGGACCGTATACCAGACCGAAATATTTTCGGTTTGATCCCACCAATCAGGTTCGATCCGGTCTCCGATCTATAATGATCAACCTCTTTATATTATGTAAACGGGTGAACAATTAACTTGAGACATTTATAAAGGTAATCACGAACAATAATATTAGAACAAAGGGAGTATTATTTAAACAGCAGAAATAATAAACCTTAGAAAATAATAAGATTTTGACAAACATAGTATAACCCATTAGCCGGGCCAGGTAAATAAGTTGGGCCGTTACATTTCAAAAGCCCATTTGTAACAGCTAGGTTTTATACATAAGCCATCCATCCATCATTTGTATTCTCTCAAACCCTAATATATTTATCATAACAGAGCAGCATCTGCAGCAGCTTTGATTTGCAAACATGGGTATGTTTCATTTGACTCAATAAATCTCTCTTCTTTATTGTTAATGAAATGGTGTTAATGATGATGATGATGATTCGAAAGACTTTATTTTCTGCGAGCAAGCTTTACAACCCACTAGGCAGTGTACCTAATCGTTGCAGTATAGTATGGCTAAGCCCATGGGGTTGATCGTTCTCTAGGGGAATAGAGATGCTCGTAGAGATGTATGACGAGAATGTGAGTAGCTGTGTATGCTGAAATGTGTGTGTTTGGTATCTGAATTGAGGGCTGCAGTGGGGGGTTTCGTTGTTGGGGTAAAAGTATGATTGAAACTATAGTTTTTTAACATATGTACATTACTGAACAAAATCAAGTTTGTAATGCATTTGGATCATAATAATTGGCGGTCATTCGCAAAAGATAATCATGGCCTGGGCCATCAGCATTCTGCAACGTCGTAGGCAAAGACATGTTTGTCTACGTCTTTACTTACTTTTTTTCATAGTGTTTTGGACTTTCTGGTCAACCCAACTTGGTATGATGTTGGTTTTGTGGTGGTAGAGGGTGGTGGTGATGGAAGATAGTGAAAGGAAAATAATTGCAAATTAAAAAAAAATAATTGTGGGATGAAGATGAGGGTAAATTAGTCATTTCGCATATCCTTTGACTTTGACTGACGGGGATTTGTAACGACCGTTAGCCAAAAGAGATTATTAGCAACAAAGTAGAAACCACAGGGACATTTTACGCAACTAATAGTTTTCAAGGACATTTTTTGCAAAAACAACAAGCAACAGGGACATTTTTTTGGCAGTTTACCCAAAACTTTTTCTTGATATTACTTTTAATAAACTATTACAGTAAATATTTTTGGACAAACTAAATTATTGTTTTATACCTTTAGATCTTTAAAAACTTAAGTGCCTGGTCTTTTACTCGTAAAAAAATTCCATGCTTTACAATAAATAGTCATTTAAGTAGGTGAATTTTGCAAGTGTTTGGATGAAATTGTGATTCCGAATTCATGTTTCGAAATTGTGATATGCTTATGATATGCTGGTAGTTATATACAAATATACTATAACTCCTGCCTTAATTGCGTTAAAATGCCCCTAGGTTAGGGTTAGGGTTAAGGTTTTGAGACTTGAGTCTAGTGTATATTAGTCCCGTCAATTCGAGCTTTATCATATCACAACTCAATTTGATAATTTAGAAAATCACACCTTGTTTTGGTTAAAAATGGTTAAGGGAAAACGCTCCCCCTCAAGCCTTGCTACTTTATACTAGTTGCATCAAGCTATATAAAGTGAGTGTACACTTTGCACCTCTTAACTCACCAAATAATCACAATTAAACAAAAGATAAGTGATTGACACCAACATTTATCATACTCTAATTATTTGAAGTGTGTCGAAGTATTTTTTTGTGGGTCTTTGCAGTTATCTTTCGGCCTTTGGAATAAGCCTTTTAGATACCTGCTAAGATGAACAACGCGTTAGTCTCGCCCCGGGTGTTGCCCCAGGACCCGACTCCGGCGTGAGAATAAGTATGTGTTTTCCGAAAGGTATAGTATAAAATGTATGTGTGTGAAAATGATACCTTATTCCCAAATCTTGATGCGTATTTATACTACCGATGTCACCGTCGGTCCTCGGGTCTGCTGTGACTTATAGGACCGTTGATGGTGTCGGTGACGACATCCCCGACATCGCCCTTGGGGTCATGTCCGACATCCACGGGATGAGACAAAGTGTTTCGTGCTAGATGCCAAAAAATCACCGTCAGTCGTCGTGTCCTTCTGGACGGATGACCTATCGCCGCATAATTCGGTATAGCCTTGACCGTTGCACTAGAGTATCGCCCTTCGCTAAGTGTGGATTCTTCTGATAGAAAGTGATCCTTTCTGCATTGGACCGAAGGGCATATACGTCGTCATGTCCCCCAAGATCATGTTACTTGTGTTTGACAAGTGACGTGATACTTAATATAGTTGTCCGTTAGTTTCATTCGAGCGACTTGGAGAGTTCGGCTTTATGGGCTTCGTTTTGGGCAATGGGCCCAAGCCCACCGGTGAAAACGAGTTAAAATAATATAGACCGCTTTTCATGAGATCGTGCCACGTGGTGGTGGTATCCGCTGACGCTTCGATTCGCCCTTCCGACACGACGCGACGCTTTGTGTCCCCACTTCCTTTGCCTATATAAACCCTTTTACCTTCATTCATAAATTTTCACTCTACTCATCTTTATTATTGTTTGCTTTCGACTATTCGCCGATTCAAAGGCCACTTTTCCTTTTATTTCGCTTCGTCATTGCGTTGCCTTCTCGATATTCTATGGCTTGGGTTCGAGCATCCGCCTCCGGCTCGATCATCCGCATCCGACCTTGTTCCCAAGCTCGGACATGCATATATACCTCCGTGCTTTCCGGGGGAGCCGGAAGGCCTCATTAATGATTATGGATTCCTATGGACCTCCATCCCTGCTTACCTCGATAGATTTTACTATGGATAAGTTGCGACGGATGCCATTGGGTTGTATGAGCAAAGTGCTTTACGCTTTCGAATTACGAGTTCCGCTTTCACCTTCTTCTTAGGGTGATAAAGTATTTCAAGGTTCACATATCACAACTTGTGCCCATCGGGCTGAACAGGCTTGTTATGTTTGAAATATATTGTCGGAGCCTTGAGATTGAGCCGACCGTGAATCTATTTCGAGTTTTCTATAAGTTGAACAAACAGGGACACTGGTTTTCATTCGCTAGTCGGACCGGGGGGAATTCTCCGGGGCGCATATTTAAGGAAACGTGTTCGAGTTTGAAGAATTGGAAAGATAATTTCTTTTTGATAGACCGGAGGGAAATCCCAGATGCAATGCCTTGGAGGCATCCAGATTCTAGTGTTTCGGATGATGCTCCTTCGGGGGGTTACTTGGATGCTGATGTAGCGACGTTGTGTGAGGGGATAGTGGAGCTTAGGCCTATTCATTCGGGTCTTTTGTATGAAGTTGGGTTGACGAAGGTCTGGAAGCATTCTGGCTTTCGTCCGGAGTTTAAGGATATAAAGAAGAATGGTAACGCAAACATCTTTTCTCTTCTTTTTTTTTTTTGTTTTTTTCTTTGTACCCATGTTTTCTTACTTTGTGCAGTTATTACAATGTCTCGTTACTTGCGTTTGAGGTCCGATCGAGGTCAAGATTGGGAAGGGTGCTCTCTTGCCGGGGCGTAGATACCCCAGCATGTGACCCAACCCTTGGAAGAGGGAAAGCAGGTTCCAGAGTCTAGCCGGGTGCAACAGATTGTGGAAAAGGCCGACCCGGCCGTATTGAAAGCGAAGGAAAAGAAGAGGAAACAACAAGAGAAGCGAACGACCGGATCCTCGTCCCTGATAAAAAGGAGAAGACCCAATACTCCTTCCATTGATCTATCGTCGAGCCCGGATAATTCCCAACGGACTCGCTCAGCGTCGCCCATAAATACCTTGATGCCTGAAGACGTTGTGGATGACACCGATCAAGGAAGTGTGGGTGGCGGTGGGGGTGATCAGGATGCTGGTCTTCGTGGCCCGGAGGCCACTTCACTGGAGGATCCTCCCGTCGTTGCTGGAACCACTCCCTATCTCTTCGGTCAAGGTATGCTTTTGAAGCTTGTGATGTGCCTGACATTATCACATCATTTTTTTTTATTTATTTCTTCGTCATTCTTTTTTTTTTTTTTTTTAGAAGCTGGAAACGAGTGAGACGGTGGCGGATGTTCGCGGTGTTGCCCAGGCTAGCACCTTCGTCAGAGGTACCTTGCGGCTGCTTTGTTTACTTCAGTTTTTTCTTCTTCTTAACTTTGTAAGTCTTCCTTCCTTTTTCAGGCGGGTTTGGCCGAATGGGTTCTGGGGAGCCGTTCATTCCTGGCTGGAGCTTGCCGATTAACACCACCTTGAATGACGCTACTCAGTGCCGGGATATGATGAGTAATCTCGCTCCTCCTTTTATTTGGGCGGAGCAAGAGGATTTGGCCGATGACCGGGATCTGTATAGAGGATGGTTCGAGTTGTGTCATGGGACTATGGCTATCACAGATGTGTTCAAGAGATTCGAACGCTTGAATCATCATTATGCAGATCTCTACAAAGCTCATTCCACTTGTCAGAAGGCCGACTCGCCTTCCGAGGCTCAAAACAGTCTCCGGGCTCAGACGGAGGTTAATCAAAAACTTGCTCAAGACCATCAAGCCCTCCAGGCATCTCACAATGACTGCGGCCGGAAGGAAGAGGAGATGGGCTCCCGTCTGGCTTCTTTGGAGAGGGAGCTGAATGAATTAAAGATTAAAGATGAGGAGAGGGAGAAGAAGGTGGGATTGTTGGAAGAAGCTTTGAAGAGGAAGGCGGAGGAGCTGGACGAATCTGAGAAGGAAGATGCGGTTTTAAGAGCTGATGTTGAGAAGCTTGCCGTGAGCGCTGGTCATGAGGAGATCGTGAGGTTCAACTATGTGAAAGAGTTGATTCCGCAAATATTCGGCGCTATACATGGGAGTGATGAGTACCAAAAGCTTGGGAAGTGTCTTTAATTCCGCTATAGATTCGGTTATTTGGATGGTCTTAAGGTCGGTCGTAGCGATGAGGAGGTCGCGGGGATCCTTGCTAATCAAAAAGACTTTGACATGCAAGCAGTTGAGGGTTTTGTGACTGCCTATGATGGAATGTTCTTAAGGTCCTTTCCTTACGTTGAGAAGATCAAGCGATCTTATCACCTTCCTCTTGCAGACTTGATGAATATGCTTCCCGAGGGAACTGGAGCTACTCCTGGGGCTAGCACCTCCGGAGGGTCTTAGTGTCGGACAAGGTCGTTATTGTCGGGCCTGCGTGCCTTAGCACTGATGTATTTGAACTTAATTTGTCTTCGTATGTAATCTTGGATATTTTTTTTAGCACTACTGTGGTTGTACGCTATGTCGAACAATGTTTATCATTATCTATGCTCAGGCGGGGCCGTCCGTATATACGGACCCTCATTTTTGGAATGTATATGCTTATGTATGCCTTGTGTTTTTTGTTAGTGTCTTGGCACTTTCGGCGTTAAATTATGCCCGTGAGCAAATGTGTTGCGGCCTTCCCTAATGACTTAGCATTTTCTGGGGTATTGTTTTCGCCTGGTGGTAAATATACCTGGTGGCTCATCCTCGGCGCCGCCACGCCCGGTATATCTGCGTGCTGTTTGGGCGCAGATGCCTCGGCCATCCCGTAATGTCTTAGCATTATTCGGGGTATGCGATCGCCACCGAATGGTATGTGGCCTTCCCTAGTGTCCTTGCACTTACGGGGTAAATTAATTTTAATTAAGGGTTTTTCGGATGCTGGCCTGAGGTAGCTAATCTCCGTCCGGTCCGTCCTTAGGCACTAGATATGATCACGGAAAATTTTCCTCCTCCGTCATAGGTGGGGAATATATATCATTGCTATCGAAAGTAAAATACGAGTTCATGCCCGTAGGCTTACAATGCATATTTTTTTTAAAGAAAACATTTCTTCAAATTCATGGCGTGCCACTTCCGGGGCACTTCTTCTTCATCTAAAGTTTCCAACTTGTACGAGCCGTTGAGATTTGCCTCTTTGATCCGATAGGGTCCTTCCCACTTGGGTCCCAATTTGCCTTGATCTTCGGCTCTGCTGGCCTCGTTTTTTCGATACACGAACTCTCCTGGCTTGAAGGAAACCAACCGTGCTTTCCGGTTGTAGTACTTTTCCAATTTCGTTTTGTATCGGGCCTCCATCACAGCGGCTTCTTCCCTTCGTTCATGTAGCAGGTCAAGGTTGAGACGGATATCTTCTTCATTTTGTTCTACAGTTCGACGGGAATCTTCCTCTTGATCCCTTCCCTTATCCGCCTTACTCAGACGCTGGCATGCCTATTTCGCGGTAGATGACCGCTTCGCTCCATAGGTGAGGTCAAGGGTGTTTCTCCGTTATTAGTCTTGATGGATGTCCTGTGCCCAAAGGACATTCGGCACCGTCCATCCCATCCGGCTTTGCGCCCAACCTTGTTTTGATTCCTCCATCAAGCTCTTGTTGGCCCTTTCTACCGCCTCGCTGGCCTATGGATGGGCCACTACCGTATTAATCGCTTGATGTTGAGTTTTTCGCACCGCCTTTTAAAGGGTTGTCACGAATTGCTTAGCATTGTCTCGTGACGATGACGCGGGAGACCAAACGGCACACTATGTTATCCCATACGAACTTCGTGACATCTTTCCCCGTGATCTTTGCCAGCGGTTTGGCTTCTGTCCACTTGGTGAAATAATCGATGGCAACTAAGAGGAACTTGACCTTTCCGGCTGCCGGTGGTAGAGGTCCCACTATGTCCATGCCCCATTGGTAAAAGGGCCATGGAGCCATGATGGGTGTCAGCTTGGTTTTTGGGAGCTGTGGTACTGGGAATGGATCTGGCAGGAGTCACACTTGATTATTTCGTTTCTAGCATCCCGATGCATTGTAGGCCAGTAGTATCCTTGCCGCATGGCCTTCGCCACGACCGAGCGAGGACCTAATGCATCCCACAAGCTCCCATGCGAATCTCTTATGACGTAGTTTGCTTGTGTGGGCCCACGCCTCATCATGGGTACCAAATAGGCTTTCTTGTAGAGTATACCATCTTCTATGACATATTGGCTTATTTTCATCCTTAGGTTGCGGGCTTCATTAGGGTCTTCCGGCCAAATTCCTTCCTCAAGACACCGGATGATAGGGGTCATCCAGTTATCTCCTTCTTCTTCAACGACATTATTAACTTCCTTACTTTCCGTCGATCTTTCTCTTAGCACTTCCACTAGTACTTCCTTTGTCAAGTGGTCAAAAGCGACCGTGGCTAGCTTACTAAGGACATCTGCCTTTTGATTCTGACCCCTAGGGATGTTCCAGATGGTGAAGTTTTCAAAACTAGCTATGTACTCCTTTGCCTTTGCTAGGTACTTGATCATACTTTCGTGGCTCGCCACATAATCCCCATTTATCTGATTAGCCACCAACTTAGAGTCCACTCGGACCTCAAGGCTACGGACCTGCATACTCTACGCCATCCTTAACCCCGCTAGTAGGGCTTCGTATTCGGCTTCGTTATTAGTACTGTCGAACTCAAGCGGATGGCATAAGTGAACTTCATTCCTTCTGGATTGATTAGTACAAGACCCGCTCCGGAGCCTTTGTTATTGGATGCTCTGTCCGTATACAAAAGCCATTTCCCCTCCTCCTTCTTCTTCATCGCAGTCGATCAAGTACTTGTCGTTGTTTTCTCCGATGGGAGCTCCGGCAGAAGTCCGCTAACACTTCACCTTGATTGCGTTCGGGCTCGAGGTTATGTTGTATGCACCCACCCACCGAGTATTTAGCCAACTTCCGGACGCCCGCTTGTCGAGGATCCGCTTTATTGGTTGGTCCGTGATTACCTTTATAGGTGTGCTTGAAGTATCTCCGAGCCTTCTTGACATGTGCAATGCACATAGTGCTAGCTTCTCGATCGGGAGTAGTTCCTCCCGCTCGCTGAGTGTTCGACTTACATAACAGATCGTAATTGTCTTCCTTTCTTTCGTGAGAGAACCGCGACCGACCGCTACTTGCCGACCGCTAGATACACGTCATGTTGTTTCCTTTGCCGTTGGTGTTGTTAGTGAGGAATATCTCATATCAACTTTTTCATCTCTTGAATGCCGATTCTCGCCTCTTCCGTCCACCCATACTCCTCCTTATTCTCCTTCGTGATGCTTTTGAGTGTTTCAAGAACAGAAGGACCTTTCACCAACGAGCCAAGAAACGATTGAGTGTCGCCAACTTGCACCGAGGCTCGCATTTTTTTAGGGTCCTCGGCGATCAGATGTCCATTATTGCCTTCGCCTTCTTTGGTTTGCCCGAATTCCTCCGGGTTACCATATACCCTAGAATTTTCCTTCCTCCATTCTCGAAGGAGCATTTTTAGGATTCACTTCATGTTGATCTTCCAAGGTTGTCGAATGCCTCGCTATGTCCGCTAGCATTCCCTCGCTCTTCCTCGCTTCTTGATGACCATGTCGTCCATATATGCTTCAAGGTTCCTCCCTATCCGTGATTGGAAAGCGGAGTATATCATCCGCTGATAGCGGCTCCAAAGATTCTTCGCCGAATGGCATCTTGGTGTAACAAGAGTGATGATGTACCTCCGAGTAGCTCAAGGACACTCCTCGAGACGCGTGTCGAATCCCTTTATACGAAGGCCCGTTAGGATTCGAAATATCCATAGCGCCAAACCATTCGTTGGTACGAAGGTTACCTAAGGGAATTCGCCACTGAAGCCTTGAGTTCTTCGGTATGGGTGACGAAGGAACAATGGATAAGGAACCTCCGACTTAGTCAAACCCACGATCTCCCTCTCTCGGCTTCCCGTCAAGTCCGAGAACGGGTCGCTAACCCCTAGCGGTTACCCACAATCATGGGACGCCCCATGATCTCCGATATTCATGCGAGTGCTCTAACCGTATTTCTTCCACTATAAATGGGTTAGACGGACGATGGTTTATGGTATGCTAATTTCACACTCATCTCTTTACTTTCACACACTTATACAACCATAACTCATACTTACTCTCACGCCGGAGGTGGTTCGCAGGTCCTACCCCGCGCAATCACTTAACGAGTGTCTTAGTATTTCTTATTCTCGTGTTACAAAGTAGTCTTGGCCGGAACACACACCCCTCATTACTTTGATCCTCATCGAAGCCCGGTAGTGCAATCTTTGCACAATCAAGGGCGCCATCCGTGGGACCACAACTATTAGTCCCAGAATCACCCGGCCCTAATACCTTAACCAACTACGCTACTTTTCCCAAGATGGAACCGTGAAGAGAAGATTCACCTCCACCACTCACCACAACTAACACCGATAACCTCGCCCCATAACAACCTCAACCTTCACCACACGATCTCGCTTGAAACTACTCCTGCATCACGCCTCAACATCCGCTAACCCTATTCCGGACATCGGTCCCGCCTTTGTAGAGGCAAACTTTGAGGCCTTAGATTCTTTGCTAAGTGGCTCACAAGAGACAAGTTCGAACATAGAAATGCTGGAAGGAGTTGGAATACTCCAATGAGGAGTATGACGAGGAGATTGAAGTAGAGGACATGCCTCAACCTATGGGCGGGGACGCCGGCCCCACGAAATGGTTCCCTTCCGTTAGAAAGTCAAATGGAAGGACGGTGGGTTTCAAGAAGGACCTTGAGGAAACCGGCAAAGGAATGAATGCATGGTGAAAGGAGGAGCGAGAACTCCAACGGAGGAAGCAACCCAAGAGGAAATCGAGGGTAAACCCGCCTCTTCTAGCAAAGACATTTGGGAAGAGAAGGCGGGGCTCCAAGACACCCTCTTATGTTTCGAGTATCGAGATCCATCTCCTACTCCAACATGAACCAATTACCCTCTCCGTGAATGAATCCTACTTACCTACTCAAACCTCAAAGACTTACCCTCCAAATGGTTCAATCCCAAACCATAATTACAAAGATATGCCCTACGGACGATTCCTACACAATCGATGGGAATATACCCTTCGTACTCAAACTTCACGATACCCTACCTATTCACACCATTTCCTAACCCGTATAACCCTACACTGCTTATCCACCTCCAGACAACCCTTATGGTGCCAAGCCTCCGAGCTTGCACACCCTTCGTGAAATGGACCGAGGATCACCTTTACTCGACGGTGTGAAGATGCCTACTCATATAGGCACCTACGATGGAAAAGGTGATCCCGATAACTTTCTCCACTTATTTGAAGGCGTTATCAAATGCAAAAGTGGGTCATGCCGTAGCATGCCATATGTTCACTTACACGCCGAGACTCCGCAAGAATATGGTGGAACGGATGTAAGTCGGGAAGCATCGCGAGTCTAGATGATCTTAAGGCTAAGTTCCTGCTACACTTTAGCCGCCAGGTTAAGCACACCAAAACTCACTTAACCGCACACCATCAAACAAAGGGACAACGAAGCACGAGGGCCTTCGCTACTGACACACCGATGAAACTTTGCAGATTCTGGGTCTACACGAAGATCGAGGATCTCCTGCCAGACATGGCCTCCGAACTCAAGCTTGGTGGAATTCTCGCCCACCTATCTTCCCAACACCTACAAGGCCTTGATTGAGAAGGCTTACACCGGATCGAGTCCAAGGAGGTAGCAGAAACGGGTCTCGATAGAGCCAAGGGAAGGCCCGACAAATTCTCTGTAGGGTCCTCTCGGGAAGGATCCAAAACAAGAAGAAGAACAGAGATCGCTTCACCCCTACAACAAAGGCTCGAACCATGGATTTCGCAAACTTGGTTAAATCTCCCGAGAAATCCTAGCAACAGAGAAGGCCCCAAAATCCTTCGATCCCCCACCCGGATGATAACACGAGGCAAGGCCGAGACATGTCAAGCATCGCCATTTCCATGAAGATCATGGACATGACACGAACAACTTCGTGGAATACTTGCACATCCATGTGGTACTTTGCCAAACGCAGTAACAAGGATCACCCAAACCTCGTAGGGCAGGGGTCATTATACCGCTTAGCATTATACCTATTCTCCTTGTTCAAGCCTACTGAATGTGTAGGGGAACAATAGTGTCTTGCACGTGAAAAACTACCCTTCCAACCCGATATGTTTCAGTACACTTTCTCAAACAGATTGGGTACATCCGCTCAGTCTTTTGCTAGTGTCAACCAATTGCCCCGGTACAAGTTCAAGAATCCTCTTAAAAACTCGCAAGGTTGGTTCATATCCGTAGGCTTTGCACATCACTATGAATGTAGTCAATTGGCAAACCCAAAAGGATTGAATCTAGAGATATGAACTTTATAGTACCGCATAAATTCCAAAATCAATGGGTGCAAAGGAATCCTAAGGTTTGAGTGACTAAATGCATGGGTATACAACCTCACGAACCCGGAGGGCATCAAAGATACCGAGTGGGTTTGGGTAACATCACTTTATGTTCTATTGAATAGATAATCGGCTAAATGATCATGCAAATCTTCACAGACAAAGTGCACTTTTGTTGTTTTATAATAAACTTAGAATCCATGTTCCTATTTTTGAAACAATCTACAAGAGGAGAAAAGTGTTTACCTTGGTTTTCAAGATGGGCGCTGAATGTTTATCACAGTAAATAAAGACGGAGAGAGTAAAAGTATTTTAGGGTTTCATCATATTCCCTTAAATACCCCTTTTTACCGCCTCCTAATTCACACACGTGTCCATCTAGATTACTCTTATCCAAGCCAAGCCACTTTTTAAATTTTAAATAAAGACTTTGGTCTCCCAAGTTACATGGGATAAGTGATCACCGTAATGGTAGTCGGATGATTTAATTAGCATTGAATGCGCTTGGTTAGTTGCGTAGTTATCTCCCAACCAGCATATTTAGCAGCAGGATGGTGTTTTTCGAAGCATGAAGTCGAAGCAATGCCTCCTCGCCATATGCATCACTTTCGACCGGGGCTTGATGATGTACCTCCGAGTAGCTCAAGGACACCTCCGAGACGTGTCGAAGCCCTTCTATACGAAGGCCCAAGTTAGGATTCTCGAATATCCATAGCGCCAAACCATTCGCTGGTACGAAGGTTACCTAAGGGAATTCGCCACTGAAGCCTTGAGCCCTTCTGGTATGGCCGACGAAGGAACAATGGATAAGGAACCTCCGACTTAGTCAAACCCACGATCTCCTCTCTCTCGCTTCCCCGTCAAGTCCGAGAATGCGGGTCACTAACCCCTAGCGGTTACCCACAATCATGGACGCCCCATGATCTCCGATATTCATGCAAGAGTGCCTCTAACCGTATTTCTTCCACTATAAATGGGTTAGACGGACGATGGTTTATGGTATGCTCATTTCACACTCATCTCTTTACTTTCACACACTTATACAACCATAACTCATACTTACTCTCACGGGAGGTGGTTCGCAGGTCCTACCCTGCGCAATCACTTAATGTAGTGTCTTAGTATTTTTATTCTCGTGTTACAAAGTAGTCTTGGCTGGAACACACACCCCTCATTACTTTGATCCTCATCGAAGCCTGGTAGTGCAATCTTTTGCACAATCAAGTAGGTTCCTTGCTCAGTGTAGAACGCTGTTTTTTCTTCGTCTTCCCTTGCCATTTGCACCTGGTGATACCCTTTATAAGCATCCAAGAAACATTTGTATTTATACCCCATGACCGACTCGATCTTCCAGTCGATCTCCGGTAAGGGATAATCCTTGGGATAGGCGGAATTGATGTTCTTGAAGTCAATACACATACACCAGCTTCCATCACACTTCTTTACCGCAATGGGGTCGATATCCGTAGGTACTTTACCGACCTGACAATGTCGGCTTTGATCCATTCTTCTACTTCTTTTGTGACTGCCTGGCTTCGATCTGCCGCCAACATTCGGCGTTTTTGACATACTGGGTCTATCGAAGGGTTGGCATTCAGAGTATGCTCAATGATCCCTCTGGGGACTCCTGTCATATCGGCCGGTTCCCATGCGAATATGTCGAGGTTCCTTTGTAACAGCTCTTTGAGGCGCCTTTTGCCCTCAACGGATAGTGCACCTCCTATCGTCACTGCTTGTTCGGGGAAGGCCGGGTTGATCGCCACTTCCTCCGCTAAACCTACCTCTCTGTGCCTGCTTTCTTCCTTATCTTGCTCCCGAACAATAGTCCGCAATCTTTCCAACCTCCTACATTCCAAATGATGACGGAACGAGCGACCAACGTGGCAATTCCTTGAGGGTTGGGAACTTCATCATGGAATGGACCGAGAAGGTATGGCCCGCATGATCTTCAATCCGGTCCTTCCTAAGATAACATTATATGGTGACGGTGCTCGAATAATCGTGAACTTCATCCCGACCTTCTGTACAACCCTCATCTCCGAATGACACATCTAACTCGATTTTTCCCAATGGACGAGTCACCGTCCTAAGAAACCCCAAAGCAGACTGTCGTGCTCTGTTTATTCGAGTCCTTATCTCATGAGGCAGTTGTTGAAGCGAAGTTCGAACATTACCTCCACCGAGGCTCCTTCATCTACAAAGACTCTCCTTACTAAGTACCCTTCCATCGCGCTTCAACTATGAGAGGATCATCCGACACGCCTCCGCCGTGAGAGGAGGAAAGTTATGGGTACATTCATCCACCTTCCTCTTGTTCGATGACTTCCTCTTCCTTCGCTCGGGCGGTTTGGATCATGTTGATGACTTTGTCTTTAGCTCCCGCGTCATTCTTTGGGGTTCTCTCCTTCCTTCTCGCTCGAGATCCTCGACCAGTGATTCACTTCCCGACTCCAATGCTATCTCTAACTCGCCTTTTGAGTGATAGCGCCATTCGTAGTGCCTTTTTCTCCATGATAATCACAAGATTTATCTTGATTTTCCTTGCGTGGGGATCACGATCGCTTTGGAGGGTAGACGCACTGGTGTTCCGTGGCTAAGATTTCTTTCGGTGGCTTTATAAGTGAATCTAAGGTTAGCCGGGGGTTGCCTCGGTTCAGGTGATCACCGCGATGGGGCGAATAAGGAGCCGACCTGTCACCGTGGCGGTGTGAGCTTCCCCGATCTCTTCCTGAATGTGCATGGCGTCCTTCATTCTTTCTATCTCCTCCGTAGTGACCTCTGACGGTCCTTTCGGAAAGCCCCAGTTGAGGCTCTTCTGGTTGTATCATAGTGTTCCCCTCGAGGTAATTCGGTGCTGGCAAAAGCTTCCTCCGACCTTACGAAGTCATCGACCCTAATCATCATCTCCTCCACAGCCTTGGGATCGTGATCGGCGAACCGCTGGGCCACTCGGGCATTTGCACCTGCTCATGAATGAGAGATCCTCATGATCTCTGAGCTCCTCGTATGAATCCTGCCTCGGTGGTCCATCTTTCTTAGAACTCCTAAGCATTTCGTTAGCCTTTCTTACTATTTTGGCGATCTTCGTAGGTCCTTGACACAAGCTTTGTGCAAGGAGAAACGAGCCTCAAACCGATCCTCGAAAGCCGCCCATTCGTCATGCTCCGGCGAGCCCATCGAACCATCCCCGGCCTTTCCGTCCAAAGTTTGTTGGAACATGCGGCACCATACGGGCATCGCCACTCTCCATGTCCCGCTGCTCCGTAATCTGCTGAGATGGTCTTGGGATCCGTAGACCCATCGTGCATGCCTTGATGTGGGTGGGCATCTTGTGTTCCGGAGCGGAAAACTCGATGATTCGCTCATCGAATGGAGATTTCGAGACTTCCTAAAGTGGTTTCGCCAGTCTTCGCCCTTCACTTTGTTCCCCGTAACTATCTCCTTCTTCTTATTCGCTCGGCCGCCTTTATCAAGAGTCGCTTGCTTCAAGTGCAATCGTAGTGGCTCAACGGTATCCCTCCTACTGTTGTGTTCTTTTATCATTGATTTGAGAGCGCCACGCACTCCGCCTAACTGCTCCTCGTCATGGTGTGGAACTTCCTCCCGAAGTTTCGGTGGTGTCGAACCCGCCATCCCATAGCTCTAGTAGATTGAATGCGTGTCCCACTGGATGGCGCCAATGTCAAGTATTTTTTGTGGTCTTTGCGGCTATCTTTCGCCTTTGGAATAAGCCTTCTAGATACCGCTAAGATGAACAACGCGTTAGTCTCGCCCCGGGTGTTGCCATAGGACCCGACTCCGGCGTGAGAATAAGTATGTGTTTTTCCGAAAGGTATAATATAAAATGTATGTGTGTGAAAATGATACCTTATTCCCAAATATTGTATGCGTATTTATACTACCCGACGTCACCGTTCGGTCCCCGGTCCGTCGTACTTATAGGACCGTTGATGGTGTCGTGCTTACATCGCCCCCGACATCGCCCCTGGGTCATGTCCGACATCCACGGGGATGAAACAAAGTGTATCCAGGCTAGATGCCAAAAGTACTGTCAGGTCAGCGTGTCTTTCGGACGGATGACCTATCGCCGTACAATTCGGTATAGCCTTGGACTGTTGCACTAGAGTATCGGGCCCTTCGGCTAAGTGTGGGATTCTTCGGATAGAGTGTGATCCTTTCGGCATTGGACCGAAGGGGCATATACGTCGTCAAAGTGTATAGTGCTAAATGTAGCTGACCTTTAGTTATATCCAGTACGCTTGAATTTGGATGGCTAAAATATATTTATATCAACGGTTAATATAAAAATAACATATAATACATTAAGATTCAAAAGGTCCATCTACACCATTGATGTATTAATAATAACTTGGGAAGACTTGGGGAATTCTCTCTTTTTTTTCAGATCATTGAAGACAATGTAGAAATTATATGCGGACAATGTAGAAATATATGCAATATTGTCACAATTTACGTGGTATGCAGTTACAAAATATCAATGTACTCTGCATTTGTACTATTATTATTTTGGTTTTGCTAACGACATCCGGGTTGTGGTTAATATGATTATTTTTACTACAATTAGTTGTAAGAAACAAATGCACTCAATGAGAATGAAGTGTTTGTTGTGTATCCAAATTTTTAGGGATTTCATCCACTTTTTTTTATTGGAAATATCATCAAATAAGAATCATCCATTACTTCATATGTAATAAAATCAAACTCTTAATAATAACCCATAGGGCTGCCATTAACAAATTTATTATTACAAAATATTTTCCTACATTTAAAACTAAATCATTTATCATATAGTATCATTTCTGCACAAAGATGCTAGCTTGATTACATAAAAACTTACCCAATGAAATAACAACATAAATGACCAATACACCATTTTTTTAACTACCATGTTAATTTAGATTCTAACAAGTTCAAACTTCACATAAACTTTAAGGTCGGTCACGGTATGAGAGAAAAACTAAACCACTTTTAACACCGAAAATCCAAAATACGGTTTGATATGGTTCATCGCATGAAATAACTAAACAATGTTTGAGATAAATGAAAGAGTAAATTCCAAAAACCGTTCTTGTGGTATGTGTTGGAAATATAGTCTAATATCTTTTGACAAACTTATGAAGCTTTAAGGGTTGTTTTGTAAATATGGTTAGTTATATTTCCTAACCTCTAATGTTTGGTATGTCTTTGGATAGTTTCTGTTTATGCAGGGACTAAATGTGTAAATCTCAGGCTATATAAGCTGAAGATCTGGTTTAGGGTTTCACACAGTTTTTCTCTCAAAGTTTTGTCACCTACAAAAGTGGTTAATACGTTTCTTGGTTTTTGAGTTGTTTGGTTTAGAGCATCTTGATCTTTGTAGTGGTTTGGTTTATTGGTTTAGTGAGTGTGTTGATGTATTGCTGTTACACCTTTGTAGAGGGATAACAGATTTGTGATTGTATTGTTCTTGGTAATAACCTGTTAGGGACTTATCTTCAGTGTATATTGTTATAATAAAAGTATCATCAACGGGTGGTTGGTTGGGTGATTAGTACTTGTGTGTTTTGGTACCATTTTAACAGTATGTCTAATTGTAGACTTAGTCATTACCTTTTTGAAAATGCAGATACCCTTTTTGTGAGAAACCTTTGATTCGAATATCACCCTGCCCAAATGTGAAATGACAAAGATGCTCCAAATTAAAACGCCATAAGAATTGGCAAGGCTATGTAAGGACTATGGAGGGCCTAAATTTTTTTTACACTTTAAAATCATAGGAAAATTCTTCAAGCTCCAGTAGTGACCGGAGGCAAGGGCATTTAAGTCATTTCACACTGGGACATGAACGATATCCACACAAAATGTTTCTCACAGAGACGGTACTTACATTTTCAAAAACGGACAAGTTATACAAACCCTATTTTTTACAAACGCCACCTTTTTTTTTTTTTTTTTATAATTTTGTTTATATAAAAAACTATAAACTTGAAAGTACGAAACACAAGATATAAAGTTTAATAAGTCAAATATTTAAAACTAACAAAAATACGAAACAAAAACTAACAAAAAAACAGCGTTGTATTGAAAATTACACGGGACAAAAAAGAATATTTCACTTTTACCCCCTTGATGTGACAAAAAAAAAAGGTTCGTATCACAAAACCCTTTTAAAAAAGATAAAGACTGTGCCTGCAGTTTAGACATCCCACAAGGACGGTTTTTGCAATTTACTCCAAATAAAATATCATCACATCTAAACTTTTCAAAAAAAATAGATAAGCTAACAATATCTGGGCCTGGGCCTGGGCCGTTACATTTCCAAAAGCCCATTAAGACGACGACACTAGGTTTTATACATAAACCATCATTTGTATATCAAACCCTAATATATATATCCATCACAGTCATCAGAGAGCCGCAGCAGCAGCAGCTTTGATTTGCAAACATGGGTATGCTCATTTTTATCTTCTTGTTGCACTAGAAGTTTAAAAACATGGTAGTAACAAAGATTGTTATGGTGATGATGTTTGTTTGCAGGTATCTCACGTGATTCGATGCACAAGAGACGTGCCACTGGTGGCAAGAAGAAGGCATGGAGGAAGAAGCGAAAGTAAGCTAACCCTTCTTTATTTTTATAAATTTTAACTTGTGTTATATTTTATATAAGTTTTGTATATTGAAATGAGACATGTTTTATAAATGTAGTATCATAGGCTAGTTTTGGTAAAACTAGGTTGATATGGATGGTTTAATGGTTATGTTTGTTGGGTTGTGTGGGTGTTTGTTTAAGCTTATATAGTGGGCTTATAGCTTATTTGGTTTACGGCTTATGTTCCATAAGCTTAATTGTTGTGACTTATATTGTAACTTTTCGGCTTGTATAAGCTTATTATGACATGATAAGCTTATAAAAAGGTGAGTTGTTTTAAAATAAGCTTCAAAAAATTGAGCTTATGAAAGATAAGCCGTAAACCAAGTAAGTCATATGTCCACTATATAAGCTAAAACAAACGCCCCACTTGATTTTCAGAGGTTTGTAGTATTTTTTAATTTGCTTGTATGGTTTTGATAAACATGTTATCTGTTGAATTGAGGTACTATATTTTAAAACTAGGTTGATTTGATTTGCTACTTAAGTTGTTTAATGATTATGTTTTATGTGTTTTGATTTCTATGAAAGTTGTTTTCATGATACAAAAAGTGTGTATGCGAATATATTTTTTGTTTGGTGATAGATTTTTTTGACAGTGTTAAGATTGTTAGAAATAGTAGCTATCTATAGTTGTAATAAGCTCATTGTCAGTTTTGTTTCGAGCTTGAAAGTCTTATCATTATCATATCTGACCTTTTTTGTTTTTGACTGTAAGAATTTGTTTTTGACAGCAAGAATTTGTGTTACGTACACACTTGTAGTTTAGCAAAAAGATAAAATTATTTCTTCTTGTGATATAATGTGGAATGATATGCAATGTTACCGTCAAACTATATCTGTCTAGAATGCGTGGATTTAGTTTAAACGTTTTACTTTTTGAAGGATGATATGAAATGATTAGATAGTGAATTGTCAATACTTGATTTTGCACATGATAGTTGTTATTATCTTGTAATTAGTTTAGTCGTCTAGACATGCGAACAATATTATACAAGCTCACTGACTGTAATTATTGTATTTTATTCCAGGTATGAGCTTGGAAGGCAGCCAGCCAACACCAAAATTTCCAGCAACAAGACTGTTAGAAGGGTTCGTGTTCGTGGTGGAAATGTTAAGTGGCGTGCACTGAGGTTAGATACTGGTAACTTCTCTTGGGGAAGTGAGGCTGTTACCCGAAAGACACGTATCTTGGATGTGGTTTACAATGCTTCAAACAATGAGTTGGTCAGAACCCAGACTCTGGTGAAGAATGCTATTGTTCAGGTCGATGCTGCTCCCTTTAAACAGTGGTACCTTCAGCATTATGATAAGGATCTTGGTCGCAAGAAGAAAGCAGTAGCTAGTGCTACAAAGAAAGAGGGAGAGGTATATCCTTTTTCACGTAGATCAGCTCTTGCAGTTTACTTTGCTAATACATCGTCACCTACTCACTAAAAAACGACTTAAAAAGCAGGATTGTTAAATGTTTGTGTAAACATTTTACATCTACTAATTTTTGACGATATACAATTAGCTGTAGTATAAGCAGAATATTTGAGGTTTATTGTATTAACCTTTTGTACACGTCTGTTTGTTTGTAGGAGGCAGAGGCTGCTCCTGAGGAGGCTAAGAAGAGCAACCATGTTGTGAGGAAAATTGAGAAGCGTCAAGAAGAGTGCAAGCTTGACTCCCATGTTGAGGAGCAGTTCTCAGGTGGTCGTCTCTTGGCTGCCATTTCATCACGCCCTGGCCAGTGCGGTCGTGCTGATGGGTATGATTCTTGTCAACTTCCCATCATTTATGTATATGCACTTGTCGATCCGTAAGTTGTTTACTAATGACTTTAAGGTAAAAATAGTCCTGGGCCAAACTGAGTTGTTTTTGGTATGAGTTGGGAATGGCCTTGTCGATCACATTTCTTTTAAAACTTCTAATATTTGTATGATCAATTAGCCATTCCAAACCGGACTACTCAAATAATGCATTTGCAATAATGTTTTTTGTTTAAAATTTTAGTATCAAACTTCTCACTATTTGACTATTTTCAACTCATTTGACTGGTCACCGACAAAACATAACCTGAATTCACTTATTCACCATGGTTTTAACTAGGCGTTTTTAGTTCTGGCTTATAAGTTGGCTCTTTCGTGATCCTTATTGTTCTGTTTGTATGTTTGCAGATACATCTTGGAGGGTAAGGAGCTTGAGTTCTACATGAAGAAGCTCCAGAAGAAGAAGGGAAAGGGAGCAGCTTAAGTTTTATTGTCCTCAGCTTTATAGATTTTGCTTCTTTCTTATTCTGGAAGTCATGGAACCAAATTTTGATGTGTTTTGTTTGTTAAAATGATGACTTTGTGTAAGCTTTACTATTATCTTTCATCAATACTAGTACTATTGATTCAGTTGCTGCATTATTCTCTTGTATTCTGCAAAATTATTTCACAGTTAGCTACATTGTGGAACTACATATAGCTTTTGGAAAAAAACAGTAGACTCAAGTTGCTTGTTTGCTTGATTCTACAAAAAAAATGTCATGTCTAAGTACTGACTTTCCACAAATTGTTTTGTGGAATCCTGTCATAATTGAATATCTTTTAAACTACAAACATTGTGACTTTTGACTTTTGCTAATTTCCTTAGTTTGTCTGCTCAAATATTGAATTTCTTTCACTAAGTCCATTTAGAAAACGTCTGCATAAAGAAAGAGATTTTATGATTTAACCGATAACAGCATGAGCAGGGCCGTCCTATGAGTCGGCGAAATTTTTGAGGGCCTTGTTCGAAATTATATTATGAAGCCTTTCGTTAAGCAATATTACATGTAAAGTGTCACCGTTTATAAGATATAATGCAATTAGTTATCTAAACGTTCGAACATATAACTCATTAAGATATTTTTCCACCTAAATATTTTTTTCTTCGTGAAAAATATATCTACACATGCATATAATTATTAACGGGACAAATTTTGGGGCCTTAAAAATTCTTGGGCGTAGAGCGGTCGCTCTCCTTGTACGCCCTCAAAGACGGCCCTGAGCATGAGATTGCTAGATAACTTTTCATATGCCGTAACTTGTAAATCAAATTCAAGTCATTGACTTAGCTTTCAAGGAATGCTTTTAGTCAGAGACCTAAAGTATAAACGATCCCAGGTCAAGAAGGTCAAGCTCGGCTCATTTGACATTAGAGAGGCATGAGCTTGAAATCCCTTTATTATGAGCCTTATTTGTAACGCGTGAACTTGCCTCACAAGTTATTTCTAAAACTCAGGCTTAAGCATTGCTTAAGCCAAAATGTAAGGCTATATGATACAAAATTGAGCTCGATGTCTGAAGTTTGAGCTCGAGGTCAAGCTCATTTATCGAACGAGTCTCATGCTCAGGCTCGTTAAGATCAAGCTCGGCTCGTTTAGAGCGAGCTTCAATCGAGCTTAGCGAGTTGAGCTCGGGTAGCGTATGAACACTCGGCTCACTTACAACCTCTACTTTAGTTATTCACCGCATATGATTATCTTCCAGATGTTAAACTGTTAAAAGCTGTTATAATCAACTGTTTTACATCTGAAATGCATTCAAAAAAAAAAAAAAAAAAAAAAAGAAGACAGCGCTCTAATACTTACGAAGGCTTCATGATTAATAACTCAACAGTCTAAAATCCAATATGTACCATTACATAAAAGTATACAATATCTCTTTCACATAAATGGCTTAAGCAATGCTTTCTTCATATCATCATGCATCTCTGCTAAGAAAGACAAACAAAACCCCTTCATTACGGAATTGATCATAAGCAAGTTGCATTTGATATTAAAAAGATATTAGTTTAAATGCTACATGTTCATTAAAATGATAAGATGATTACTAGTTATTTTGGATTATAGATGTGAGGTCAGAAGTAGTAAAAGAAATAACAGTCAAACATACCTACACCAGCATCAATAGAACTTAGTCAATCTTTGGCTGCGTACTGAACTTGTCATAACCATACTTCTTTTTCAGTTTATCTCTTACAAAATCATTTCGGGCTTGTATTCGAGCTTGTTGAGGGGCGATATGTACGTAAGAAAGATACAAACCACCACCAAATAGAGATGAGCCGCCAAGGAACATAGCCACAGTCATCCACAATTTCTGAGGTGTCGATGGAAAGCACAAAGACATCTTACCTTGTATTAGGCACACTGTCACGAAAATTAAGGGGCAAATATAACCAACAATCAAATTAACATCTATTTAAACCGTAAGATCCAAAAAACACCATACAACTTATAGTCTGGCATAGTCAGAGTTCAAAGAACGGAAATATAAGAATTTTTTTTGTCCTTTCTAAGATAGCAGAAACACAAAATCAGTTGCAAACCAACGGACTGAATAAATACCCGACAGCTGATGACAATCAAGTGGGAACCATTCCCCAATTGCAAAACATGACCCTAACCCCTCAAAAGCTATCATCAACCAAGACCTAGTCTAGCTAGATAAGAGCTAAAACATGCACACTGAACATAAACCAACAATTCGACAACAAAAAAGCCAAAACCAGACTGAGAATTCTCAGCCAAATAACGTAAAATATCACTGTCACCGAGCTTACATGTGACTTTGTCAATTATCATCACGTAAGTTACTCGTTTGAAGTTAGTAGTTTCGCTATCATGACAATTGACAAGGCGATGTTCCAAAAATGCAGTGCTGCATTTGCCACAGTAATCATTAACTATTGGGGGTGTTTGGGTCAGCCTATTTTAACTGCTTATAAGTTTTGTTGTACTATCAAAATACAATAAGCTTATCAAACAGTTAATGGAAAGTGCCAATAGCTATTCATGAGTTCATAAGGGCGTTTTGCAAAAGCCATAAGCTTTTACGATAAGCTAAGCCATACAACGCCAAACGTTGATCCTAACAATTTAGCCATTATACTTGGTAAAGTTAGTATTTAGGCAAACACAAGACGATGGTCCAAGATCCAACAGTGTATAACCACATTTGTCACAGTAATCACTAACTATAAGGAAGAAAATAAGCTTTTCAAACGCTAATTAAAAGTGCTCAATACCTTGTTTATGAGTCTAAAAGGGCTTTCTGAAAAAGCCATAAGCTTCTATGATAAGTTAAGTCAAACACCCCCAAACGTTGATCGCTAACAATTTAGTCATCAAATGCGATAACCATTTCCAAAAAACAAGTCCTTGAGCCTAGTAAGTGTCAAACTATGTAGTACATTTGAAAAGCATATAACCTCCTGGGGTAGCCGAGTAGCTTGTGACCATCATTATTAAATGTAGGAGGTCTCAAGTCCGACACCATGCTTGGTGCAATCAATGTTCAAACAAACCGCTAGTGGCTACGCCAATCTCTCCGAATGGAGGGCTTTAAAATCCCGTGGATTAGTCGGCTAAAAAAGTCGGAATAGCACAAATATAGGAGGTTCCTAGTACTTTTAAAATAGACCCTTTAACCTAAACAACTACACTGATCAAACTAAACACAAATATAGCTCAAGTCCCATAAATGATCCAGCTTAAACTAGTCACTACAAAACAGGCATTTCATCAAACAGGTTATCTACATATTTGGTCCATACCAAACTTTAACAAAACAAGTGAAACATATATAAAGATTGAAACTTTATGCACATGTATATGCAAATTGATGATGTAAGATATTGGAATTGACATACCCACCTTTTAATTTTGTCTTCTGATTTTGATCTTTTATAGGGTGTTAAGAATTTGTGTACCTAAGATTGATATGTGATGTTTTATCAAAGTTACAAAATGGTCCTCCAAGAATAAAAATTGTGATATTTTGGTTTTAAATATAAGCTATAACTTTATTATTGTCAGTTTATTTCGGATTCTATCTTTAAAAAATCGAATTATGCAAATGTGGAAGACAAATGAGCAAAAAAGTTGTGCCGTTAGTCTTTTTTGGATCGTAAAACTATTTTTTAAAAAAAAAGTTAATTGATCCAATCTTTAATGTTTTTTGGAAGGTTTAGTGTAGTATTTTGCCAGTTTTTTATGCATCGACACATTTTAGAGATGAGTTTAGATTAAGTTAGATAAGTTAAACACTTAAACCAAGATCTGCTAGTAGGGGTGAGCATCGGGTCAAAATCAATCCGAACCGACAAAAACAACCCACCCGAAAACCGACAAAGGAAAAAAGTCGAACCGAGAACCGAACCGAGAAATACATATCAAAACCGAACCGAATAACTCAGTTCAGTTCAGTTCTGGTCATTTTAGCTATTTCAAACTCAGTTTAGTTATGTTCAGATCGGTTCGGTCCGATTTCGGTCGGTTTGTTGGTTCGGGTCGGTTTTCGAGTGGATTTGCTCAGCCCTATCTACTAGGGACCAAAAACGATTATACATGAACTTAGAAGGACAAAAACGAAGACCAAGGAATAGTGATGTCCCATTTCTAGTAACTTAGTCTAAAAAAAAGATAAAAAAAAAAACACCAAGTACTAGGAAGGAGGGTGTTGGTTGATGATACCAAACAAACAAACGTGTTCTCATTTCCTCCGCAGCCGCACCACCGCAGCTCCGCCCCAACTCTCATCGGAGCAACATCCCATCACCAACTTTTTCCGGTGAGTCCTCTTACTTAAGGCTTACTAGATATTTTCCATCTGGGTTCTTTTCATATTGCTTTATATAGTACTTGTAATTGTAAGTATCAAGATTATAAATCTTGGTTCTTAAGTTTTAACATTAATTAATGGCTGTATGTAGTAAATAAATGTAGGTTTTTGTTATATGGGTTATCTTTATTTTGTGTTTAGGCTACGTACATCTGAGTCAAAAACTCGCCCTCAGGGGTAATGTGGACAGGGTAAAAACCATCGGTGTATCGGCTTTAAGGCATTGGTTTATAGATTATAATAATGAGTTTAAGTAAACAAATTTAAGCAAGTATAGGTGAGTAGTTGGTTAAAATTGTAAAATTACTGTTTTAATAATCATTTTGAAAATGCACAGCGCCTAAATCATGGGAGTTTATCCGGTGGTTCACTTTACGAGTCTTTTCTGAAAAAAGTTTGCTTCTTTAGTTGTTCAATTGGGCTATCGACAAGTTTAGGGTTAGGACATGTTCAACCACCTGCAAATCTAGCTATAAGATTTTATTTTGAAATGGGTAAGAGTTTAAAATGTTATGTGAGGTCTTCTGGAGTAATATAGTTTCTTGACGAATATGTGTCCAAGATTGTATCTTAGTTTGCTAGTAAATGTCAGAAAATATTGACCCTGGCCTTGTCGACAAAATTCACCTAGTTGATATTTTAGTTGATTTATATGCTGATGTCAAAAACACTTTTGGTAAGCTGCTGTATGTATTTGATGATTCCATTTATTTTGGGACCAAAGGTATTAGCTTTTGGTGGTCGTCACTTGCTTTATTCCTTACAACTTATTCTCAAAGAATCATTAACTTTCAACACCATGAAATTTGACTTTTGTATCAAACAAACAATTGATCGTATGAAAAAGGCCATATGCGATATTTCTTTGTAACACATTTTTTGTCTTTTGTCCGAATAGCTCATTTAGGAAAACAAGCAGTAGGATTTTTTTTTTATTAAATGAACTAGCACAAATATGGATTATAATTATTGCAAGCTCTACCAGCGCACTTGTTTGACTCTCATCTTTATCAGCCTTCATGGCTTTCAGGTTCACATCAGTGGTGGATATTGCAAGTTCATTTTAACACATTTGTTCCAAATGTGTTAAATAGTCTTTTCTTCGCGAGTAGGACAAACTTAATCAAGGATTCTTATCTTGTTTGAGTGCTGAAACAAGCGATGCTCGCGAATCAGAAGTTGTTCGTCCACCTAAACGGGTAAAAGCCTAATTTGTATGAACTGAAACATGGGATTAGTTTAGATACCTCTGGCTGTTCTGATTAACATTTTTGCACTTTTATAGGGGTATCAGGTTACCAATTACTGTGCAAGGGGCTTCAAGAAGGGTTCTCTCATTATCTTCTTCAGATATGAAGGCGACAAGGTATGCATTTCATAATCAACTGTATGGTATAATGGTGGGTCGGGGAACTTGGGCATTGGTTCAAACAGGCCACTGGTTCGGGTCGGGTTGTGCAAGCTTTGCTTTATGTGCAAGCTTTCGAAAACTTGAGTATACTTTGGCCGGCTTCAACCCTTCCGAATTGTTTCTATCGTAGCAAACTTTTACCCATCTGATCGGTTATTTATAAAAGATAACCCATAATACTCCGCTATTTACAACTGGACTCTACTTTTCATTTGTTTCCTTTCGTTAATTGATGTGTGATTCAAGCTGTTAATTTGTCGCTTTATGTGTTCACAAAGCCAACAAGAAGATGATAGCACGCCTCGCTCTGAACAGTTGTCATCCGTTACAGGTATTCCTTTATCTATTTGCATTCTAGTTGATATGCCTACGTTCACATCTTGGTATTTTTATACTCCCTCCATCCCAAAATAGTTGTCCACTAGACAAGAGCACCGTTTAAAAATATAATTATCACAACTTTAATGTAACAGAATCACAGTTCTATTCTTTGACAAATTATCAAGACGATGTGTGGGACTGAAGAGTTGAGATGCTATGTTATTGTGTTTTCTAAAGAAAAAGTCTCTTTATAAATGTTTGGATTAGTAGGTGCTTACCGGTTTTAAGTCACAAGCACAAGACAAATTATAAAGTCTCAAAACACCTCTTAAATGTTTTCTTTGAGAATTTGAGTTTTGTGATGGTAATTTTAATCAGGGATATTATGGGAAAGTTTGTCTATTTTTAATTTTACTTGAAGTAGACAATTATTTTGGGACATTTAAGATAGCAAGGTGGAAAATAAACCTTGAATAAAACTATGCTATGTTTGTTGGTCTATTTTAAACAGTTCAGGATTCTTTTACAGGAGGGATAGTAGCTTTAGGAAAGTTTGATGCACTGCATATCGGCCATCGTGAGCTTGCTATCCAAGCAGCAAAGGCAGGCACTCCGTTCCTGCTTTCATTTACTGGAATGGCAGAAGTTCTTGGCTGGGAACCTAGGTAAGTGTTTTTCTTGTTTTCTAAACCAAGGCTTATAATAAAAGTTTGAAATGCATGTTACGAAGTGACCCAAATGGGACAGAAAACCATCTTTTAATGACATAAAGAGAACAAGTACATTGGCTAAAATGGGACAAATGACATGCATTGGTATTTTATGCCAAAAACTCTATTGTATAACCTTTTAAAAGACAACATGAAAGTGTTGGCCGGTCAACCTGGCCCGATTTGATTCGGTAGCCAGCATATCCATATTTTATGCCAAAAACTCTATTGTATAACCTTTTAAAAGACAACATGAAAGTGTTGGCCGGTCAACCTGGCCCGATTTGATTCGGTAGCCAGCATATCCATATTTCACATTTTCACCTCTATTAAGTCTGAAATTTTACTGGGTGATTGAACAGAGCTCCTGTAGTTGCTAAATGTGATCGGGAACGGGTGCTTTCATCTTGGTCTGCTTGTTGTGGCGAAGTGACACCCACAGAGCTTGAAGTTGAATTTTCTAAAGTGCGAAATTTGACCCCACGTCAGTTTGTGGAAAAGTTATCAAAAGAGCTTGGCGTACGTGGTGTTGTAGCAGGTTTGTTCAAATGAACATATATTGGATGTTTGGATGTTCCTTTGAAAGTGATTATATAATTACAATGACTTTAAGTGGTGATCATTTTGGTCAACAAAACTGATTACCAAAAGTGACTACTACTATATGACGCATTTTGGTCAACGTATTAATCATGCTTATAGTCAAACAAAAAATTTCTTCGCGTTAATGTGTTTGACTATAACTTTTTGTTATAACTTTATGACTATAACAAAAACTCTAACTTTATGTTTAAATAATGGCAGGCAAAAATTACCGGTTTGGCTATAGAGCTGCAGGGGATGTAACAGAGCTATCAAGATTATGTGAAGAGTACGGTATAGAGGCTTATATTATAAACCCCGTGATGGACAAAAAACAGATCATATTAGACAGAGGATTTACCGATGCAAAAGAAAGAGGACAAGTCTCATCAACCCGTGTTCGTTATGCACTTTCAGAAGGAGACATGAGATATGTTTCCGAGCTTCTTGGTCGCCAACATCGACTAATATTGATGCTGAACGATGGCCAAATTTTGAGGAACAACAAGAACCAAATCTCGTTTCCCAAATCATGCTTATTGAATCTTCCACCTAAAGAGGGTGTATATGAAAATTGTAATATCATCTTTACTAAAGAAAATGTTGTACTTTGCAGAGTAGTCGTTGATACGGAAAACATTCATTTAGAGTTGGTAGAGAGACATTGTATCGACATTCCTTTTGAACACTCACGATACCTGAATATTGAGTTTGGTGCCTGAAAGCGCCTATTTAGAATGGAATATATAGTCGCTTATTTATTCTTATAACAAATATACTAGTCGTTCAGGTTAATTCTGTGTCTGTTTTGCGTGTGTTTCATATGGTGTAGCAAGTAACTATTGTTTTCGCTCTTGTTATGTAGGTTACTAACCTGAAACTGATTGTAGCTATTTTCCTTAGATATCCACATACTTTTTCATTTGTCATGTTTACGCCAGTGTACTCTATTTTGTACATCTAAAGATGGTTTTGTGTCCCGTTTAGGCTATTTTGCGATACACAAACCATGAAAAACACAAAATGATCTAAACAGGTCACGAACCATCTTTTAGTGATGCATGTCAACCAAAAAATTAGCTATGTCAATCAAAAAGCAAGATGGCTAAAATGTACAAATGAAATCTAGTAAAAAAACCTAAACAAAAGGACCGATCAAAATCTAGTAATCATCATATAAGGTTTATACGATTTATATATGTTTATCAGTACATCAATAACACTCCTACAACCATAACTATAAAACTTAGGATAATGTTCACAACAATTCTCGGTTGTTGACTACTTGTTGAGGCTGGAGGTGATACTGTGGACTCATCACCAGAAGGTGGAGATGGATGTTGTCTCTTAACAGCTGGAGGGATAGGTGGACTCGCCAGGTCACTATCGTTCAGGACTGGACTGGGTGCTGCGGCTGGTGGCATCAGTTTAGGTGTCATGGGATCAAACAATCTTCCAGGCTCTGCAGGTAATGCGTAATTTGGGACCTGATTGTTTGGTAAGCTTAAACATTTGTTCCCTGTTACCCCAAAACAAATGAACAGATTCCAAAGATTATTAGAAATAAGATAGGGTGGTAAACATCAATAAATGAAACGTATCTTATGCTAAAACATAGAGTTTATCAAACGAGTTAATACAGAGATACAGATGGACAAGGGGTCCCAAAAACCGAGACTGGTTCACCACCTGGCCCATAACCCTTTCAAAAACAACTCAGTCCTAGAGGGCCAAGCAAAGAATCAGCTAAAAGCCCGCGTACTTTCCAGAGCTTGTCTCGTACATAGGTGAAACATTATACTTATAATTAACATATGGTCAAATGAACACATGGTATCACCCAAAGTAGATTGATCCAGTAACAACATTTAAGTAAAATCTCATACATAGCAAACTTACTTCTGTATCTCGAGGCGGTAGCTGGGTAATCTGTGACAAAACCATCAACTCTAGCTGCCTTCACATATGTGGTTATTTCTACATACGGATCTGTTAAGAAGTCCCATGGTATTGAAATGAAATCATTGCTCATTTTCTGCACATATACATGGAGCTTAGAAGCCTGAAGTTTTTGCACAACATCAGTTTGACCGTAAAGATACCCATTTGACTTTGGGTAGATAGATTCCTTGCTGATGATCACTGAATTAGCAAACTTGGTAATTTCCAAGATGGTTGAGTTTAAGGCACCACGGATGTTTTCATTAACTTCATAAACAAGCTCATGCCTGTTGCTTCTTGCCTTGAATTTTTTTAAAACCTCTCTCTCTGAAGATTGGATTAACATTTTTTTGGCCAAATTGCTATTATAGCTTGATTTGTTCAAGACATCCATCACTGCATCGGTTACGCTTATTCCTTGTTCTTTTGCTAGGTATACTGCATGCTGAAATTTAGGTAAGAAAAGTAATGTAAGTTCCATTTTGATGATGTCAGAAAAAATTAAACATGAAATTACCGATGAATAGTAGAAATCAAGAATTGCACACATAAATTCAGCCAAGTCGCATAAATTTTTAGCCAGGAACAAGCATGTCGAAACCTAGGAGAGCTAGACAACTGTTTAGTATTTAGATCGGTGGCAATTTGGACCCACTTTCTTATGAATCAGTTTATCTTGGTACTGATTTCTCGTCACAGGTCAATGAGGAGTTAAATAGGTAAATGGAAATTGGGTCAAAATGGTAGAAGGTCAGCGAAAGTGTATTTTTAATGCTTACAGCCTCCTAAATACTTTCAATTTTGAAAACTAGAATGTTATTGTAATAACATTGGTTGGTTATCATATTTAACACTTCAAAAAAAATTGTTTGCAGGTAAACCCGGCCTGACCCGTTACCGAACCAGCTTATCCTTCACTTTTTCTTGGCCAGCTCAAGATATTATAATACATAATCTACATGCAGGTCTTTTAAGCACAGAAATATGTGAAGGGGTAGGGATGGATTACAATCATAAAGTTCACATTCATGGTTCAACCTAGCTTTTGATGTGCATCCAGCTTACCAGAATGAACATGGCACATCCCGTAATTCATTCAACCATCAGTTCTCTCATTGCAATGAATTCGAGTATGCAATGTGCCAAAGATAACAGTATCATAAGACACACATAAATGACGTGGGTTGGTCTTTCGACAATGTGAACAGCCATATGTAAAGTAATTCTGAGGTATGAAAGGATTCAGAATACAAACTCACCTTTATGTTGATCAGGACACCAGAAACAGAAGTAGCATTACTTGCAAACCCCAAAAACTGGGACAAGGTCATAAGCTTTCCATCATGTTCGTACTTCGGATTCCGATACAAAGTACTTTTAGCATATGGGTTGAACATTGTTGCTAGAACACAAAAGAAAAAAAAATACAATGAAATAGCACATCAGGAGATACACATTGTTGAAAGGCACGGCCAATGCCACAAATGCATCTTTTTGTAGAATGATCATTTGATAAAAATTTGGACAAAGACTATGTATGTGATTTTAATGTGAGAGTATAGCTGTATAAGTATGTGATTGATAAACAGATATTAGTATGATAGGATAAATGTGTCATCTTCTCGTAGAATAGATAACTTACGTCTCAGGCTCTTAATCTGGCTCCATGTGAGGCTGAAGGTATATATCCCATTACCGGATTGAAGCTTGGGAAAGCTTGATGAAAGGTTGCTAAATTCTGAGTTAGCAACCATTGTCCTGTCCATAAGGTTTATAGAACCTAAGCAAATAGGCACTCCATCACTTGTCATCTGAACCGGACAGTCAATGATATCAGCACCATCTGAAACAGCTTTCTTATATGCTAAATCGGTACAGCCAGGAAAATCCCCACTCGCTCCTTCAGATGAGATAATTAAAACCCTTGCTGTATCAGTTTCAAAAGATAAGATACTGGTCAGTTTCAACATTGTTTTATATGTAGTTGATGCGTTATAGAAGTGATATAGGAGTTGGTACGCATTTAAAGTAAACTTTCGGAAACTTTCAACCTGTTTGACATGTGCGACCCATTTGGCTTGTTCTCAATTTAGATAATTTTTTACATTCAACCCATTTGACCATTTTGAGATAAAACAGTCACTCATACATAAGTAAATGGGTCACATTGCCACCTATAGCTAGTAGCTGTTCAGAAACCATATAATGCCCAAAATGACAAACCTTGCTGTGATTGATTTGCTCCCATGTGAGAATAGCAATCTGCAAGT
Source organism: Chrysanthemum lavandulifolium (assembly GCA_022545495.1). Taxonomy (NCBI): domain Eukaryota; kingdom Viridiplantae; phylum Streptophyta; class Magnoliopsida; order Asterales; family Asteraceae; genus Chrysanthemum; species Chrysanthemum lavandulifolium. Next base: position 26,690,817 of record CM040239.1, read on the forward strand.
TTTTATTAGAAATATTAGCTTCTAAAACAAACCAAACACAAAGAACACATTATAAATTGAATGGAAATATGACATATTTATTCAAGATACTAATAGATGCAGCAGAACAAATCGAACTAGCCAATAATTCTATCGATCAGTGGGAACATGACAAGAAGAAATGTGGCCCGACTTAAAACGGATTCAGTTATTGAAAGTCAATTTTGAACTTTAGAATTTTGGCATAAGGGTCCTCCTGTGTAGCTAGAAATTATTTAGAATAGTCTTAACTTGTCTCTCAAAGTGTGTGTTATTTAAAGTGTTCTTGCATCCATTCAACAACACCAATGCACTTGATATTCCAACTATTGAAACATCATGGTGAGCAACCATACAGGTTAAATACTAAAATTCTCCGTTGGTGAGTTGGGATTTGACAATTGTGAAGGTAAAAAGCATGTACGATGCATGCAGAACAATGTTGTGAGATTCAAAGGGTTCCAAACTTACCAAAAGCAGCTGATGGAGTTACCGGGTTGTCGGAAAGCACACCATCCACAGAGAAATTGCCATTGTCAACAAAAGACAGATACTCCGATACAGGGTCATAACTGTAATTATATGCGAACGGCATATCATTCATAAAATCCGAAGCATAAACTTCTAGACCTTCCTTGCGAGCATCCAAGACTAAGGAGGTAGATGGCTGTAAATACAAGTCATCCACCGGCCATATATATGACTTCGGTACTAGAACTCCAGAAGCAAATGTCTTTATATATGTCAGATTTTTCAGAAGCGACCCATATGTTTGATTGGTTGTGGGCTCGGTCTGGTCCACTTCTAGAAATCGGAAAACTAGTTTTGTGGCTCTGGATCTAAACCGTGTCACAAGACTTTTTAGGAAATCCACCTCTGGCGATGATATGTATTTTATATTGCGGCTTCTAATGGTGGAAATCACAAAATTTCTCATACTTAGATTGTGTTGACTGTAAAATGCATCATGCTGCAAAAGCATAACAAAATCGGAGGTTAGAAACATAGTACATCAATTATCCATCCTGTTAAGAGTATTGACACAATGACAAATCAGCATTTTTCTGTTAGGATGGTTGGCTTATAAAGTTAATAAACACCTGAATATTCAACCACATTTGTCTCGGGTTCAATAAGCCAACTTCTTTAACAGTGAGGATCGGATACGTGCCATCATAATATGGAATTCGAGAATCGATGTTCTGTTTTACTGTTTAGTGCAACAACAGAACTGTCAGTACTTTGCAAGACGTCATGACATCTTTAAAAATCAGCCAATCAAACTAAATCACATTTAGATACTTTTTTGTGTAGGGGGGATTGATCATCAACTCTTGATAAAGGTTTGTGGAGTTAGAAATCCTTTGTGTTAAATCACTATCGCTTGTTTCTCATTCGTTCTTTCACAAACTTAAAGAGGGTCTACTTTCTGGTACACGGTAGTATGGAACACAAGAACAGTGAAACTAACGAAAACTAAATATTAGCATGAATTTGACTTACAGTAGACGATTTCTAGATCATGAAATGAGAAGTCCACAGGAAACCACCCATGAATGGGTACCCCATTGACAAGGTATGTCTTGGATCTGTTCTTATACACTTGGTCAATTGTGGAAGCATTTCCAAGATTAAGATCCGGAAAGCAGATCCCAGCTGCATCCTTAGTCAATTGTACGTCGCACCACATGAGTGCATTGGATACACTGATGTCCTTGGCGAAAAGGTATGCAATTGAACTGGAGTCAGGAAATAGTCCTGAAAACCCACCACGTGCTATGACTAGAGGGCGGTCTCCTGTAAAAAAGTATAGGGGAATGGAGTTTGAGAACATGGTATTGAAAAAGGAAATCGTTACACAAAGCCATAAAATTCACTACTTGCAGAAACCAAAATCGGATATCGCATACAAAGTATAGACTTTGCTGACTACTTAGAGCATCCGCAATCCAAGAGCCTTTCAACGGTTTTCTTCCTTTGTCAGGCTATGCTACATCAACAATCTAAATCTCTTCTATAAATCATCCTACACAATTATACATAAGCCTTTAATATGGTCTCACTAGTAATTAACTAGTTTTATTCTTTCACAATGACAACGATTTTCATTAGTCTGCAAATAGAACTTCTGACGTGTAGTGGAGATGCACTTGGAACTTGGAAGGCTTATCACAGATGAGGCACAAGTACTTGAAAATATTTATCTATATGACATTTTAATTCAATTTGCCAATACAAGCACATATTTTTATCTTCTTTGACTAACTTAGCAGTTAACATAGCTTCGAAGGACCTTCCATTTGTACAGTGCCACCCTAAAGGGTCTAACGAGCACTTTTAAGTTCAAATTGACACTTAATTTGCGAGTCCCCCATAATTAACTGGCACGAGAACAGTATTATTCAGCAACAAAACATGGAATTTTATCGTATGATTGACTAAATCAGTTAAATGTTGAGTCTTGACTTACTCCATTACTGCAGTAAATAACATTTTAAGTGTAGAGTCTAATGAAAAACTTAGCAGGAGTTTTTGGTAAAAGCTCTATAGCTACAATCTATTGCAATACGAACAATCAGCCACTACAGTGAAAATAAGGCCCAAGCGCGCCAGTAGGGGTCCCATTGCTGAAACCGCAAACATAGCCTAACTTTCTAGCGTTAACAAAAATGACTCGCTAGTGCCTCCATGGATACAAGTCAAGCCTCTCTCTTAATCACAACGTAAAATTATGTGTTAGTTTATCGTGTTTTGTGGGACGTACATTCACTTGCCAAACTAGTGTGTATTTGAGTATTTCAAAATCACATAATTAACCTAAAATTCACCTCTAATCTTCTTACCACCACCAAGGTGGTTTCCCAACACAAGAAATAGTCAAGGGGATACCCCGATAAGGTCTCATACATCTGAGTCAACAAACAGGAAAACCTTAACCGATTTTTCACCTAAAAAAAAATAGAAAAAATCACACACAATTTCACAAATCATTTCGGTGATTCAAGCCGTAACTCATAAATTATACTCCATCCGTCCCATATTAAGTGCCCACAATAGAATCTTGAGATGTCCCAAATTAAGTGTCCACAATGTACATCAACCAATGAGATGAGACTTTAGTGGGTGATAATGATATTTGATTGGTGGAAAGTGTAGTTAGTTGAATTTCCTAAAACTTTGTGCATATGGAAAGTGGACACTTAATATTGGACGGAAGGAGTACATTTTCTAAAAAAAATATCTGAACAAAAGCTTAACCTGCATAATCAAATAAATACACAAATGAGCACTACTACCAACATTATACAATATTCGCCCTCCCACGTAACAACCTGAAAAGAAAAACTTAAGGGCTGTTTAGTTGGTGAAATTTTTTTCCTGTTTTTCCATTTTTAAATTCCTAAGAAGGGAATGGTTTTTCTTCTCTAGAGAAGAGTTGAGAAATTTGAAAATCCGTTTAGTTGGAGTTATATTGGGGAAATGAAAAAGATAAAAAGGGTGAAAGAAAATGGTGTTATTATTTGGGAAATGAAAAAAGTGAGAAGGTGTAATAGTATTTTCATTTTTTCTATTAGAAAATTGGAAAATGAGAATTTTATATTTTTGGAAAATTATTTGAAAAAAGTACGACTAAACGGATTTTTAGTTTTTTCCTTTTCATACGAAAAATTTTCTGGAAAAATCGAGTATTTCTCTCCAACTAAACGGCCCCTTATCCTTTTAACTATTTTCACCTTCAGTATAGCTTCTACTCAGTATAGCTTCTACTCGGCTTATTTTAAAACTTTTCGGCTTAAAATAATCTCCTCTATCCAAGCCTAACTAACTTAAGCATAACATAATCACCAAAAATATATAGTTTTTTTTTTTTTTTTAAATAACTAAAAAAAACATCTAAAGAAAAGCTTAACATGCATAAATAAATAAATAAACAAACTAAATGTAACGACATTATACCGCTTAAGGTCTGCCATGGAGTAGTGTTACTTGACCGCCTGTGATCAGCAGCGTACGTGACCGGAGTAAAAACGAGTAGTAACACGTTCAGTATCCACCGGAGTTTATGCATTACGCCGGTGGTGGTGGTGGTGGTTAGCTGAATTCCGCCAAGTTGTTACGTTAACGGTAACGGTGTGAATTTGATGATTATGAAGAAGAAGATGATGATACGAAGAGTTTTTTTTACATGTTAAAAAGAAGAGTAGCATAAAATTGGATTCAATTTATTAGTATTTCAGTTACCGCGTATATGAGCTGACGTGGACTTGTTGCTACTTGGCTATTATTATTGGCTAAGCTGAGCCGATTGATTAGCTAGCTGTTTAGTTTGTTAAGCTGTTTTGAGGCTTCTCTTTTCTACAAAATAAGGGTGCGTTTAGTTGGAGAACAAATTCTCTTATTTTCTATCTCTACTTTTGTAAAAATTTGGAAGGAGAATTAATCTCCACAAAACACTTGAAAATATAGAAAACGCGTTTAGTTGATATTTCTATTTTCTGCTTTCAAGAAAGGAGGGAGGTTGAGGTTCTGAGCGAAAGCAAGGAAACAACTAAAATTTGTTTTGTAATTTTCCTTGTTAAGTTAGGAAATAGGGGATTTGTATTTTGCAAAACATTTTGTTGGAAAACGTTGATTTGAACGCGATCTCTGTTTTTTTTGTTTTCCACAAAACATTTTGTAAAAAACAAGGGTGTTTTCCCTCAACTAAACACAACCCATGGTATTTGTGAAAAGATTTTTCTAACTTGTGTTTAAAGGGCACAAGTTAAACACACAAAAAAGTAAAAAAATAAATATTTGAGGGCCAACACAAAAGTACAAAAAAATATACTTTTGTGTAGATTTCTAAATCTTTTTTCGTGAGTTTTCTAGAACTTTTTGTATGTTTAACTTATGTCTTAGAATACAAGTTAAAAAAAACCCAAAAACGCCCCATTTAAATCAATTATTTTTATAAGAATATTTCCACAAATAACAAAAAAAAAAAAAACAGTTATAAGCATAAAGAGTGATGTTATAACCTTCTAAAAAAATATTTTGATTATCCTTATTCTAAACAGATGCATGTGACACTTTTTTATTTGTTAATAAATATGAATCAGAAATAAGGGTGTTGATCGGTTCAGTTATCGGGTTGTTCGGTTAGTTCAGTTAAAATTTTTTTTGGTTAATCCGAAAACCGAACCGAACCGAATTGAATTTGAATTGCTCGCTTAGGCTGGTCCCAGTCGCGACACAGACGACTTGGAAAACCTCGCGCCACGCCTTTCTTCTCCAAATGACCCAGACAACCCGGATGCCCCAGTCGACGACCCAAGGATTTTTTTTTTTTTTTAGTTTAAGACCAAACGGTCGTTTTTGTTTTGTTTTAAATGCAAACTGACAAAAAAAACAAGGGAGAAGCAAGTAAACATCGGTCGAAAATGCGCTCGATGTGCCATTTTGCCTTGCACAACCGATGTGCCAACCCAAGCTCCACATTGGTGACAACCGATGTCAAGATCGGTCGACGATGGGTATTTTGGTTGCCCAACCGATGTTTTTTGCTCCACTGCGACAAGCCTTATCGGGTTGTTCAGTTTATATGAATTCGATTTTCGGTTAAGATTGCCAAACCCATATCCAACCCGAGAACCTAATTAGTAGCTCGGTTCGGTTCGATGTTCGGTTCAAATGTTTTCGGTTCGATTTCGGTTTTCGGTTTATTCGATCATTTCGGTTTTTTTCTCACCCCTAATCAGAAACAGAATGTGACATTAGGAATAATTTTAGAAACATTTTTAGTAGGCTAAGGGGGTGTTTGATAGACTTTGAATGGGCCAATTCAGAGGGTAAATAAAAATCGCTCAGAGGTTATCTTGTTTGGCAGGATCAATTGGACACGCTGAATGATTTTAATTGGTGCTGTACCATTCTGGGTCCCCCACATGCATTCCCATTCAGCAACTATTTTTAGTTAATAAAATTTCCCCAATTATTACTATAATTTAATATCATTATTTCATTAAAATTAAAGTTAATAAAATTTAAAGTTTAGTTATTTTTTCAATCTATAGATACACTTGTCCGCCATGCCACTATAAACTTATTAATGTCACATTTTCAATTAATAGAAGAAAATTGCGTATTGAGTTTGTGTAAATTGGATACAGATAAAAAAGATATCGACAAAAGTTTTGACTACATTATATATTAGTGTTTCAATTGTCATTTCCTTATACTCTTTTTCTTATTAGTCTTGTATAACATATGGAGTACGAGTATAGAATGATATTTATATGTTATTCCGCTAATTCATTCAGAACGGTTATCAAACATACTATTTTATTTTTGAGTCAAGCTATACAGAGCATTTGAATCATTCAGACCACTAAATTATTCAGTGCTAAATCATTCAGACCAAGTATAAAACACATTTTGTCTTTCATAATAATAATTTCTTATGTTTCATTTGTAAAAAAAAATTGAAGTAGAAAATATCATACGAATGCATTTTCATTTGTTTCCAAAAATAATTTAAACCCTTCTCATTCTTCACGGAATTAGAACTTTTTCCTTTAAACATGGAACTTTTATCAGTTATACTGAGAGTTGTTAATGAATTCTATAAACTAGGCTTATAGCCATTTATAGAAAAGGGATTTTAATGCGACAAATAGTTATTTGACTAAAATACACCGTTGGTCCCTAAACTTGTAGCCCAAGGTGGAGGATCGCGATGGGATCGCGATTTAAACCGGCATAATCATCGCCACCGGTCCAAACAAGAGCGATTAAATGCCGAATGGTCCTCGACCACTAACACCTATGTCAACGACTCTTTTCTGGTAGTTTTCACGGGGTAATATAGTCCAATCACATTTATAACTCAACCTAGTTAATTATGAGAAACGGTTTACCATATACCATCTTGATTGTTTCCCGCCTTCTTCACACAACCCTCGCACACACTTTAACAATGGCAGACAAGGAGCTTACTTGTACGGATGTAACTGATGAGATGGTAAAATATGTGAAGGCAAAATACGGAATACTTGGTTAAAAGAAGATGAAATGTCCGATGAAATGTTTGATGATTTATGCAGATTCAGCGAAGAAGCTCAAGTGATGAAAGGTTAGTCGGGTTTTTTTGTATTTGTGTTATTCCCATTTTAAGGGAGGAGCATAAATTACTCCTATTTATTTGATGTAAACCGAGCGGTTTCGAATCACAAAAGAGGATTATAGCAAGCTAAAGGTATCTCGCGATATGGTTGACTATGCCATGGCTACTTATGGAATAAGTGGGATATAGGAGATGACATTGCGATGATGATACTTGAAGACTTGTGGGAAAAATATGGGAATAAGGAGTCTCGTAAAGGTCGACTTTAGAGTGAATGTTTACAAGCTAAGAAAGTTGTAATGGGTCAACTCGATTATATCTGCTTTGTCTATCTTTCCGGATACTAACGTGAAGGAAATGAAGTTGATGTCATCATTATTTCGCACACATCCGATGATGAGTGGGAACATGTCTTCTAAGACCACTAATTCGAAAGGTTCCACTTCCCAAGCTTCCAAGGCCCAAGGCTTCCGCCTCCCAAAGTTGTACTTGGTCTTGTAGCGGCTGGGATGCTCCAAGACAAATAGGAATGAGTGGTATGTGCCTCCCTAAGGACCTCAAGTCTCCCCATGAATAACAAGCCTCCCATCAAGAAGTTCACCGTTATTTTTAGTTGTTGATGTAATGAAGATGTATAGTTTTGCTCGATGATGGTTAATGAAACGATACTTGTTAACATGTATGTTTTGCTTCATATGGTGTAATTAGTGGTGGTGTAGGTATATTTTGGAAATGTTGTTTTCTTTTTGTAGTTTGCGCTTGCATATCCAGCTTAGGTGGGTGCTTGGGAAAACCCATTTTGACTTATAAGGTCAACATAAACCAAATTATTAGAGGATACGAAACCGAATTGTTAGTTTTAAAATCTCGCTTGTTTGACTTATAAAGTCAATGATTCAAATTGTAACCAAAATTCAATTATTATAACAAAAGAAGCACACACATATCGCTTAAAGCTACATTTAGACCGAAGACAACATAACATTTCTTGCTAGGAATTCACCGCGATAAATGACTAGTAGGTGATCCATTTGCTCTTTCATTGCTTGGTTCAACTGGTGTTTGTCTCGGCGTTTCTATTTGCTCTTTCAACAGGTGTGCTTCACGTGGTGTTTGGCTTGGCCGAACTCCACTTGCTATTTCGCTTGTAGGTGGTTCACTTTGTTCTTCATCACCGCCAAGGATGCACCAACACTAGTAGGTGCGTAAATATGTAGACCCATCACATATCCACCACTATCTCCTGTGGTTGTGTTTTCCTTGTAACACCATCTCTACCAAGATAAGATGTGTTTCCCTTATCTCAAGGCACACCGACAAACATACCACATGAAAGCTCTATAAGGTGGACGCCTTGCAAAAAGGTCAATCCAAATTGCTTTTCCTTTGAAGCCAACAATAATGCATACCATTTGACAACCATTTTCTACATCCATGGTGATAATATGGTGGCATGATAAACAATTGTCGACTTAAGATGTGTTATATAAGTAGATGGAGTTGTGGTTGTTGAACAAGTAGATAAGGAGTAAAGACAACATAAATTTTACAAGCTAGTCAACTTATAAAGTCAACAAAAACAAAACATGTTGAAACATAATATTGTCGATATTACAAAATGGCTAGAAGAGTAGAAGCCTCACAACCTTAGAAAACTCATTGAATTTGTTACTTTCAGAGCGTGAATTTTATCCAAGACATATGGATGTCTTGGATATAACTCTTCCACGACACTCCATAGTAAGTCGCCTCATACTCTGCATCTTGAAGCCAATTTTTCCTCTCCCATTCCTCTTCAATTCTTTTGTACATTCTCTCCTCTTCCAAAACTCATTGAATGCTTCTTCATCCAACCTCGATCGCTTTTCATTTTCCTCCAAATTTCGTGTTCTTCTTCTTGCTCAGAAAGAGCATCATAAAACTCTTGTTCCATAGTCTTTCTTATATCCTCTTCATCCATCCACTTCAAAAGTAATACATTTGTACATCAACTAGAATGTAAACACACTAGAACAATCGTTATACAAATGACAATTAAATGAATACATGTTGCCTTCGCCATCACAATGCCTTTTTCTACCTCGAACCATACTTTCCTTTGTTGGTTTTGGTACCGATCCTTGTGACAACTAGACTTATTATGTCCAACAGCTTGACAATTGGAGCATTTAACTGCTTACGAGCTCTAGATTTACCCATTTTGACTCAATTTCTCCGAAAGGGTTGGGTTTATGTATTTGAATTCAAATTTGTGGTAAAATGTGAGAATAAAGTGCTTGCTATAAGTTAATGCAAGACCGGATAGGGACTAAAACCCGTGTCCCCTACACTCTAAACTGTTTGACCAAGGACCATAGTTCCACCAACACCCAATACAATCAAAACCATATTACAACTCTCTTAGACGAATACAACAATTAACAACATAATTAACGAATTAAAACAAGAGAACATAACATATAGATTCATTAACTTCATATTAAAACACTAGAACATAAATATTCAAGACATATTTTTCCAAAAAAAAGGGAAAACATAACCATAGCATTTCCTTCTCAACACTTCCTAAGATGATCAAGGAAGTTGTTCCTATCACACACCGCGAGAGTGTGTCGACATGATCATCCTCCGTATCTCCAACGCCTTCAACACATTAGCCTTTTGCCTGCTATAAGATCCTCGATAACCTTGTAGTTCATCACCGTAGTTCAAAGCCTTCGATCTCGTAGATGTATTGTTGGGTTTCCTTCATACCCGAATCAAGTCACCAAAGTGTTTTGGAGTCCTTTAGCAATTTTGATGTCCTTATCGCTTTCTCTCGATAAAAGAGAGAAATCGAGTCAAACATGTAGTCGGAGTTCAAGATTTGGCGAGTTCTTCAAGTAGTGGAAGTCACCATCGAGGTTGTTTCTTGTGATTGTTGGTATGCAAATGATATAGTGTATTAACCAATAAATAGCAAAACAACTGGACGCTCCAAATTCGTGGACTAATTGTGAAGTTAGTAAACACGTAAAAGTCAAGTTTGTGTGACAAAAATACGCGGAATTTTAAGTGCAAAACGGGCCGACCGCCAAATTGAGGGACCAATTGTGACATTATAAACCTAGTACCGCAACTTGGCCTTTGCCTTCCTTGATACGCATATACACAATTAATGTGTTTGGAATCACCAAAAGAACCCAACTAACAAGATCCGAAACCATAAACACTATCATAATAACCCGACCCATTTAACAAAACCCAATTAAAACGAAACCTAACATACATCCACACTCACGCATCAAACACACATCTAGTCAAACCCATTGTTAAAAAACAAAAACTAAGAATGAAGGATGTAAGCATATTCGCTCCACGCTTAAGGATGTCAAGGAAGAAGAAGGGTGAGGTCCTGCTCGTAATCCACTATAATGGGGTTTTGATTATAGCTCACTCGTGTATGAACGAGGTTCATTAATTAACTGTGTGCCTTTACCAAAGATAGGACATATTTAGTTCAAGCCTTGATAATGTGTTATCGAGATTAATGAACAAAATGGGCGTTGTTTTTTGTGATCCTAAACAATCCCTAGAAAATGGTTTGCATTTGATTCATACCGATGTTGATGTTCATACCTTGTTTGGAATGGTCAAACAAATGACTCGCTTGATATCTTCATAGCCCACAAGCCCCAAAAGTTAGCACAATTTTACTTAAAAACATCGCTTTGAAGTTGTGGGTCAGGGTAGAGCAGATGCTAACTTTAGGATGCTTAGTCAAACACCTTTAGGACTACAAGTCAATGGCAGGGATCGATAAGAAAAAATGCAGGGAGTGGAACTAGGACACCAAGAGTGAAAGGAGGGTAGTAATCAAGGACGAAGAAGGGTTGTAGCTAAAAAGGGACAAAATTAAAGGAAATGGAAAAGGAAAGATGGTTGATGAAGAGGAGGTTTTGCCCGTAAAAAAGGGAGACAAGTTGTTCAAGAATTTAAGCGAGGTTTAGACGGGAAGGGAAGGCCAAAATGGTTGAGTTTGCGGTGGTTTGATGTTGAGAACTTGCCTGGTTTGACTTGGAGGGAAGGTCGAAAGGGTTGGTGGTGTCAGCAGATGTTTCAAGCGGTGTTAAGACACCCTTTCTGAGCAAAGAAAAGATTACAAACTGCGCCCTAGCACTCTTCGCCCAAAGGCGACCCTAGGTGATGTTTCAAATGATGAATACCATGTCATGTGTTAAATTCCATTAACTCAGAACACTACAGCTCATAACTTATATGTTTGTAATTTGTATACTTGTTTTAGCGCATAAGGTGGCAAAGAAGATCATCAACTTAGGCCTAACAGCTTTGTCGGTTCAACAGCTCGGATATCAATCTCATCCGTAGATCATTTGAAGATTCAAGAGTTGAACGCTTTGAAGTTGGGCCCAAATTCATCTTCTATATTTTGTAACGAATCAAGAATTAACATGTATCGCATAATGACCAGTAGTATCGCTTATGTTCCAGCTTTAATCAAACACCGTATATAGTTGATCGTTATAAGTCAACTAGCTAAGTAGTTGATAATGTATAAATTTGTTTGTTAATCCCGGTAAATTTCGTGAGCTATTACTTTTTTACCAGTTGACTTTTATGAAGTCATACTTAAGTTGTGAGGACTCAGAACACCGATATTATTTGTTCAAAGAATATCACTTTTTGTTTTGGTGGAATAGTTCTTGGGTTAGAATTAACTAGGTTGAGTTATAAATGTGATTGACTATATTACCCTCGTGAAACTAATGTAAAAGAGTCGCTGACATAGGTGTTAGTGGTCAAGGACCATTCCGCATTTAATCGCCATCGCTTGGACCCATGGCGATGATTATGCCCGTATTTTAGTTTATTATTATTATTATTATTATTATTATTATTATTATTATTATTATTATTATTATCACGTCCCCATCGCGATCCTCCACTACAAGTTTAGGGACCAACGGTGTATTTTAGTCATGAAACAAAATGACCAAAATATATAGTATCGTATGGAAGAAGTTCTATAAAACTCAAAACGAGCACGTGTGTTTGGTAAAAGTATATGTGAGCTGTAATAGTGAGCAATAGTTGTGAGCTGTGAGCAGTAGCTGTGCAGCTCACTGCTCATCGCTCACATCTTCTTAAAGAAGCATTGAAAAATTGAGCATTCCTAAAAGATAGGAAAGCTCACCGCTTCTTTGCCAAACGACTAGTCAAAATCAAAATGCTCATTGCTCACCGCTCATCGCTCCAAAAAGCTTCGCAGCAACGATTACACCAATTTAATGTGCTTTGCTATTGTCACTCAATTTAATTTAATAAATAAATCTAAATCAACTCAACACATTCAATGAAATGCCATATATATATACCGGATTGACTCTTTTTTTTTGGATGCAAAAGGTGAATTATATTACTACCAAACAGTTACATCATAAGAATAACATAAACTGACTGTGGGCATTTCTCAAATCAGATACAAAATGAAGCCTAAACATAAGACATCTGATAAGCCTATAACATGTCTGATAACATTGATCTCAAGCAGGCATACAAAACAGATAAAGCACAGAGCACAACAGATTCATCCTATTAGAAACCATTCTCATATACCGGATTGACTTCTTATTGCCTGGTTCGATAGTTTACATATAAAAGCAAACGATTGTAACCTTTTGTCATATTCTTAAGTACTTGGTACCAGCTTAGCTTTCGCTTCAATGTTTGTTCGATAGTTGCTTCTAAAAAGGCAAATTTAAATGGTAGCTAGTAATTTAGTATTTAATGTATGTGAGTTAGTTGATCGAATTGGCCATGCTTATTTAAGGTCAATGCAAAACAAAATAAGGTCATACATATTTTTAATTACCGTACGTCCATGTAAAATACATGCATAAAAAGGCAATGACATAAATATGTTTCAAATTATATTCTTGCCAAATGTGCTGATTGTAGGGTGCTGGCCATCAATAGCATAATTTCATGCGGCATTTATTCAAAATCCTTGCCAAATAAGTTTTTTGGACTTTTTTCAGAGAACCAAACTCAAAGTCATTTTATTCTATTCATCCTACAATATAAGTTCATTTTTTTTTTCACAGTCTTTTATTTCTTATTTTGACCTTAAGTATTTTTTTTCGTGTTATATAATACTTGATGAAAAGTATACAAATGAAAATATATTTAAAACACAAGTCTATTTATATATTTTGCATCAGTTATTATATAACACGAAAAAAAAAATAAGGTAAAAGTTAGAATAAAAAGACCTTGAAAAAGTAAAAATGAACTTATATTTTGAGACGGAGGGAGTAATATAGATACATAAACAACTAATTCAAACACACTTTCCTAACATTATATACCTTAAAAAACTTAATTTTCAATCATACAAGTATCCTTGCATTGTTAACAATTCATTAATGCATAATTATTATACATTTTTAAAACACACATTTAATGATAAATAGTAAATACCAATATTAAAATACATAGTACAAGTCATGCAAATTACTAATTAATGATGCTTAAAAAACCTTTTACAACTAAAAATACACATTTTACAAACTAAGCAAACTAATAAATATAAAAAAATCAACAAATGAAATAACAAACTAAACAAAGTTTCACTCAACTTTTGCATTGTTTATAGTTTCTAAACAAACAAACTAATAAGTAAAAGTATTGCAAAAAATGTACAAATAAATAAATTATTAACTGAAAAAATTAATTTACAAGATACTCGCAGCCGAATCGCGTGAATATATGTAATTTAAGACTTGGAAAATAAAATTGTAACACATTCGAATGATAGCTACTTATGGTAAGAGTAATCAATGTTATAAAATCAAGTTACGGAATATATTTTTTTTAATGGTATTAAATTAATTTGCCTTTTACAAAATTAAGCCACATGCTTGTTGTATATAAAGGATTTCAAAGTCCAAAACACAATTGTGGTTCAAACTAAATCAAAAACACAAAATCATGAATGCTATAAAATTTATGCTCATTCTTGTTGTTCTCATTGCATCCAACTTTGTGCATACCAAAGCTTATGGTAAATCATTTTTTCAATCATGTTTGTACATTTACTAACTTATTTTATTTTCATTTTTAGTTGTTAAAAGGTGGTTTTTTTTTTCTTGGACAGAAACTAAGGCAGCACTTTTGTGTATCGACGAACCGTGTAACAATGACCCAACAAATTCATCGCATAAAATATGCGTACAGCTATGCCACGAGAGAGGATTTTCAAATGGTTTTTGTCGTGGATGGTTTTACATTCGTCAAGGTTTTGGCCGATGCTGCTGTATAGAATGATACTACTTCCAAATACATGCTTTGATCATACAAATCACAAGTATTTGTGTTATCTGTGTTATTACTATATAAAGTGTTTAAGACTTCTTATAAAAAGAACATTTGGCTCTTATGAAATCTTTTTGTAGGTTTTAAGCATTATTTATATTTATACTACCCTTTCTCTTATATTTATGAGTTTAATATTTCTTAAGCAAATACTACTTATAAAACATAAGGTACAACTATGTAAAGCACAATTGATTTTAAGCAAATACTATTTTTTACATACATACAATTAATACATCCCATCACAAATATATATACAACTATCTAAACACAATGTACAAATACAAATAAAACTAAAACACATTATTCAATACATACAATTAATACATAATTTAATTCTCCTCTTCACCAAAATATGCAACTTTTTAACCACAATGTACAATCTAAATAAGCTTCCAAAACATAAATCTGAAATCAAGCAACTCAAAATAAAATAACATTTATTCGCTGAAAAATTTAATCACGTGATACTCGCCGCCGCATCGCACGGGTATCTGCTAATAACATATAAAGCATTTAGCACTTTTTTCATTTTTTTTTTGAAATGTCATTAATGTGTTTTTTAAGTATTACAATTTTTAATGTAAAATGTACACATTACATAGTTTTTACTAATTTATCACAATATTTTAATACTTCTTTTATTATTTCTTTTTTAATTAGTATAACTTTTAATGCAAAATGCACATATAAATCATAGGATTTTAAAATGCGTACTAGACTACATTTCAAAAGTATTATTAAATTGTAAGAGTTTTTCGAGAAAACCAATCTAAATATCGTTTGGAAGTGTTTTTTGATATTTTTAACAACGAAAGTAAAAAAACGGTCTGTTATAAAATCAGGACAAGTTTTTGAAGACCAATGATGCAAATTAAATGTGCAAAATGATAAGGGCAAATTCCGTGATTTTAAATTAATATATTACATATTATACTTTCATAGAAAACTCCACATGATTGCTTGAACATGTAGTTTTTTTACTTTATATACACTCTTTTATTTATTATTCTATCTATTTGATACAAGTGTAATAAATACTATTAACAATACATGTTGATAAATATATATTTTAAAAGATGTATATATGAATAATTATTTTTAACTTAAATAAATTTTTAAACGAAATCTTATTTTGTTTTAGGATTAGTGTCATGCTTTCAGATAGGTTGCTTGGTGTTTGTAACGGAAAAGACCAAGTTTCTTGTTCGAAAATTTGATATGAAATCTTTATTTATTTATTTATTTTTAACCCTCCAACAGACGAGAAAGTCAATACCCTAAAAGCGATTCTCTTTATGGCGATTTTTTGAAGGATAATATTCGATCATCCAAATCATTCTTCTCCTTCAATAATCATTAACGTGGTATCTATGTTCATTGTAACCTACCGATTTATATTATTGGTCAATCTTATCCATTCATAATATTGATCATATAGTGGGTTGGTTAGGCAATTCTTTACATATCACTCAATCGTAGATTTGCATGCTTTTCAGTATATCTTAATATTTAATCTATCATGGTTGATGTTGGATAGTATCTTGTGCTTATAATCATGCCTTAGTTCTACTAAGGTTATCGTGACTGAAGATTGACGTGGATCTTATTGCTTTCCTGATGTTTCGTTTTTCTTAGGGTTTTGGTTATTACTTTTTAGTTTTTCGTTTTTTAGGGTTGTTTTACTTTCTTGTTTGTTATTATGGACAAGGTTGATGAATTAAACGTTGATGTGAATGAGCCTACTGTTAGTCTTGGTGAGTCGATTCTTCAATCGACAATGAACCCTAATAGTAAGAATGATGAGTTTACTGGTATTGCTTCTGGTTCTCGTTCTGATGGACAAGTGGAGCCGGTTTCACTTGTTTCAAGCCCTAGTCATGACGCACCTAGTCATGACACGCCGAGGTCATGATACTTTATTGAAAATTCGTGCTATTGAAAACAAATCTTTGAGGTAAACTTGTTCTTGTAGGTGACGATGGGCAACCATTAAAACCACCGTGACAATGGATGCTACTACTTCTCCGGGGCTAATCCATCCGAGCATCTTAAGGTGCCGCATCACGTAAGGAGCTAGAGGAGATGCTTATCGCTATTGGTTATTATTCGAAACCTCCTCAAGATACGAGTGGTCCTATGGCTTCTAATGTTAATGGCCATAATAATGCTAATGATAAGGTTGATACGAATGCACATGGGGCTGTTGGTATTGAGAAGGTTGGTGTGTATGCTTTGAAACAACCTTATTCATCGTATGCTGGTGTTACTTCTAATGAACCAAAGAAACACACGTCAAACTTTCGTAGGTTGGAGTGTAGTAAGAAAGCTAATGGTGTGGATCTTTATGTCCCGATGAAAGTGGTTGAAGAGGTGAACACTAGGTTTGAGAATACTTTGTATGGGTATTTCCTTGGTCAACGCCTTGCTTTTCCTGTGGTTGATTACTTTGTACGCAATGCGTGGGCTAAGTTTGGTATACAAAAGGTAATGATGAATGCAAAGGGGTTCTTCTTCTTTAAGTTCAATTCGAAGAAAGGTGTGGATGATGTTCTTGAAAACGGTCCTTGGTTGATTAGAAATGTACCTATTATTCTTAAACCATGGACATTGAACACCAACTTACTTAAAGAGGATTTGACCAACATCCCGGTGTGGGTTAAATTCCATGATGTTCCTCTTGCTATATTTTCTGATGATGGCCTTAGTCTCCTTGCCACATTGATAGGCACGCCCAAAAGGTTAGATGCTTTTACTAGCCAAATGTGCAAGGACCCGTGGGTCGAGTAGTTTTGCTAGATGCATGATTGAAGTGAAGTCGGATGAGGTGCTTAGGGACAACCTTACTATTGAGATACCGTTACTTGATGGGTCGGGTTCGACTATTGAGAATATACGGGTTGAATACGAGTGGAAACCACCTCATTGTGATAAATGTAAGATTTTGGTCATACTCTTATTGAATGTCCTAAAGTTGTTGAACCTCCCGTCAACCTACTAAGCGTGTTAATGATGGTTTCAAGACGGTCAATAATAAGAAGAAGGAAAGCAATGTGGTTCTACTATTCCGGTCAAGGAGGGTTTACTAAACCTGTTGTGGTAAGCAGCTTCAATATCAACCCAAAAGACTCCTCCCGAACCTAAGAAAGTGGAAGTCACTAAGAAGAATGCTTCGATGTGGCTAGTTCGAGTGGAACAAAGATCTCTACATCTAATCGGTTTGATGCTCTTAATATGGAATATACGGATGCTTTTGGTATTCCTTCAAATGACACCAACAAGGATGTGGATTCGGTCGACAATGGAAGTTAATGAAGATAAGTCTACTAAGACAGTAATCGCATCACAAGAACCCCTCATGAGTGATTTGAAAGAGATAGAGTCGGTGTGGCTCCTAAAACTAGTGATTCTTGTATTCCGCCCGCCTTCTATTAAGAGAGTTAACCCTTTTCTAAAGTGGGAGAGATCGTGGTGTCCGATTCTCAAGATGAGGTGGTTACTAACCCATTTGATGAGTCCGCTAATCTATTCGGTGGTGGCCAAGAGTTTGAAGATGAGTATGATGACTATGACTACGATGACTATGCGAAGGTGTTTCGATCTTCCGTGGAATTTGGATGCCTTTAATGCCATGTATGACACCAAGCTTCAAGGACCTAGGAAGTAATTTTCTTCGTTATGTCCTATGTTATCATTTGAGTAGTGGTTTGTTTTCTTGTTTAGAAAATAGGTAGTATCTTGTTATGTAAGCTTTATGCCTATGTAACGGGTCGAGATATGGATTTCACTCATATCCATTGTACTTAAACGTTTTTGGTTAATATATTTACCAGGGTGCAGGATTACTCCCCTTTACAAAAAAAAAATAAAAATAAATAAAATATGACGTCTAAAAAATATATATTATTAGGAGGCGTAGATTATTACGTATTTACTTATGACTACGGGCTATTATCAACTAATTTGACTATAATCACATAACGTTATCGACTACCGCCTCTGTATGGACGCATCATCATGACACTATTCTATTGTTTTTTTATATGAATTAGTTTGATATTTTTCATCACTTTTTTAAAGTTACTCAAACCAAATATATTATTGCCTTTGGTAAAGTTATTGTAAGAGAAAACATAAAATTAAAAACATTTTTTTGCTAAAAATTTCATTACTTAATACCCGTCGCCGAAACACACGGATACCCTACTAGTAAATTCTAAAATATTAACACCTATTTGATGCATAAATACATTAAATCCACACTTATAATTAATGATATTATTAAAAAAAACTCTCTCACTAAAAAATACAATTAATATTTCACGATTTACAAAACAGCAACCTATAAATCATCTTTTTTTCTTCTTTAAAGCACCACTAAATTAAATTTACACGTCATTAATAATATTATATTTAAATAAACCATCACTAAATAAAATTTATGATTCATTAATAATATTATTCAAATTTTCACTCATTCAAAAATTACGATTAATGTATCACATGGTACAAAATAATAATGCATGAATCGTTTAATCATTTTCTTCTTTTTCTTTAAAATATCATTAAGTGAAATTTACAAATCATTAAGCGATTGTACAAACCAATCTTTTATGTAGTCAGACTTTCTAACGCCACATTTTTCGACCACGCAATAGACCACCATTTACGACCACAACTTAGCAATATATACATTAGCAAATGACGCTAAACAGCTACTTTAAAACACTCTTTATGTTTAAACGTTACATAATATCACACGTCCAAAACAACTAGCAATAGTGGTGACCGCCGTTTTCGTATCGTCATTGCATCGTGATGCATGAGTTCTCTACCATTTTTTTTTGAAATAGTGTGCGATAAAGTTGTTCCCTAAAGTTATCGTCATGCGTTAAGTTAGCATCATGAAAAACATTTAATCGAAAATATCGCTCACTAAAAGTTTTGTTTGTATAGCGGCAACGAGCAAATACACTGCTAATCTGCTATAAAAGTTTTTTATAATATTACTAAATGTATAAGCAAGAAACAAGCTAATTTCCAAATAATAACCTCTTTGAGACATTATTTTTTTTCCGTTCTATAAAAACAAAAAGCCTTGATATCGGCAAAACATGTAATTATAGAAGTATCCGTCATCCCAATGCACGAATAATCAACTATTACATAACAAAACAAGCGACTATATAAAATTTAGCAAATATAAGTATGGTTGTATTGATTGGTGAACACTTTTTCTTGCAATATATATAGTACAAGTACAATAGAATTTTGGTGCAACTTTACCTATGGAATGTCCTTTAGCTGAACACCAAATGATCTAAACTAGTTACGTATCCTCTATTTAATTTGTGGTCCATAGTATTATGAATCTTGGATAATAAAGTTTACCGCTTTATGTTTCATATATGTAGTGCTAAAAAGGTTAAAGAGCTTATTACCTCGACATAATTTTGAGTTTGAATAACCTAAACCTTTTTAATTTATTTTGTTACAATAATTTGAGCCGAACGTTTATACAGGCGTCGATGTTAGTCTTTACAAGCTGATGTACAAGTATTGACAAATACAAAGTCACTTTGTGATGAGGTAACCCAAATGATAAGGGCTAAATTTCTTGGACGAAAGTCTTATAGGTCTCGGGTTCAAACTCGAGAAGAAAATAAATCCTCCGTTGGCTACGGAGGTTCATCCGTCTTGACTTCGGCTATCCAAAAGTTAGACGTCCCGGATTTGTCGACCAAATGTTAAGTCGAAAATCTGTAATTAAAAAAAGAAAAAAAAGAAAAAGTTTAATTGCTTGGTGGACCACTTGGGCCCAGAATTGGGCCGGTTTAAATGTAGACAAAGCTACACAAAAGTCCAAGACTGCTACGGGTGGAACTTTCTAATTTAGGAAAGTTGTTGGTGGTTATAGTAATGACAATTCTATGTTTAGAATCATTTCCATCTTTAAAGTTTTTAATATGGGAGGTGATTCGCACATCCTCAAATTGATTGTAACACTCTAATTTATATTTTCTTGACATTTATACTTTTACATAATGAAAATAAGTAAAAATCATGTGAAAGTTTAAGTGTTAATACACTGTTTCAATCAATCAAGGGAGTGTGCAAATCACCGGTTCACCACCCTTTTAATATTTGTTATGATTCTAATCTTGGTAAGATAGCACTGATAATTGAGATTAAATGGTATGCAATTATCCAAAAAGAGGTGTTAAATTTTGTGGTAATAATCTGTGGCAAACATGTCATTCTATCAATTGCTAATAGTTTCTCCAGTTATGTTCATTGCAGGCTTACTACAGGGGTTAATCATGGACAAAGCATAAATGGTCTAAAGTGTCTAGAAGTTCATTTCAAGCCTATATCATTTCTGCGATGCCTCTTTATAGCCGTTAAGGGGTCTTTGTGTAACATTATCTCTTATTTAATCGGTCCCTAATCTAGGGTTAGATACAACCGCACAGGCAATCATTGTCTCACATTCTCTTCTTTCGATCATTATAATCGATCTTGTTTCTTCTTTATTGTCTCATTGATATTAACCTAATCTTGTAACACTTTGGATACTATTGTTGGTTTAATCTAAGCCGATTATCGAGGCTTAGGTTTGAATAAAGTATTGTTGTTAATCTATTGTCATTGATACTTTCAAGACATGGTATCGAGCTTCGTGCTCATAATCATTGTTGATTCACCATCCAAGGGTTTCTTCGAGAAACTGGGGACATCTCTTCAAGAACTATTGGTGGTTTGGGGTTATTACTATTGGCGTAATAAAGTTTACCGCTTTATGTTTCATATATGTAGTGCTAAAAGGTTAAAGAGCTTATTACCTCGACATAATTTTGAGTTTGAATAACCTAAACCTTTTAATTTATTTTGTTACAATAATTTGAGCCGAACGTTTATACAGGCGTCGATGTTAGTCTTTACAAGCTGATGTACAAGTATTGACAAATACAAAGTCACTTTGTGATGAGGGTAACCCAGCGATAAGGGCTTAGCCTCTTAGGATGAAAGTGCCTATAGGTCTTGGGTTCAAACTCTGAGAAGAAAATAAATCCTCCGTTGGCTACGGAGGTTCATCTGTGCCGACTTCGGGCTATCCAAAAAGTTAGACGTCCTGGGATTTGTCGACTCGCAATGTTAAGTCGAAAATTCAGGTAATTAAAAAAAAAGAAAAAAAAAAGAAAAAAAGTTTAATTGCTTGGTGGACCACTTGGGCCCAGAATTGGGCCGGTTTAAATGTAGACAAAGCTACACAAAAGTCCAAGACTGCTACGGGTGGAACTTTCTAATTTAGGAAAGTTGTTGGTGGTTATAGTAATGACAATTCTATGTTTAGAATCATTTCCATCTTTAAAGTTTTTAATATGGGAGGTGATTCGCACATCCTCAAATTGATTGTAACACTCTAATTTATATTTTCTTGACATTTATACTTTTACATAATGAAAATAAGTAAAAATCATGTGAAAGTTTAAGTGTTAATACACTCGCTTCAATCAATCATGGGTGTGTAAATCACCTGCTCACCACCCTTTAATATTTGTTATGATTCTAATCTTGGTAAGATAGCACCGATAATTGAGATTAAATGGTATGCAATTATCCAAAAAGAGGTGTTAAATTTTGTGGTAATAATCTGTGGCAAACATGTCATTCTATCAATTGCTAATAGTTTCTCCAGTTATGTTCATTGCAGGCTTACTACAGGGGTTAATCATGGACAAAGCATAAATGGTCTAAAGTGTCTAGAAGTTCATTTCTGCTGAAGCCTATATCATTTCTGCTGATGCCTCTCTTATAGCCGTTAAGGGGTCTTTGTGTAACATTATCTCTTATTTAATCGGTCCCCTAATCTAGGGTTAGATACAACCGCAAATCATTGTCTCACATTCTCTTCTTTTCCGATCATTATCTTGATCTTGTTTCTTCTTTATTGTCTCATTGATATTAACCTAATCTTGTAACACTTTGGATACTATTGTTGGTTTAATCTAAGCCGATTATCGAGGCTTAGGTTTGAATAAAGTATTGTTGTTAATCTATTGTTCACGATACTTTCGCACATGGTATCGAGCTTGTGCTCATAATCATTGTTGATTCACCATCCAAGGGTTTCTTCGTAGAAACTGGGGACATCTCTTCAAAGAACTATTGGTGGTTTGGGGTTATTACTATTGGCGTAATCATCGGTTATTTTCTATTCACAATTAGCCCTAGACTAAGTGAATCTAGGTAACTGTGATTTGTTCTTTCCACGATATTGCTCGTAAGTCTAAGTCTACTCTCTCTTCAAACAAACAAGACTTAAGTCTTTGTGGGTGCAAACGGGTAGACTAACATCTTGATCCGCCACCTCCGAGTGGTATGAATACCGCCTGGTTTACCCCAGGTCCACGTTGTAACACCCGCCTTATCGTACCACAATATTGTCCGCTTTGCCTGTAGGCTCACGGCTTTGTTTTTGTGGCCTCATTTGAAGACTTCCGCAGTCACCCAAGTCAAGATTACTACTCACATGAGCACGCTTAACCGCGCTTCCTAAGAACTCCACCAGATGAACCACAAACACGTTGTGTCATTGTAAAGCGAATGTTATCTTATGAGCCCAAGATCTCTCCGTGCCACACCGATGTGGGATTTGCCTGGGTGTCACAATCACCCCTCTTGGGGACTCATCGTCCTCGATGAGGTTTGCCCCACCATCCCGAACGGCTCGGATTGGCTCGATACCACTTGTAACACCCCGCCTTATCGCACCATAATATTGTCCGCTTTGCCTGTAGGCTCACGGCTTTGTTTTGTGGCCTCATTTGAAGACTTCCCGCAGTCACCCAAGTCAAGATTACTCTCACATGAGCACGCTTAACCGCCAGCCCTAAGAACTCCACCCGCAGAGACCACAAACACGTTGTGTCATTGTAAAGCGAATGTTATCTTATGAGCCCAAAGATCTCTCCGTGCCACACCGATGTGGGATTTGCCTAGGTGTCACACACGAGCTTGGTGCTTGTTGTTTCTTAATTACAAAGTCTTACTTATTTTTTATCTGTTTATCTGCTCTGGCTGTTATCTTTGTCTGCGTTATTTGCTTGTCTTATTGTTTGCTTTATGGCTATTGGTGATGATAATACTGGTGGTGGTGGTGGTGGTTCTTCCACTGAGAAAAGCTTATCCTTAGGTGATGCTTTGTATTTACACCCTAATAACACCAATGGTACTAATATTATTTCTATCAAACTCACTGGAACTAAAAATTATAAAATATGGAATATGGCCATGACCTTTGCCTTAAGGAATCATAATAAGTTAGGGTTTATTGATGGTACTTGCATAAGAGATGACTCAAATCCTAGTATTGCTAATCAATGGGATACCTGTAATTCTGTTGTGGTTACTTGGATTCTTAACTCTCTCGATCCGAATTATTTGTTTGGTGCTATCTATGCTAAACCGCTTATGAAATGTGGAATGATCTTAAAGATACTTATGATAAGGTTGATGGTTCACTATCTTTAATTTGCATAAAATATAAACTCTCTTAGTCAAAGTGGGTCTTCTCTTCGATTATTACAACAACCTTAATTCTTTATGGAAACAATTTGATTGTATGATTAACTTGCCTCCCGCACTTGTGAGGTCGCAAAACATTTTGAAAACCACAATCGCCTAATCAAATTAATGCAATTTCTTATGGGCCTTGATGACACTTATGTTCCTATCGAAGTAATATTTTAACCGAGACCCTTTGCCTAATGTCAAAACCGCTTTTGTTGTCTCGGAGAAGAATCTCACGTAAATGTGTCATCCGGGAATAGTTCGCTAAACCCAATGCCACTTTGCTTTTCTTTGCAAAAACTTTTGATAGTGGAAAATTTTTGATAACAAAAGGATCTAACAACAACAATTTCAATAAAGGTTCGGTTTTAATCCGGCAACAACTCTAATAACAGAGGACCAAACATGAATCTCAAATGTACTAACGCAAAAACCCGTCACACTGTTGATAGATGTTATGATCTTGTTGGTTATTCTACGGATATGTCAAAAGGAACTTTAATGCTAAACCCATCAGCAGAACAATGTTTCCACCGATGCTAATCATGTCACCGATAATAGAGCTAGCAACTCTCCGCCTCTTTGTCTAATGAATGACTCTCCGGACTTATGAGTCTTCTTAATGACAACAATGTGTCTTCCGCTAATGCCAACATGGCGGGTAAATTTTTTTCGTGAACTTTCTTTAATGGCGATGTCAAGTTTAACATAAACTTCAACAAATTTTTAACAACAACACAAAACCTTATCTCGAAACATCGGTCTTGGTTGGATTGTTGACTGTGCAAATCAAGACATGACCGTGTCTCGCAAAATTTTAATTAATATTGTTGACATTTCAAATCTTGGTCTAACTGTTGGACATCCCAATGGTACTTAGGCCTTAATTACTAAAATTGATGATTTAAAGGTCAATAATGACCTAACTCTTTTGATGTTCGTTGTTCCCGAGTACAATGTCGGTCATTGTCTGCTCATAAGATTGCTAAAGACAATAAGATGTTTGTTGGGTTTAATGAATCTAATTGCTATATCTGATTTACATCAAAAAGGATTGTGGGATTGGTAAACAATGCAATGGGTTATATATGTTTGATATTGATTCTACATGTAAGATTACTTCTAATAACCGCATTGCTTGTCATGTTTCTAGAAATCTACGGCATCAAAGACTTGGTCATCCTCCGACCAAGTTCTACATATACTTAAACCCACTCTTAAACTTGATAGTACATCTGAATCTGACCATCTTTGTGATACTTGCAATAAAGCTAAACAAACCAGGGAACCATTCCCTCTAAGTGAACATAAATCAACTAAAATTGGTCAACTTGTTCATCTAGATGTATGGGGACCATATAAAGTCACTAGCAGAGATGGTTACAAATATTTTTTAACCATTATTGTTGATGACTATTCTAGGGCAGTCTGGGTTTATATGCTTAAGGGAAAGGATGATGTTTATGTTTCCATTGTTAACTTTACTCATATGCTATCAAATCAATTTGAACACAGTGTTAAGATATTCAGAAGTGATAATGGGACATAATTTGTCAATAACAAACTTCAACACTTCTTTCATGAAAAAGGAATTTTACATCAAACCTCTTGTGTTTATACACCACAACAAAATGGTATTGCAGAAAGGAAACATAGGCATCTTCTTAATGTGGCTAGATCCCTTATGTTTCGTGGGAATTACCTCTATATCTTTGGCTTGAATGTGTTCTAATCTGTTGCATATGTCATAAACAGTTACCCTCTTCAAGTTTTCTCGCAAGTCTCCTTCTCCTCGTGTATGGGCATGACCCTTCACTCTCTCCTTAGAGTCTTTGGTCGCTTATGCTATGCCACCATTCTCAACATCTCGATAAATTTGGTAGTAGGTCCGAGAAAAGTGTCTTTATTGGATATTCAAATGAGAAAAAGGTTATAAACTTTTAAGTTTAGAAACAAAAATATCTTTTATTCCGTAGATGTCAAATTTTATGAAATTGTTTTTCCTTCAAAATGAAAAATATTTTGTCAAAACCTTTTCTTTGAAACTTATGCGCCTAAAGATTTAAATCACAAAATTTCTTTGACTCACAAATAAGTCCCAATGATGAAGGAGAGTGACATCCTATGATGATGGCACGGTGTTGGGTCATCCTACTAGGAATGATGAACTGTTGCAACTTCTATAGATGATAATACACACCCCGAGGGCACCATATCACATGAATCACATCCTGCCGATGCATCTTCTCGATTCTGTTGATACATCTTCCGATTCAAATCGAATCGAACAAGAAGAAGGCTTGCCACCACTCATCGCTAGAAGGTCAACCGAGTTTCTAAATTGACCAAGAATCTTAATGACTTTATTGTTGAAGGAAAGTTAAATATGGTGTTGAAAAGGTTGTTAATTACTCTAACCTTAACAAAGATAATTATCGCTTTGCTTCTAGTCTTAATAAAAGTATTGAACCCACCACATGAAGAAGCTATCCTTGACAATAATTGGGTTGATGCTATGAACTCGAAATTGAGGCCTTAAATGAAAATCATGCTTGGGATATAACCGATCTTC
Organism: Chrysanthemum lavandulifolium; assembly: GCA_022545495.1. Classification (NCBI taxonomy): domain Eukaryota; kingdom Viridiplantae; phylum Streptophyta; class Magnoliopsida; order Asterales; family Asteraceae; genus Chrysanthemum; species Chrysanthemum lavandulifolium. The sequence continues at coordinate 26,717,459 of CM040239.1, forward strand.
CACCTAATAGAACTCCCATTGGTTACAAATGGATCTTTAAAATCAAATATAAAGCCAATGGTGAAGTTGATAGATACAAGGCTAGATTAGTTGCTAAAGGTTATAACCAAGGAAGGAATAGAGTATGATGAAACTTTTTCCCCGTTGTGAAAATGTCTCATCGTTAGATGTCTTATTGCCTTAGTCAGTGAAAACAAATGGCCTCTTTTCCAACTTGATGTTAACAATGCTTTTTGTATGGAGACCTTGATGAGGATGTCTATATGACCATCCCTAAAGGGTTCAGAATGAGAACAATAAGAATAAAGTTTGTAAACTTGTCAAGTCTCTATATGGCCTTAAACAAGCTCCCGTGAAATGGAATGAAAAACTTGTTAGTGTTTTAAAAGAAAATAACTTTGTTCAATCATCAATGATCATTCTTTGTTCACCAAAAGAGAATAACAAGTTTATTGCTCGCTTGTTTATGTGGATGACATTGTCCTTACTGAAACCGCATTGATGAGATAAACCTATTCAAAGAATTTCTAAAATCAAAATTTCATATCAAAGACTTGGGAAACTTAAAATATTTTCTTGGTATTGAGGTTTTAAAACTGGAATGACATATGTCTCACCCAAAGGAAATACTGCCTTGAACTCCTAAAAGAATTTGGTCTTCTTGGGTGCAAACACGTGTCCACTCCTATGGAACCCAACTCGTTTCTTCCATACATACCCACCGATGATCCTTACTTATCAACATCATCGGCTATCGGGTTACTTGGGAAACTTATTTATCTCACCCATACAAGACCGACATCTCATACTGCTCACCGTCTCGACACAATATATGCATTCTCTCTTGAAATCTCATCTAGAATGTGCCTCAATGTTCGAGATATCCGAAAAGAGCTCCGTGAAAAGGTCTAAGGTATAATTTCAAGAACTCGAAAATCATCTTGAAGGGTATAGTGATGCGAGACTAGGCTAAATGCAAGAAAACCGGAAATTTGTCACGTGTTATTGTGTTTTCTTTAATGATTGTTTGATCTCATGGAAAAGTAAAAACAAAATACTCTTTCAAAATCTTCCACGTAGCGAGTATAGATCAATGTCTCTGCTTGCTGTGAAATTATTTGGATTCAAAAATCCTAAAAGATCTAAAAGTTGATATCAATCTCCTGTTAATCTCTTTGTGATAACAAATCGCTTTGCAACTTGTCATCAATCCTGCTTTTCCATGAAAGATCAAAACATTTTGAAATTGATGTTCACTTCATCGAGAGAAAAATTGCAAGAGGTGTTATAAGTGCCAAAAGATTGGCTCTTCAAACCAAACTGCAGACATTCTTACAAAAGCCTTCCTGCTTATCAAGATAAATTCTTGTGTGAAAAATTGATATTGTTTGATATGTTTGCCCATCAGATTAAGGGGGAATGTTAAATTTTGGGGTAATAATTTGTGGCAAACATGTCATTCTATCAATTGCTAATAGTTTCTCCAGTTATGTTCATTGCAGTCTTATTACAGGGGTTAATCATGGACAAAGCATAAATGGTCTAAAGTGTCTAGAAGTTCATTTCTGAAGCCTATATCATTTCTGCGATGCCTCTCTTATAGCCGTTAAGGGGTCTTTGTGTAACATTATCTCTTATTTAATCGGTCCCTAATCTAGGGTTAGATACAACTGTGTGTGCGGTCATTGTCTCACATTCTCTTCTTCTCGATCATTATAATTGATCTTGTTTCTTCTTTATTGTCTCATTGATATTAACCTAATCTTGTAACACTTTGGATACTATTGTTGGTTTAATCTAAGCCGACTATTGAGGCTTAGGTTTGAATAAAGTATTGTTGTTAATCTATTGTTGTTGATACTTTCGCACAAGAGGAAAAGTAGGTGAAGCCAGCATCATAATTCTCTAATTAAATTGTTGAAGTTATAATGGTCTAAAAATGTATATTCAGACCAGATTGTTGAAGTTATAATGGGGACATCTCTTCAGCAACTATTGGTGGTTTGGGGTTATTACTATTGGCGTAATCACTGGTTATTTTCTATTCACAATTAGCCCTAGACTAAGTGAATCTAGGGTAACCGTGATTTGTTCTTTCCACGCATATTGCTCTATAAGTCTAAGTCTACTCTTCTTCAAACAAACAAGACTTAAGTCTTTGTGGGTGCAAACGGTAGACTAACATCTTGATCCGCCACCTCGAGTGGTATGAATACCGCCTGTTTACCCCACCCACAATGTAACACCGCCTTATCGCACCACAATATTGTCCGCTTTGCCTGTAGGCTCACGGCTTTGTTTTGTGGCCTCATTTGAAGACTTCCGCGCAGTCACCCAAGTCAAGATTACTCACATGAGCACGCTTAACCGCCAGCCCTAAGAACTCCACCCGAGAGACCACAAACACGTTGTGTCATTGTAAAGCGAATGTTATCTTATGAGCCCAAGATCTCTCCGCCACACCGATGTGGGATTTGCCTAGGTGTCACAATCACCCCTCTTGGGACTCATCGTCCTCGATGAGGTTTGCCCCACCATCCCGAACGGCTCAGGATTGGCTCGATACCACTTGTAACACCCCGCCTTATCGGACCATAATATTGTCCGCTTTGCCGTAGGCTCACGGCTTTGTTTTGTGGCCTCATTTGAAGACTTCCGGCAGTCACCCAAGTCAAGATTACTCTCACATGAGCACGCTTAACCGCCAGCCCTAAGAACTCCACCCGATGAGACCACAAACACGTTGTGTCATTGTAAGGCGAATGTTATCTTATGAGCCCAGCATCTCTCCAGGCCACAGCCGATGTGGGATTTGCCTAGGGTGTCACACACAGGCTTGGTGCTTGTTGTTTCTTAATTACAAAGTCTTACTTATTTTTTATCTGTTTATCTGCTCTGGCTGTTATCTTTGTCTGCGTTATTTGCTTGTCTTATTGTTTGCTTTATGGCTATTGGTGATGATAATACTGGTGGTGGTGGTGGTGGTTCTTCCACTGAGAAAAGCTTATCCTTAGGTGATGCTTTGTATTTACACCCTAATAACACCAATGGTACTAATATTATTTCTATCAAACTCACTGAACTAAAAATTATAAAATATGGAATATGGCCATGACCTTTGCCTTAAGGAATCATAATAAGTTAGGGTTTATTGATGGTACTTGCATAAGAGATGACTCAAATCCTAGTATTGCTAATCAATGGGATACCAGAATTGCTGTGGTTACTTGGATTCTTAACTCTCATCTGAATTATTTCTGGTGCTATCTATGCTAAACCGCTTATGAAATGTGGAATGATCTTAAAGATACTTATGATAAGGTTGATGGTTCACTATCTTTAATTTGCATAAAAATATAAACTCTCTTAGTCAAAGTGGGTCTTCTCTTGCGATTATTACAACAACCTTAATTCTTTATGGAAACAATTTGATTGTATGATTAACTTGCCTCCTCACACTTGTGAGGTCGCAAAACATTTTGAAAACCACAATCGCCTAATCAAATTAATGCAATTTCTTATGGGCCTTGATGACACTTATGTTCCTATCGAAGTAATATTTTAACCGAGACCCTTTGCCTAATGTCAAAACCGCTTTCTTTGTCTCGAGAAGAATCTCACGTAAATGTGTCATCCGGGAATAGTTCGCTAAACCCAATGCCACCGCTTTGCCGCAAAAACTTTTGATAGTGGAAAATTTTTGATAACAAAAGGATCTAACAACAACAATTTCAATAAAGGTTCGGTTTTAATGTCGGCAACAACTCTAATAACAGAGGACCAAACATGAATCTCAAATGTACTAACCGCAAAAAACCCGGTCACACCGTTGATAGATGTTATGATCTTGTTGGTTATTCTGTTGGATATGTCAAAAGGAACTTTAATGCTAAACTGTCGCCAGTAATAATGTTTCCACCGATGCTAATCATGTCACCGATAATAGAGCTAGCAACTCTCCTGTCTCTTTGTCTAATGAATGCTCTCCGGACTTATGAGTCTTCTTAATGACAACAATGTGTCTTCGCTAATGCCAACATGGCGGTAAATTTTTCGTGAACTTTCTTTAATGGCGGTGTCAAGTTTAACATAAACTTCAACAAATTTTTAACAACAACACAAAACCTTATCCGAAACATCGGTCTTGGTTGGATTGTTGACTCGGTGCAAATCAAGACATGACTGTGTCTGCAAAATTTTAATTAATATTGTTGACATTTCAAATCTTGGTCTAACTGTTGGACATCCCAATGGTACTTAGGCCTTAATTACTAAAATTGATGATTTAAAGGTCAATAATGACCTAACTCTTTTTGATGTTCGTTGTTCCCGAGTACAATGTCACCTGTGTCTGCTTCATAAGATTGCTAAAGACAATAAGATGTTTGTTGGGTTTAATGAATCTAATTGCTATATACTGATTTACATCAAAAAGGATTGTGGGATTGGTAAACAATGCAATGGGTTATATATGTTTGATATTGATTCTACATGTAAGATTACTTCTAATAACGCATTTCTTTGTCATGTTTCTAGAAATCTCGGCATCAAAGACTTGGTCATCCCTCTGACCAAGTTCTACATATACTTAAACCCACTCTTAAACTTGATAGTACATCTGAATCTGACCATCTTTGTGATACTTGCAATAAAGCTAAACAAACCAGGGAACCATTCCTCTAAGTGAACATAAATCAACTAAAATTGGTCAACTTGTTCATCTAGATGTATGGGGACCATATAAAGTCACTAGCGAGATGGTTACAAATATTTTTAACCATTATTGTTGATGACTATTCTAGGGCGATCGGGTTTATATGCTTAAGGAAAGGATGATGTTTATGTTTCCATTGTTAACTTTACTCATATGCTATCAAATCAATTTGAACACAAGTGTTAAGATATTCGAAGTGATAATGGGACATAATTTGTCAATAACAAACTTCAACACTTCTTTCATGAAAAGGAATTTTACATCAAACCTCTTGTGTTTATACACCACAACAAAATGGTATTAGAGAAAGGAAACATAGGCATCTTCTTAATGTGGCTAGATCCCTTATGTTTGTGGGAATTACCTCTATATCTTTGGCTTGAATGTGTTCTAACTGCTGCATATGTCATAAACAGTTACCTCTTCAAGTTTTCTCGCAAGTCTCCTTCTCCTCGTGTATGGGCATGACCCTTCACTCTCTCTCCTTAGAGTCTTTGGTCGCTTATGCTATGCCACCATTCTCAACATCTCGATAAATTTGGTAGTAGGTCCGAGAAAAGTGTCTTTATTGGATATTCAAATGAGAAAAAGGTTATAAACTTTAAGTTTAGAAACAAAAATATCTTTATTCCGAGATGTCAAATTTATGAAATTGTTTTTCCTTCAAAATGAAAAATATTTTGTCAAAACCTTTTGCTGAAACTTATGCGCCTAAAGATTTAAATCACAAAAATTTCTTTGACTCACAAATAAGTCCCAATGATGAAGGGAGAGTGACATCCTATGATGATGGCACAGTGTTGGGTCATCCTACTAGGAATGATGAACCTGTTGCAACTTCTATAGATGATAATACACACCCTGAGGGCACCATATCACATGAATCACATCCTGGCGATGCATCTTCCGATTCTGCCGATACATCTTCCGATTCAAATCGAATCGAACAAGAAGAAGGCTTGCCACCACTCATCGCTAGAAGGTCAACCGAGTTTCTAAATTGACCAAGAATCTTAATGACTTTATTGTTGAAGGGAAAGTTAAATATGGTGTTGAAAAGGTTGTTAATTACTCTAACCTTAACAAAGATAATTACTGCTTTGCTTCTAGTCTTAATAAAAGTATTGAACCTACCTGTTATGAAGAAGCTATCCTTGACAATAATTGGGTTGATGCTATGAACTCTGAAATTGAGGCCTTAAATGAAAATCATGCTTGGGATATAACTGATCTTCCACCTAATAGAACTCCCATTGGTTACAAATGGATCTTTAAAATCAAATATAAAGCCAATGGTGAAGTTGATAGATACAAGGCTAGATTAGTTGCTAAAGGTTATAACCAAGGGAAGGAATAGAGTATGATGAAACTTTTTCCCCCGTTGTGAAAATGTCTACTGTTAGATGTCTTATTGCCTTAGCTGTGAAAAACAAATGGCCTCTTTTCCAACTTGATGTTAACAATGCTTTTTTGTATGGAGACCTTGATGAGGATGTCTATATGACCATCCCTAAAGGGTTCTGTAATGAGAACAATAAGAATAAAGTTTGTAAACTTGTCAAGTCTCTATATGGCCTTAAACAAGCTCCCGTGAAATGGAATGAAAAACTTGTTAGTGTTTTAAAAGAAAATAACTTTGTTCAATCATCAATGATCATTCTTTGTTCACCAAAGCAGAGAATAACAAGTTTATTGCTCGCTTGTTTATGTGGATGACATTGTCCTTCTTGAAACCGCATTGATGAGATAAACCTATTCAAAGAATTTCTAAAATCAAAATTTCATATCAAAGACTTGGGAAACTTAAAATATTTTCTTTGTATTGAGGTTTTAAAAGCGGGAATGACATATGTCTCACCCAAAGGAAATCTGCCTTGAACTCCTAAAAGAATTTGGTCTTCTTGGTGCAAACTGTGTCCACTCCTATGGAACCCAACTCGTTCTTCCATACATACCCACCGCCGATGATCCTTACTTATCAACATCATCGCTATTAGAAGTTACTTGGGAAACTTATTTATCTCACCCATACAAGACCGACATCTCATACTGCTCACCGTCTCGACACAATATATGCATTCTCCTTGAAATCTCATCTAGAATGTGCCTCAATGTTCGAGATATCCGAAAGAGCTCCGTGAAAAGGTCTAAGGTATAATTTCAAAGAACTCGAAAATCATCTTGAAGGGTATAGTGATGCGACTAGGCTAAATGCAAGAAAACCAGAAATCATCACGAGTTATTGTGTTTTCTTTAATGATTGTTTGATCTCATGGAAAAGTAAAACAAAATACTCTTTCAAAATCTTCCACGTAAGCAGTATAGATCAATGTCTAATGCTGCTGTGAAATTATTTGGATTCAAAAAATCCTAAAAGATCTAAAAGTTGATATCAATCTCCCTGTTAATCTCTTTTGTGATAACAAATCTGCTTTGCAACTTGCTGTCAATCCTGTTTTCCATGAAAGATCAAAACATTTTGAAATTGATGTTCACTTCATCAGAGAAAAAATTGCAAGAGGTGTTATAAGTGCCAAAAAGATTGGCTCTTCAAACCAAACTGCAGACATTCTTACAAAAAGCCTTCCTGTTTATTAGCATAAATTCTTGTGTGAAAAATTGATATTGTTTGATATGTTTGCCCATCAGATTAAGGGGGAATGTTAAATTTTGGGGTAATAATCTGTGGCAAACATGTCATTCTATCAATTGCTAATAGTTTCTCCAGTTATGTTCATTGCAGGCTTATTACAGGGGTTAATCATGGACAAAGCATAAATGGTCTAAAGTGTCTAGAAGTTCATTTCTGCTGAAGCCTATATCATTTCTGCTGATGCCTCTCTTATAGCCGTTAAGGGGGTCTTTGTGTAACATTATCTCTTATTTAATCAGTCCCCTAATCTAGGGTTAGATACAACTGTGTGTGCAGTCATTGTCTCACATTCTCTTCTTTCTGATCATTATACTGATCTTGTTTCTTCTTTATTGTCTCATTGATGTTAACCTAATCTTGTAACACTTTGGATACTATTGTTGGTTTAATCTAAGCCGACTATTGAGGCTTAGGTTTGAATAAAGTATTGTTGTTAATCTATTGTTGTTGATACTTTCGCACAAGAGGAAAAGTAGGTGAAGCCAGCATCATAATTCTCTAATTAAATTGTTGAAGTTATAATGGTCTAAAAATGTATATTCAGACCAGATTGTTATGAAACTTACATTAAATTAGAGATTATATTAGAACATCAAAGTGTCAATCAGCTAAATATATTTAGGGTATAGTTTTCCGTTTTATTTAGCAGTTTGTGGATTATTCATATTGATTTTTCTTTAGTGTTTGAGTACTTTATTTCATGCTCGTTCGCTAATTAGATTAGAACCTTAAGCAAGCAAATGCGAACAAACTTCACTAGTTTTTTTGTTTATCCTTTTACTTACATGAACATGACAGGTTTGATTTATTACTTGTAATTCGAACACTTCATATGAAGTATTCTCGAATAAGTGTTAATTAAATGTCAGAGTTTTGTTAGAAATATAAGTCCAAGGATTTTTGTAGAGATTTTTCTTTAAGAAATCTTCTTGTTGCTATTGCTATAGTGATATTACCTTTTTCATTGTGAATTGAGTTAGTCGGATTATGTGAAAACAATCAAATCAAAACATGCGATCGGTTTAGCCTTAGGGATGTTTGGTAGAGAGGAATAAGGTTGGAGAAACGGAAATGAACCAATTTCTCATATGTTTGGTAAAATGGAGAAATAACATGGTGAAGAGTTGGTGTGGACGTATGGTCCGGACTGGGTCAGGCCCGGATGACAGCGGCCCACTCAACGCCTAAACCCTAATCCATGTCCTATATATACATGACATGTTATCTCTAACCCTAACTAACACTTGTTATGCTACATCGCATACTAACTTGACCGTCGGAGGTGGACCCCGGGGCTACGGCCTCGGGTCCACTCCTAACGGGTTCTATTTGTTGACAGGTCTATTAGGGCTCGAGAAGACGACTAACGGCCAAGGAGAGTCGTTGAATCTAGTCCGCGCCAGATTATGCTTCAACAAGTTGGCGTCATCCGTGGGACCACGAATAAACTATGTTTCGTGTTCTCATATTACCGAAAAGCAGAAATCAATTTCTAAATTGGTAACACTTTATTAAATTTATTAAATTGGACGCATCTGAATCAATGATTTAATATCCCTTTAGATGCGTACAATTTTATTACGTTAGCTGCGTACAAGTTTTATGCATCAACAAGTTTTATGCATCAAGTCTAGGATGGTATTTTATCTTTTGCATCAAGTTTTATGCGTACAATTTGATATTTATGGCATAAATAATAATGATAATTATTATAAAATAAGTAAATATCATTGTTTTGATATACGCCATCCGCAATTGACACTAATTCTTTACATAAGATAAAAAAGAAAAGTCCGCCCGATCGGACCTATTTTATATTTTAGTCCGCACGATCGGACCTAAGAAAATATCCGCACGATCGGAGCTATTTTATTTTTAGCCGAAATAATTCGCGCAGACATCGCTTTTTACGGTTGGTACGCTGTTCACGCCGAACAACGCGATCGCGATAAATCTACCCGCGTTAGACTGTTTGCGTTCAGACATTTTCGCAGAGAACGCGTACGCGCGAACACCACGATGCTAGTCAATCGCCATGATGCGCACTGGACAAAGGCCGTGGTATAAACATCTGCGATCATCCACAAACGTTCGAGTCTATGCGGTTACGATAAATCCATCTGCGTCTATTAGTCGCGGTCACGGTACATCCATTCGAGTTTTTATTTTATACATTAAAAAAAAAAACACAATTAATTATTTCGTCGGTACGCATCCCACGACTGGTGCGCACTGCCAATTTTCTTATATGTTATGTGCTATATATTGCTTAACTTTATTAGGTTTTATATGCTGCGATTCGCGGCATATACTTTTAATCTTTGCATTCAGTGTTTTTCGCAGATTAAATAAGTTTAATGCTCCTACACGAGTAGCACCATCAAACTTGGGGGGCTACAAGGGTATATGCTACCACTGTTTTCGTACGCGTCACACAGGCATATTTGGAAGCAGAACGCAAGCTCGGTACAAAGACGGATTTAAATATTCGCACGCATCTTTGCCGCAGGGGAGACGTCCTCTGTCGGTTGTAAAGGCGGATGTAATGCGCGCAGAGGCACGTCTTCCGTCGCACCTCTTTGTCGCGCCAAGACAACACAGACTTATCTTGCGCAGAAGCACGTCTTGTTGCACCTCTTTGTCGCGCAAGACAACACAGACTTCCTACTGTACACGCGTCTTCGTCGCACCATGTTCGCGTTACTCTTGGTACAAAAGGTACGCCTACCCGTGATGCATCATACGGGTTCCACTTTCACCCACGCTGCCATCGAACTTAAGTCTAGCATAACATAGCCATGCGCTATCTCATACTAGACTTGGGGGCTTGTGGACGATGGTCCGGACCGGGCCAGAATGGGTCGAACCCGGATGACAACCCCACTCTACGCCTAAACCCTAACCCATGTCCTATATATACATGACAGGTTATCTCTAACTCTAACTAACACTTGTTATGCTACATCGCATACTAACTTGACCGTCGGAGGTGGACCCCGGGGCTACGGCCTCGGGTCCACTCCTAACGGGTTCTATTTGTTGACATGTCTACTTGGGCTCGAGAAGACGACTAACGGCCAAGGAGAGTCGTTGAATCTAGTCCGCGCCAGATTATGCTTCAACAAGTTGGCGCCATCCGTGGGACTACGAATAAACTATGTTTCGTGTTCTCATATTACCGAAAAGCAGAAATCAATTTCTAAATTGGTAACACTTTATTAAATTTATTAAATTGGACGCATCTGAATCAATGATTTAATATCCCTTTAGATGTGTACAATTTTATTACGTTAGCTGCGTACAAGTTTTATGCATCAACAAGTTTTATGCATCAAGTCTAGGATGGTATTTTATCTTTTGCATCAAGTTTTATGCGTACAATTTGATATTTATGGCATAAATAATAATGATAATTATTATAAAATAAGTAAATATCATTGTTTTGATATACGCCATCCGCAATTGACACTAATTCTTTACATAAGATAAAAAAGAAAAGTCTGCACGATCGGACCTATTTTATATTTTAGTCCGCACGATCGGACCTAAGAAAATATCCGCACGATCGGAGCTATTTTATTTTTTAGCCGCGAAATAATTCGCGCAGATACTGTTTTTACGGTTGGTACGCCTGTTCGCGCTCGAACAACGCAGTCGCGATAAATCTACCCGCGTTAGACTGTTTGCGTTCAGACATTTTCGCAGAGAACGCGTACGCGCGAACACCACGATGCTAGTCAATCGCCATGATGCGCACTGGACAAAGGCCGTGGTATAAACATCTGCGATCATCCACAAACGTTCGAGTCTATGCGGTTACGATAAATCCATCTGCGTCTATTAGTCGCGGTCACGGTACATCCATTCGAGTTTTTATTTTATACATTAAAAAAAAACACAATTAATTATTTCGTCGATGACGCATCCCACGGTATCGGTGCGCATCGCGAATTTTCTTATATGTTATGTGCTATATATTGCTTAACTTTATTAGGTTTTATATCTTTGCGATTCGCGGCATATACTTTAATCTTGCATTCGGTGTTTTTCGCAGATTAAATAAGTTTAATGCTCCTACACGAGTAGCACCATCAAACTTGGGGCTACCGGGTATATGCTACCACCGTTTTCGTCGCATCACACGCATATTTGGGCGAGCATAAGCTCGGTACAAAGACGGATTTAAATATTCGCACGCATCTTTGCCGCAGGGAGACGTCCTCCGCCGGTTGTAAAGACGGATGTAATGCGCATGAAGCACGTCTTCGTCGCACCTCTTTGTCGCAAGACAACAACAAGACTTATCTTGTGAAGCAACGTCTTACATTGCACCTCTTTGTCGCGACAACACAGCCCGCCTGCCATGAAGCACGTCTTCCGTCGCACCATCTTCGCGTTACTCTTACGGTACAAAAGTGCGTCCTACCCATGATGCGGCATACGGGTTCCACTTTCACCCACGCGCCATCAGAACTTAAGTCTAGCATAACATAGCCATGCGCTATCTCATACTAGACTTGGGGGCTTGTGGACGTATGGTCCGGACTGGGCGAGAATGGGTCGGCCCGGATGACAATGCCCACTCTACGCCTAAACCCTAATCCATGTCCTATATATACATGACAGGTTATCTCTAACCCTAACTAACACTTGTTATGCTACATCGCATACTAACTTGACCGTCGGAGGTGGACCCCGGGGCTACGGCCTCGGGTCCACTCCTAACGGGTTCTATTTGTTGACAGGTCTACTAGGGCTCGAGAAGACGACTAACGGCCAAGGAGAGTCGTTGAATCTAGTCCGCGCCAGATTATGCTTCAACAGTTGGAGAGATGAATTAGTGGGGAATTGATAGTGCATTTTGTTAAGGTTGATTTCCATCACTTTTACTGGGAAAATGAAAGAAATGGCTTTTTTTTTTTTTTTTTTTTTTTTTTTTTTTTTTTTGAACAATCTTCCTATAACTTTTACCTATAACATTTATTTATATTTTTTTCTTTTGAGAATATGTCATTTATTTATATTTTTTTCTTTTGAGAAGCATAAAAAAGGGACAAAAACGGATAAAAAGCGGACGAAAACGAGTAAAAACGGACAAAAACGTAAAAAAGTGACGAAAACGTAAAATGAGGACTAACGGTGCAAAAATGTTAACGGAGGGACTAACGGGAAAATATTATTTAACACTTAACGGGTAAAACTAACGACGTTAGTGCTCAGGGATGATTATTGCTAAAGGTTTGTGGACTTGGGGATGTTTAATGCTGAAGGTTTGAGATAGGGATGATTCTTGCGAAAATACACAAACCACAGGGATGATTTTTGCATTTTACTCTAGAAGAATTAAAAAATTGCAAACTCGTTTAGTCACATTTTTTTCGACAATTTTCAAAAAAAGTGAAATTCTTACTTTTCCAAATTTTTAACTAGAAAAATGAAAATCACAATCTACCATTCTCTATTTTTTTTTCTCAAACAAAAAAAGACAAGATTTCCCGATCCATCATTTAAGTATCTTATTCCAACCCTAATCACCATTAATAACATTTCCACCTTCAATCTTCATCGTCGTCGTCCAACATTGTAATCCTAGATAATCTTTTTGAAATTAAGGATCTAGTAGGAAGAAAACTTAAAATGAGAAGAATGAGAAATAACTATAATCGCATATTTGAGATGCATCGACTTGAATTAGATGCATCTTTATTCATTTAGATGCATCATAATTAGTTTCAAAAGTGATTTTGAAGTGAAAACGGTGCAAATTAGTACTAGCAACAAGTTTGACCCTCAGAGGCCGAAAAATACATAGGATTCGTCTAACTTAATGAAATGCATCTAATATATGTATATGCATCTATTTTTTGCTAGAAAATATATTATGATGCATCTAAAAGATTAGAGATGCATCTAATTCAAATCGATGCATCTCTAATGTGTAGTTATATTTATTTCTCATCCTTCTTATTTTACGGTCCTACCGGTTTTCAAAATTCTAACTCTTTTTTAAGAAGAAAATCAATGCCATTGGCCAAGCGGTGAGTACATCACCAAATGCACGTTACAGTCTCTCTGACACACACCTGTCAACTCTCCACGTGTCACTCCCTCACACATCCACCCACTCACCTTTCCTTTTTCCCCGGAAAAAAAAAAGAAAAAACAAGCAAAGAGGCAATCAAACCCACACTAATTAAATATAACGGTAAAAGAGAAACAGTGATCGCAGATCAAATGGAGCTAATGATGATGAATTCGACGTCATTTTTCGACGTGAATATCGAAAATGATGATAGCAATGTGGTTGCGATCACGTTGTTTATAGCGGTGTTATGTTTGTGTTTAGTCGTTGGACATTTGCTTGAACAGTATCGTTGGCTTAATGAGTCCATTACCGCTATTCTCATTGTATATTTTCTTCGCTCTTTCGTATTGTTTTCGATTTTTATATCTCTATGTTTCATGTTTTCTTAGTGGAATATTAATTTCGTGCGAGATTTGTTACTGCTAGTTAATTTATACATGCGAGGAAAATAATAATGTGTACATAGTAAGAATAAGGAATACCAGTTGATAAGAATAGTAATAAACCGCGCGCTAACGAGGCTATAGAAATAAGTACTGTGATTTAAGTGTGTTGCTAACTTGCTACTATAGAAAGTGTGAAGGTTTGTTAGTGTATTTGTGTAGTTATCCGGCCATTAGGAATGAGTCCGTTGTCGAAGTTTATATTCATGATGGATTACATATTTACAGGTCTCAAATGTAAGACAATAATGGAAGAACGGAAAAGATAGTTACGTCCAGTTTTTTTAATCATCATGCTTTGCTTCTTGCAATTAAAATGGAGTTCGTGTTTATGATATTACTGTAGTATCTTTGTCTTGTATTCTCTAGCTGCAAGTTGGATGCATGAAAGGCTTAAGCTAAATGTCACCTAGCGAAAAACAAAAAAGCTGATGAACGAAAGTTCTTGCTAAATTAATGTTAGTTACTTGAGCTTTTAGAAAATGAAGAATATTTTGGTGGGGCGTTTAAGGAGCTTGTGTTGGAAGAGTTCTAGATGTTTGTTAGGTGTATATTGAAGTAAATTCGATGTTACCACTATAGATGATGCACTACCATGACGGACGATATCTGTGGCGGAAATAGCACTTAGAGTATTTAGTAATAATACTATGACTTGGAGTGTTGCTTTCAAGGTAGCGATCACCTGAAAGAGTTCCTCACAAAACACGTGTTATCCAGAAAATGAAACGCCTGTTATGACCAATAATTATCCCAAATGGCCAATACATTACAAGTCAGTGAGTACTAGCAGATGGATTACATAGCCCTAGGCATGGATCTCTACTTTACTTTATTGCTGAACATTAGTTAGAAACGTGTATTAAACGTTTGTATAAGGTTGTCCTATATGTTGTCGCTGTTTTGTATCTTACTGATAACATATACAGGGGTTTATTGTTGGAACAATCATCTTATTAACGAGCAAGTGGAAAAGTTCTCACCTGCTTAGGTTCAACGAAGAACTGTTCTTCATTTATCTACTTCCGCCTATCATCTTCAATGCTGGGTAAGGTCGGTGTCCGCCTATTTGGGCTATCCAACTAGCTTCTTTGCTGTTCATGGAATCACTAACTCTCTATCTTACTTTGCACAGCTTTCAGGTGAAGAAGAAACAATTTTTCCATAACTTTTTCCCCATCATGTTATTTGGAGTCACTGGTGTTCTCATATCAACATCTATAGTCGCAGCTGGTATCATTCTATAAACTTATAATTACGTGTATTTATTTAAATGTAGTCTTGTATGCACACTTTTCATTTATCGTGCTTTGTGGTTCTTGGTGTTTCGTAGGTTGCTGGTGGCTGTTTCCAAAGTTTGGGTTTGAGGGTTTGTCTATCAGCGAGTATCTGAGTATGATAATCTATCAGCGTTTCTTTTTTACCTTTTTGGCCTTGTTATTTTTACTCATAACTAACTGTCATAACGATAGGTATTGGAACCATATTCTCATCAACGGATACTGTATGCACATTACAGGTTGGTCAAAATTGTTTTAAATGTTCTCTGATGGTCGATGTGATATTTGTGTGTCGTTTTGGTTATTGTTCTTGGTTGAAAATCTATTTGCAGGTTTTGAGCCAAGATGAAACACCTCTGCTATACAGCCTAGTGTTTGGCGAAGGAGTAGTGAATGATGCAACATCGGTTGTTCTCTTTAACGCGGTTCAAAAGATCAATGCAGATACAATCAATGGCCTTACAGCTCTTCACATCTTTCTAAATTTCTTGTATCTATTCACCACAAGCACACTTCTTGGTGTTGGGGTTAGTCCGATTTCTTGTAGAAGACATATGATTTTCTGCGCTGATGCAGGGTCATTTTGATTTTCATAATTTGACTTCATCTCTGTACCTTCATGTAATCATTAGTAACCAACAATTTATACGACTTGCTTGTTTTGTGCAGGCTGGGCTCGTGACAGCATACATTCTTAGGGGCCTGTATTTTGGCAGGTTAGCCTTGTGTTCAT
Organism: Chrysanthemum lavandulifolium; assembly: GCA_022545495.1. Lineage (NCBI taxonomy): Eukaryota > Viridiplantae > Streptophyta > Magnoliopsida > Asterales > Asteraceae > Chrysanthemum > Chrysanthemum lavandulifolium. The sequence goes on from CM040239.1 coordinate 26,733,367, forward strand.
TGTGGCACAATTAGTAAAATTGATTCGGGGAAGCCTGACAAAATGTTGTTTTTAAAGAGTATATACACGAGTATCCGAAATCAGTAATAACGTTTTTTTCATTTACCTCTATAACAGGCATTCAAGTGTCCGAGAAATCTCTTTGATGGTTCTAGTAGCATATTTGTCCTACATGTTGGCAGAGGTAACGAGTCACTGAATTGTATATTCATCTAGATTATATCTTTCTACACATTTTTCTATTTTCAAAAACGCATCATATCACTTCAAATTTACTCTTTTAAACATTCGTCTGCTCTGTGATGGTTCAAGTTAAACCAGTAAAGTCCATGCTGCAATCTCTACCTAATTAATTAAAGGACTGGCTATGTTATACGGCGTGGGCAGTACAGGAAGCTCTAGTGTCGTATTACGAAAAATCTAATGTTTGATTTCATCGATGATAATGTAAATGAAACATCTAATGTCGTATTATGTTACTTTTTGCAGTTATTTGAACTCAGTGGAATTCTGACAGTCTTTTTTACTGGAGTTTTGATGTCTCACTATTCATGGCATAACGTTACTGAAAGCTCAAGAATCACCACCAGGCATGTATGGTTCAATGCATGTAGAGTTTGTTAGTTGGTACCCCAGAAATTAACTCCAAAAGTGCTTTAATAAGTAACAAGTTAGGATTAAGAGTTACCGAGGCTACTTTTCTTACAGTGCCGATGTTTTCAGGTATGCATTTGCAACATTGTCTTTTATTGCTGAAACATTTATATTCCTCTATGTGGGAATGGATGCTCTCGACTATGAGAAGTGGAAAGTGAGCGCACTAAGGTAAACTTGGTCATTTTACCAATTTAATCTACATGTCTGTGTACCATGTATGTTTTCTGCTGTCCTCATAAGTTCAAAATGGTTTTTTGTATAAACTTATCAAACAATTTCTTGTCACAGTTTTGGGACGAGAATGGAAATTTACAGTACTGTGATGCTCTTGATAGCACTTGGGCGTGCGGCTTTTGTATTTCCCCTTTCTATTCTTTCTAATTACATGCACAGAAGTGGTGGAGAGTCATCCAAGATCTCAGGTCACCACCAGGTAGATACGCCACTGCAACTTCTAATGGAGTCTTATAAGCCGAAACTTATTGTATCTTATGTAATTCGTTCATTAGATGGTGATTTGGTGGGCTGGTCTGATGAGAGGTGCTGTATCTATAGCGTTGGCATTCAAACAGGTGTCGTATTGAAGCATTTTGGTTTCATTCCTATTCAGTTGTGATCCTTATCTAGTAATTAAAAGGGACACGATTCTTTGTATGGTGTTGTGTAGTTTACTCACTCTGGTATCACAATGGATCCAACTAACGCTACTATGATCACCACCACGATTGTGATAGTGCTCTTCAGTACCATTGTAAGTATCTTTTTCTCAGGTTTTCTTTCGAAAAATGGCGTAAATAACCTTGATCCAGATTAACCCTTATTCGATCAACCCTTACTGTAATAATATTTAGCCCATTAGTTATTTATATACCTTAGAAGGGCTAAAGGTATATCAGGCGAGCCATACCCAACCCATACAGATTACTCATTTTGACCCGAACTGGTTTCTCGTGACCCACTAGCATCTTTGTAGATACGATATGTGTCTAGTTTCTTAGCAAATGGCTATATTTCAGGTGTTTGGTTTCATGACAAAACCACTTGTCGATTATCTTCTCCCTCAAACTGCTTCAAGCACCAAGAGAAACCCGAACCCTCATGACCCTGGATCTCCAAAAGAAGACATGACACTTCCATTGTTGTCTTTAGAAGAATCTGCATCCGAGAATCTTTCAAGAGCAAAAGAAAATGTATCAATGCTAATGGACAGGCCTGTTTACACGATCCACTCATATTGGAGAAGGTTTGACCATGCTTACATGAGGCCTATTTTCGGCGGTCCATCTGGTGACGAGTCTTCATGTTAGTGTAGTGCCGATAAAGTACAAGATAGAGATATAAGCTAAAGATAAAACCGACTTGCGGGCATCGTTTTTTATTTTCCTTGGTTCAGTTACTATCAGAATTTGGATTGTTAGATGTTGTTATGGATGTTATAAAGCTTCCATAATCTTTCATACATTTTGTTTAGGGCTAAAGGCACCACAATGTATCATACTTGTCACTTGCACCTTTTATATGTAGCGAACAATTTTTTTTGTTATTCTATATACTAAACTTGATTTTGTTGTATTTTTTGTGTACTTTATGACAACTATGATACATATAGTAGCAAAAAAAATGAGAGGCAAAGTACACAAAAAATACAATAAAATCAAGTTTAGTACATAGAATTGCAAAAAAAATTGTTCTGATACATATAAAAGGTGCGAGTGACAAGTATGATACATTACGGTGCCATTAGCCATTTGTTTACGGGTTGGATTTTACATGAAAATGTAATTCTTAAATGATCACTTTTGAAAGCTAAAGGTTGGATTTTAAATGAAAATGTTTTTTTCTTTGAGTTAAATAATTTCCATATATTCAAAGCTCCATTTAAGTCTGAGTTACTTTCCAACAACCCAAGTTAATTCTCAACAATTAAGTTTCAACAACTCACATTTATATTTGCCAACCATATATCTCTTGGTACGATTTTATGAAGCAATGAGATTAGTTTAGAGAACAACACATTCAAAATAAATAGTAGAAGAACACATTCACTAGATCCACAACCATCACATAGCTTTCTACTGGTAAACAACCCTTACTACACAAACATAACATACCAAGTATGATGGTCACCATCCGTCCTCCGCCAGAGCCAGACCCATCAAGGACTTTTCATCAGGATTTATTCATTGTTGTAATAGACGCTCTCGGAAGTAAAATCTCAATACTAATATACATAATATATAGTTCTGGTTGCTTTGACTTGCAGAATCTACAGGGAATGTTTTCAGGTGCTTTTATCAAAGGGAATGTTTTCAGGTGCTGTTAAGATTCTGATTGCCAGAAGGCATCTTTGCTCATCGCTGATCCACTGCAATATCAATTTTCATAGTGTTATGTTACATATATTTCAGAAGGAGCAACCCAGATCTTAAATTGGCTACTTCAAAATGGGGTAAAATGAAAAAGATTGAAAAGGATGAATATAAGGCATCAAAAGCACAAACTCCAAACATCTCGTGCTGTCTTTTCAATGTGTTTCATTTTACCCCATTTTGCAGTAGCCAATTTAAGATCTGGGTTGCTCCTTCTGAAATATATGTAACATAACACTATGAAAATTGATATTGCAGTGGATCAGCGATGAGCAAAGATGCCTTCTGGCAATCAGAATCTTAACAGCACCTGAAAACATTCCCTTTGATAAGAGCACCTGAAAACATTCCATGTAGATTCTGCAAGTCAAAGCAACCAGAACTATATATTATGTATATTAGTATTCTTATAAGTAACTCTATGGGAATGTTTTCATAACATAGATTAGTATTATATGCATCTTTGTCATTTTAGCCTTTGTTTTAATTGATCCAAGTAGTATATTACCTATTTAATGTTGTTTAAGTGTTTTAGTTGTAAGTCATAGTGTATTCAGGGATTTGGATTTCATCAGTTGGTATTCGTCTCAAATCGACCCGATTGGAGGTCACGGAGGATTGGAGGTCACGGGTTCGAGTCCTCCTCACCCGTTTTATTATTTTTTATTTCTGAAACTTTTTATAAAATCTCAAATAGCTGAAAGGCTCCCATACTGTTTGGAGGGCAGGGGGCATAGATGCCAAACAAACCTGACCCCTATCTATCGTCGCTATGATGGCATCCCCGGAGAGTTCTTCACATTCCTGGGAAAACCTGGTTGACTGGGGGGTATTCTAGACAAAACTTGTGCTTTTTTTTCACATGTTATAAATAATAAGTTTCCCACAAAAATTAAAACAAATAAAAAAAAGTATACTTAAAATCCGGATACCATTATTGTTCATCTCAAATTGACCCTAACCTATCTCGGCATAGAACTATTTAATTTTATTTAACTTCAAACTCTTTTTTTTTTTGTTTTGTTATAATCTCTTAGTAAAATTACTAAATGTTGGAGAAGGTATTCTAGACATAAATAACTGAAATAAATAACCTATAAAAACTTCAAAGTTAAAACAAATAACTCTGTTGTTAGTCAAACACGTATGAAAGACCTATCTCTCTTTTCCCTTTTCACTCAACACCTATCTCTCCTTTCTCTGCAACTCTACTACTATCATCTTCCATCACATCCATAGGTGACCTTTACTACCTTTATTGCCTTTCCATGGAGACTCAAACCCTCTTATTACATTATTTACCCATCACCACAGTACGATTCCCAACACATTATTACATTATTTACCCATCAAATAACTATGAGCTCGTTGAGATGTGACGAGAATCTGGATTTCGGAACTTCGAGTTTACCAGGGGTACAATGTGTTCCGAACGAGGTAGGTCCTGGTCCTTGGCTTATTTAAATCGAAAATGTGTGTGTTAATTGGTCAGGTTGGGTCAACACTAACACCATATGTAGCATGAATTATGTTTGTTTCAGCTTATGAGAAAATTGAGCAGATATGCAACTTATGCCAAAGTGTTTCTGTGTAAACTGTGAAATGGACTGAACATGTGTCACTGAGCTATTGGATCCATATTTTAGCTTAAATTTGCATTTATTAGCATATTAGTTTAGATCTGTGTTCATTGCTTGTTTTACTGTCCACTTAACTTATTCAAGTAATGTTATAGCTTATCTAATTAGATCTCATCATTTCTTAGTAGTTTGCATTATATTTACTATTTTGCTTTGTTGACTACCTTGATTGTTCAGCTTATTGTTCCACATTTTTATATAATTTTAGGAATTTTTCTTATTAGCTTTTTAATAGCTTGAATTTCACTGTTTGGCCAAAACATCCCCTGCACCTTACAAATTCTGTCCAATAGCCATTTTTCATAAGCTTCTATTTAAGAAATTTTTCTGAGAGTATAATGTTATGTTGAAAGTTTAATTTAAATTTTTTACATTTGGTTAAATAAGTTATTATTTAAAATTAATTAAAAAATAAATAATATTCAAGCTAAAAAGAACAGGTTCTCAAACAATAAAAGTTCTATATATCGGATGGAATTTCTTTGAAACAAAGTCAATATATGATGGCTACTGTAAATATGTAAATTCAGTTAAACAAGCTTTTTTTTTTTTTATTATTTTTTTTTTTTTATAAAGTTAAGTATTATTTACATTAGCCCAACCACCAAATAGTGGTTAAGGCAATAAGTTAAACTTAGACCAATCTTCCCAAGTCGACCAATATTAACGCATTCTCTTATCAGGTCACCCCCAAATCTCGGTCATCCCCAATTCCAACAACGCATTCGAGAGTCAAGAAGGATGACAAAGGGAGGAAGAAGCAAGCTCAAACGCATTATTATGAGCACCAAGGTAGCAATGACCCTGGTGGTGTTGTCGGCCACTCAGAGGTGCATGTTTATGAGAAGTTATTACATGATGTCTTCGATGCTGAAGGTAGATTTGTTGATGAACTACAACTCGGATGTATTTTTGAATGTCTGTTAATTTTATTTGTTAAATAATACAATGTGAATTAATTGTGCTCTAATGTTTGTATTTTAACAAACATTTATTAATTTGTTGATAGGATCTACAAACTCCGAAGAGAGTGTTAACAAACCAGAAGCATGGAAGGCGGCAATCTTACGGCCTCCCCCTAAAAAAGAAAAAGAGCGGAAGTGTGTTCAAAGGACCAACAGCGCATGACCATCTTCATCGCTAAACAAAGTCGGTCTCTCCTCTCACCATTTGGCTAGTTTTTGATTATTAGATTTTTAGGGGTCGAATTTATGTTTAATTGTTTTTAGTTTCATTCAGTCTTTAAGTAGCTTGTAATCTTATGATCTTTTGTACTCAAGTTTTATATTAATGAAATTTCAGTTTTACTATTAATTTGTGCTTTAATCTCTTATAAGCTTTCTCTTAAATATTCATTTAAGTTAGAATAAGCTAATTACCTATTGTTTCAGCTTTCTATAAGCTCCTTTAAGCTTTTTGTTAATTTATTTAGCTTTTATCAGCTTTTCAATAGCTTAAAAACCATTCGAGTGGACTGATGTGCCCTGCACAGAGCAGTCCCAATCACCACCTTTTTCAGCTTTTTTTTGAGATCCTTATAAGCACCTTAGGGTATGCTTTTTAGCTCTTTTAGCTCACTGGTTGGTGAACCTTATTTAGGTTCAACTTTTATGGATTTTTAAGTTGATCTTAGTGTTTTTAAATAATCTAGAAGTTCCCTCAGTAGGCCATTAAGACCTGCTCATCAGTCCCTATAGCTTATTTCTTAATCAGTCCCTATAAATAATGTTTTTTTTTCTTTCTTATTGTTAGTTCTTTGTTCCCGTGCTTCGTAATTCTCACTTCAAGCTAGTGGTGGTGTACATGAAAGAAAAGAGGCTGGAGGTTTGGGACAGCCTTAACAATGACAAACTTGGGCCGGAGGATGCTGATCTACTAAATCGTGTGGTAATGACCATTTCACCGTGATTTTTTTTTTTGTGAAAAGTGAAATTTAAGTATGATTGGAAATTTATAGCACATAAGCTTTCTCAGAAAATTCATACCACTTCCCCTTTTGGTTGGATGATGCCCTTGATTGTTAGTCATTACATACCTTCTTGTCATATAGGGTGTTGGACTAGAGAAAATTCTCGAACGGGAAACAGGCTCTATATCGAAGTTCACACAAACTTTGGGGGATGTGCGGCATGAGGATGCAAAAGATTGTGGAGTTTACGTGTGCCATTTCATGGAGTATCCGGATCTGGCGCCTGACAAGAAATATGAGGTTAGGTCTACACCATACATTAAGGATGATGCTAATGGTTCTTGGAGGTTCTGGGGTCGGGGAGATCACTCTCTACCCAATTCTTATTAAAAAGGTCCATCATGAATTTCTTTTGCTAGTGTTTTTTGTGTGTGTGGTGTCCTTTGGCTAGGTTAAAGGAGTACGATGCATCCCCATGCAATAACTATTGTGTTTGTGGTTGTAGTAAACCGTCTACTCCAAGAGTATGGACATTTAGATGGACACATCCAACTAAGATTCACAATACTGATCCTGAATGATGTTTCGTTTCTGTTTCTCTTGATGTATATAACTAGCCCAAATGATGGCATCCTCAAGCTTCTCTTTGAGTCTCACAATTTCTCTATCTTTTTCTTCCAAATCTTTGCCCTGATTTTGAAGCCGGACTTCCAGCTGTTTATTACTTTCAGTCACATCTTGAAGTTGTTGCTTAAGTATTTTATTGTGAGCATAAGTGGAATTCCGGCTTCAAAATCAGGGCAAAGACTTGGAAGAAAAAGATAGTGAAATTGGGACAAACATTTGTCATTCCTCTTAACCTTCCGTTTCTTGGGGGAATTTGGTGCATCATTAAATATTCTTCATTGAAGAGACTGAACCCTTCATCATTGAAGGGACTCTTATTTGGGGGGAATGTGGTTCATCATATAAAACTCAGTCATGTTTGCTAACGAATTTCTTTTGCTAGTGTGTTTTTGTGTGTGTGTGTGTGTGGTTTCCTTTGGCTAGGTTAAAGGAGTACGATTCATCCCCATGCAATAACTATTGTGTTTGACTTACAAGGTATAACCTCTATTGCTCTATGAGGTTAGGTCTACACCATACATTGATGATGCTAAGAAAAATAAAACTTATGGAGATACACCAAAGGTATACGCTTTAGAAGAAAGATACATACATCCAAAGGTATACGCTTTAAAAGAAAGATACACCAATCATGTGCGGGACAAAGCAAAGCATTCGGGATAGTGAAAAACTCGCAACTCCGAAACATTATTTGAAATGTGTTTTTTCGGTATAGATTGAGTGCTAATGTTGTTGAAACATGTCTGGATTATGTTTTATGTGATAATATGTGTTTTTGATGATTAGTTATATTGTTGTAATATTTTTTTTTGTGTGTTTGTTGAGTTTTTTGTGATGTGTTGATTTGAAGTGTGTTTTTTGGTAAAGATTGTTTGATAATGCAACGATTAGCTAATAATCTGCTTACGAACGCACTCCAAAAACCCGCGTAGTACATTGGGTTTATACTTTATAATGTTATTAATATCCTTTTTCTTTTGTATTTCCTTTTTACAGAGGAAGCGAACCAAAAGAGCTTGTAAGAAAAGTCTAAAAAGAAGTGAAAAAGTGAGGCAATCGTACGTAACTTTTATACATTGTAGAATTCTTTGTAGTTTGTACGCAAATCTGGATGGTTAATACGAATTTGTGTAAGACCTTTCTATCCAAATGTATACAATCTGATTAATATTTAACAATTCTAGATGAAGGATATCCGGCCATATCATGAAAAGTATGTAGCTTTGTTGACAAAAGCGTGCAAAGCAAAAGTGAACCTTGGAGACCGCTCAAAACCCGACACATTTTGGAGATATTTTGCTAAAGACTTTAATTTGGAAATCAATGGCGCTATGGATGATGGACTACCAGGAGTCAATTTTACCGGCGACGAGTGTAGAATCTACGCTGCGACTTTGCAACGTCACACCAGACTTAAGGTGATTTATTATTTGTAGCCTTATAGGAGATCAATAAGCAGAAATTCGATTCGTTATGAAATTCAATCGAACATTCTAGAGTCTAGACAACATCCTTTTAAAAGGCTTTAGCTTGCATGTCTAACTGCGTAATTGCTTTAAGACTTCAGCATTTGATGACCTTGCTTTTTTTTTTTTTTTTTTTGATATTTTGATTACTACTAAATTTATGATGCTACTTGTAGATTCTTCATCCCGATCAGCAAGAAAAAGTTTCCGACATATTCAATTTTAAAATGCCGAGCCTGAAGCCTTCGAAGAGTAAGAGTAGAACAAGCACAGCTGCAACGCTGAGAACGTTTGTTTTGGATGAGCTTAAGGAATTAACTAGCGAAATGAGATGGCTGCGTGTGTTAGAGATTCTTTCTAATCTTGATGGAGTGAGTTTGTCTGATATTGAGAAAGTCAAAAGTCATTGTGCCAAAAATGAAGATTGTAAATACACAATTTTGATGACTCCCCCGGCAAAGAGGTTGGATAGAGTCCAAGAGTTCGTTAAGAGAATCAACAAGCCAAGGGAGTGAATTTCCATGTATTCAAACTTTTATAACAAATTACAATAAGATGACAGACAAACAGGCAATAAGCTGTGCCGCAACCCCTTTTTGAATGGCAAAACCAATTCTACTAAAAATGAAATTTTATGACTTAGGGGTCGCAAAATTACTTTGCACAACCCGTTGAACCCTAGTCAAAAACTCCACAGCTGCCAAGCTAGGAACCCAAATGTATCAAAAGCAAAGGGGTAAATACGTGTTGATTCTCTAAACTAGCTTTATCGTGTTTAGCAACTTTGCTCGATTCCGCTTTCAACGCCGCTTGTCCCGCAACAAACCCATTGTCCCTTAGCCCAACAAGAGTGAATGTATTTTTTGTTTGGGACATGTAATAAGATTTTGATGGTTTTCGATTGTTTGTTATTTAAAGATGTCTTTCCAAAACAGATATCTGGTTATTATTGTTGGATTTGAAAGTTATTCCAAATGAAAATACACATTTAAAACATTAATCCTCATCGCTAGGAGTCTACTGTATTTTGTGAACCAGTAGGTACAGATATTTGCCTATCTTATTTTGGACTCTTGATATATTTGACCTCTTCATTTGAACCTTTGATATTGCACCTTTGATATGAGCGTTGTCTATTTGGACCTTTATAATTGAACCTTTAGGCATTTTGAACCCTTTGGTATATTCAACCTTTGATACTTTGAACCTTTAATATTGGCCCTTGATATACATGAACCTTTGACATTGAACCTTGGTTATTATACTTGATCATGACATTGATATTGACACTTTGATTACTTTTGACCCTTCAGTATTTAACCAGGCATTATTTTGTTTCCCAGTCATGGGGGTCAATGACCATGCCTTTGATGCACCTCTGGCATGACTCTAGGGTGGTTGGAGTGATGTACCATCCCGTCCCTCTTTATTATATATTATGCGCACTATGAAAGAGACGTTGATTTACAGGGGCGTATGGATGCATCCTAGGTTCGATTTGATATTTGATTTTGATATTTGATATTTGATTTGGTGATTGAGCATGCATGCATTTCCTTCACATTTAGGAGTTGATCTGTAAAAACAATCAAGAGCACACAACAACCAATACGTACACCCAACCAACCACCCCGTGGTGTAATTTTATTATAACAATGTCAAGTAGATAAGTCCCCAATCGGGTGCTTATCAAACGAATACACAATAAAGGATTGATCTCTTCTAGGAAGACACCAATCAACCTCACTACAATAACACTCAACACACAAACTACAAGATCAAATGAAGAGTTTGATCTTGATACAAAATACCAAACCTGATATCAAGAATGATATCAATATACCAGACAATAACGAACGTTTAGAGAGAGAAACAATTTAGACTGATTGAGAGAGGATTCAAGATAATGAAACACTAATCAGGATAAGGAGAATATATAGCCTCCAATGTTGCACTCCAGCCCCTCAACTTTAACTCTTGACAAAACCATCTAATACTTGAAAACAACTGAAGATGAGAATGAGATAATGTCAACTTCAGTCCTTTAATATGAAATAAGCTTGAACAATTATCTTCAACACCCCTCCTCAAGCTGATTTCCAGAATTCTCTTTAGCTTGACCATCATTTATATCAGAACCAGAATTATTAATACCTGCAAACATATCAACAAGACCAAGATTTTTGCAAAGCACCTTATGTTGAGCTTGACCAAGACATTTTGTAAAAATGTCAGCAGTCTGCTCATCAGTATGAACCTTTTTAGTGACTATAATACCAGCAACCACCTTTTCTCTAACAAAGTGCACATCAATTTCAAAATGCTTTGTTTTCTCATGAAAAACAGGGTTAGCAGCAATTTGAATTGCAACACTACTATCACAATACACATTTACAGGAAACAATTCACTTAGACCCAAACTATGCAAAAGATTACCCAACCATATGACTTCACAAGCCACAGATGCAAGACTTCTATATTCTGCTTCAGCAGAACTTTTAGACAATGTTGCCTGCTTTTTACTTCTCCAAGAAGTTAAAGAATCACCCAAGAAAACACAAAATCCAGTAACAGATTTTTTTGTTTTAAGACATTTAGCCCAGTCTGCATCTGAGTAAGCACTCACCTTAAGACTAGACTCTTTATTAAACTGTAAACCAGACCCAGGTGATCCTTTTAAGTATTTTAAAACCCTTAAAGCAGCTTTAAGATGTGATTGTAAAGGATAATGCATATGTTGGCTCAAACAATGTACAAAGATAGCTAATATCGAGCCTAGTGTTAGTAAGATAAATCGCTTTTCCAACTAATTTCGATAAGCATTAACATTCTTAAGACCCTTGTCTTTACTTGTTTCAATATGATTCAACACGATTCTCGGAAGAGGAGTATCAACCGGTTTAGCGACTAACAAACCATATTCATATAATAATTCTAAACAATACTTCCTTTGAGACATACAAATACCTTTATCATTTCTTAATACTTCAATTCCAAGAAAGTATTTAAGTTCACCAAGATCTTTAATTAAAAACTTTGAGTTTAAGAACTTTTTAAAACTATTGATCTCAGCCTCATTATTCCCAGTTATCACAATATCATCTACATAAACAAGAAGAGCAACAAAAATAGACTCTTTTTGTTTAATGTATAATGAATAATCAAACTTGCTTTGAAAAAAACCATGTTCAACCAAGGCAGCTGTAAGCTTAGCATTCCACTGCCTTGGTGCCTGTTTAAGACCATACAAAGATTTATTAAGTTTGCATACTCTAGTTTTATCATTACTGTTATACCCTTCAGGCAAAGTCATATAAACATCTTCAACCAGATCACCATACAAGAAAGCATTATTAACATCCAATTGATACAAAGGCCAAGACATTTTGACAACAATACTAATAAGACTTCTCACATTAACCATTTTAACCACAGGACTAAAGGTTTCATCATAATCAAAACCTTCTCTTTGATTATAACCTTTAGCAACAAGTCTAGCTTTATACCTATCCACTTCTCCTGTAGACTTATATTTAATTTTCCAAATCCACTTTGAACCAATAGGTTTTCTACCTAAAGGCAAATTACACTCAGTCCATGTATTATTCCTATTTAAAGCTTCAACTTCATTATTCATAGCATCAACCCAATTAGGATCTTTAATAGCATCATTAAAACAAGTAGGCTCAACAGATTTATTCAAAGAAGAGGCAAAACATCTATTATGCATATTTAATCTTTTGTAATCCACATATTTTTCAATACCATATCTCAACTTAGAACTCAGCACATAATCATTAAACCTGATAGGTTGCTTAGACTCTCTACTAGACCTTCTTAACATAGGAGATTGAGTATCAGACTGCACATCAACATTTTCATAACTAGATTGAGATGACTCATTTAGATTTCGACTAATATTGCCCTCAGACCTGTTTTGGTCACCATAGTTGGTTGCAGATTGCCACCCTTCATGTTGCATTTGTGCAGAATCTGTGTTAATACCTTGTGTATTATCTGCTGCAACAGTGAAGGGTGTCTTACTACCATCCTCAACTGGTGTATCTCTCCCATCATCATAGGGACTTTGAGACTCAAGATTATCAAAAAAATTCAAATGATCTGCTTCCTTTACACATTGTATATCTGCAGAATCATAGGTTTTCATTTTCAGAGGAAAAACATTTTCATAAAACCTTACATCTCTATGAAAAAACACATTTCTAGAATCAAGGCTTAAAAGTTTATAAGCCTTTTTAACAGTAGAAAAACCAATTAGAATACATTTTTCAGATCTAAAACTCATTTTATCATGATTATTCAAAATAGTTGGAAAACAAAGACAACCAAAAGACCTCAAGTGGGAAAGATTAGGTTTTCTTTTGTGAATCATCTCAAAGGGACATTTACCTTTTAAAGGTAAGATGGCGACTGTTAATCAAATAGACAATGATCAAAATACAATCGACTGAATTTCAAAGGAATTCCCCACGAAACATAAGACTCCTTGCCACATTAAGCAAGTGTCTATGTTTCCTTTCAGCAATCCCATTTTGCTGAGGTGTACGAGCACAAGAAGTTTGATGTATTATACCAAGTTCAGAAAAAACATGATGCATTTTTTTATTCACAAATTCAGTTCCATTATCAGACCTTACAGTTTTAATTTTTGAATTAAACTGATTGGAAAACATGTTTATAAAAGTCACAAAAACTTCATCTTTACTTTTAACTAAATATACCCATACAGCCCTAGAGAAATCATCAACAACAGTCAAGAAATATCTATAACCTTCTTTGCTAGTGACTCTGTATGGACCCCATAAGTCAAGATGAACAAGTTCACCTAAAATCTCTGACTTATGGTCTGACAAAGGAAAAGGCTCCCTTGTTTGTTTAGCCCTATGGCAAATTTCACAAACAGGCACAGAAGTATTCTTGGAGAAACCAAGATCAGTTTGAAGAACATTCAAAACTGGATCAGCAGGGTGACCCAGTCTATTATGCCACACAAACTTGGACACATTATGAGACATAATCAGACTACAATTACTCACAGAATCAACAGGATGCATATCAAACAGATACAGACCATCAGACTGGCTACCAGTCCCCAAGACATTCTCCCTTTTCAAATCCTGAATATAACATTTATCCTCATCAAAACCAACAAACATTTTGCTATCTCTGATCAGTTTATTAACAGATAAAAGACTAACACAATAACAAGGCACAACAAGAACATCATATAAAACCACATTATTAGTGAGCTTAAGATTCCCAACATGACTGATAGTAGCAAGAGTGCCATTAGGATGACCAACAGTAATATGTAAACTAGGTATATCAGCAATGTTAAACATTCCTTTAGTAGAGACAATAAGATGCTGATTAGCACCAGAATCAATGATCCATCCCAATGTCAAACTCTTAACAGTAAGACTAGAATTAGCAAAATAATACTTAGAGAAGTTCATATTAAACCAAACATTATGATTATAGAATGAAGCCCTACCTGCCATGTTGACATGTATGCTTCCAGTAGAAGAATCATTAATCAAAGTCAAAAGCTTCTTCATCTGTTCAGAAGTAAAACCAGAAGAAGTGCTAGTAGAAGAAGATTTGTCAATTGGTTTAGCCTCAACATTAGCATTAAATGTTTGTTTAAAACCATTTTGCTTAAAAGAACCATTTGGTTTAGAAAAACCAGGAGGAAAACCAATTATTTCATAACACCTTTCAATAGTATGTCCAATTTTACCACAGTTTTTGCAATTTAGATTAGGATTAGGACCTCTATTAATAGTGTTATTATTATTAGGAGTACTCCTAGTGTTATTATTAGTATTATTATTAAATCCTCTTCTATTGTTATTAAAAGACTTATGAAGAAAAGAAGAAGCATTCAGTTTAGATTCAAGAACACTAGAAGACTGGGAACACCCCTATGAGACTCCTCTCTAGAAACAGTTATATAAGCATCTTTAACCTCTGGGATAGGATCCCTAGTCAACAAAGAAGTTCTAACAGGTTGATAACAATCATCCAAACCCATAAGAAACTGCATTAATCTCAAAAGTTGATTATGCAACACCAACTCTTTACTAGGAGCACAAGAACACTTAACATCACAAACACATATAGGCACCTTAGTTAAAGCATCAAATTCTCTCCACAAGGAGTTAAGCCTATGATAGTAATCAGCAACAGAAGTACCACCTTGTTTAACACAATTAATTTTCTGTAAAAGACTATAAACCACAGAACCATCAACTTTATCATATGTTTCTTGTAATTCTTTCCAGACACACGCAACATTATCAGAATAAACAAGACCCATATAAACATCTTGAGATACAGAATTCATTAACCATGTTAAAACAATAGCATTGCATCTATCCCATTGAGCAGCAAGCACGTTACTAGTAGAATAAGTTTCTTTAACACAAGAACCATCAACAAAACTGAACTTATTCCTAGCTTGTAAGGCTAATTTCATAGCACCAGACCATATTCTATAATTTTTAGTTCCAACAAGTTTAAATGGAATAAGAGCAGTACCACTATTGTCATTAGTTTGAATTTTAAGAGGATTACCAGCATCCAAATTACTAATTAAGATTTCATTATTACCACTAGGTTCACCAATAGCCATAATGAGACAGAGATAAACAATTAAACCAACAGATAACAGAACAAATAACAACCAAGAACACAAAACACAGCAAAACAACAGATAAGAGAACAAAAAACAATCAAGAACAACTAATAAACCAAGACAACAACAACAGTCTCAATCACAACTTCTCAAACCCAAAAACCTATCCTCCTTCGACCTAGACACAATAAGCTAAACTCACACCCAAGAGTAACCAAATACTAGCCAAGAAGACTGAGAGTGGCCAGAGCAGGTTTCCGTACCACTCACGGTGGCAGGTCAAGGTGTTAACCACTCTGTTTACACCTTCTTGACTAAGTAAATGTTATCTTAAAAGATGAGAAATATACTTACAGTGAAATACCAGCGGAATGAAGTACAAACTCACTAGATTCACTTAGTCTAGTGAGATTGTAACCAAGAACGGGCCCAAAAATATCAAGAAACCACCAGGGATAAAAAACCCCAAAATAACCAAATTAGGGTTTCAAGAAACCCTAACCAAATTACCCACAAAATCACGAGATCTAATCCCAAACAGATCAAATCAACCATGGCCGTTAAGGAAACAACCTCAATTAACCAAATAAACCTTCAATTGCAAAAATCCCCAAATCAACCTTTGAAACCCTAGAAACCCTAGAATCTCAAAACCACCAGATCAGAACCGTGCGCTCTGATACCATGTAAAAACAATCAAGAGAACACAACAACCAATACGTACACCCAACCAACCACCCCGTGGTGTAATTTTATTATAACAATGTCAAGTAGATAAGTCCCCAATCGGGTGCTTATCAAACGAATACACAAGAAAGGATTGATCTCTTCTAGGAAGACACCAATCAACCTCACTACAATAACACTCAACACACAAACTACAAGATCAAATGAAGAGTTTGATCTTGATACAAAATACCAAACCTTGATATCAAATATACCAGACAATAACGAACGTTTAGAGAGAGAAACAATTTAGACTGATTGAGAGAGGATTCAAGATAATGAAACCCTAATCAGGATAAGGAGAATATATAGCCTCCAATGTTGCACTCTAGCCCCTCAACTTTAACTCTTGACAAAACCATCTAATACTTGAAAACAACTGAAGATGAGAATGAGATAATGTCAACTTCAGTCCTTTAATATGAAATAAGCTTGAACAATTATCTTCAACATGATCACTCCATTGGGCTACTTTGGTTTGGATATTTGATTTGGGCCTGTGGTAAAATACTGACACATACACATACACATACATTATACCTTACCCATTTTATATTCTCTTATCTTATTGAACACACGCATAGAGTAAGTTTGGGTAAAAATTACATCTTATTGAACACTTCTAATCTTATTATACCTTACCCGTCAAAAAATTCCTTTTGGTCATCTTATTGAACACTTCTAATCTATATTGAGAAAGTTTGGGTAAAAAATTTCAAGAAACTGCAACTTATTGAAAGAACGATTCAAACACCGGAAGACATGTACATTACTAGCTTAATTTTGGCCTGCAAATCAGCACTTTGTCATTTTTTTAGTAAACCTGAAAAAATCAAAAACAGCTTTATTAGCTTTTTCATTTAGCTTTATCTAGCTTATCCTTTGTCCTGATTATCCATGATTGGTCTTTTCCTTGTCCTGATTATCCCTATTTGATCCTAACAATAGCGGCGTATTATTGGTATTAAACACATGTTTGTGAGAATAATATGTTTTCGTATGATTAGAGCATATGTTACGGCATCTGTTAAAGCATATCTATGATTTATTTTAACAATAGCTACGTAAATATTCATTTTTCTCTTTTTGTAACTAGCTTTTGTATTTGGATGCAACAAAGTTTGAATCTATGTACCACGTCCTTCGATAAAAGACTGGAATTCTACATTTATGAGGAATCGTTTAGAACTTGAAATTAAACAAGGCACATGTTTTTATAAACTTTAAAATGTAGTACTAGTTTACGGATCTAACTACATTTAATATCGCTCAAGGTATAACGTAAAGCACATGGTTTTATAAAACTTAAAATGTAGTACTAGTTTATAGATTTAGCTACATTTAATATCGCTCAAGGTATTCTGAACGTGTGGGGAAGCTCATCTAAACAACTTATGAGCTTGTCGCCTTTGGAATTTAAGTGTTAAAGTCTTTCGATGAGCTAAGGTTTATAAGATCCTTAACACTAGATGTTTACCTAAGCTACGGTTCTAAATCAGAAGTCAAGATTTCTAGAAAGGCGTATAAAGTAATCAAGTATTGCTTTTGTGAGAAGCGCAATGACACTAAAGAAGACTACATGAGGCAGAAAACATTTGGCGTTCTCATCGAGCTCTTGTTCCTAGATATATATAAAACTTTTGCTCCAAAAAGAATGAGACAATGTAAACATCTAAGGAAATAAACATCCAGCAACCAAACAAAAATAAAAACAAATAGAGCATGTAATTACTATACCATATAACAAAGGATTCTTAAAAAAGATAACAAATGATAACTAAGTACCTTTTGGCTTCATATTTTGACACCTTCAACTTATATGAAACTTGATAACTAACTAACCAAGTATGAACTAAAAATGATCAAGAGGGAAAAAAGACAGGTGTGAATTTGAAAATTGAATTCAAAAGACAAATGAAATTGACATTGGAAAATGTTGCCTAGCTAGAAAGTCTCAAGAAAGGCATCATAACACCTACAAGTGTTGTATTGATGATGTCAGTACAAGTGTTCGGTCTATTACCAGATGGAAAGGGTCTAAAACAGACTAAGAGGGGTGGGTGTGGTGACAAGCCTCAAACTCTTTATTACTGCCACCTCAGCGTCACATCAGCATAACAAACCTCCACAACTAACCACAATAAACCCCCTTTCCTCATAACAAACATCAACCTCGTCATTTGAGGCCCACCACTAACACTTTATTTTTTTTATTCAATTTTCTAAATAAACTTAATTCATTTCATTAAAAATAAAAATACAATACATAACACAATAATAATAAAAATAAACACGATACGAAAAAAAAAAAAAAAAAAAAAAAAAAAAAAAACGGGTAAAAAATACAACACATACTAATGGATCGGATCTTCGACATCCTACTTTGGGTAATTTTTCAAAATCTCCCAAACGTTAACATACTTGAACTCCTTTCCACCAAATTGTTGCTGAAAGTTTAGTTTCGCATTCTCGAGATGAGTGTGGTCATTTTGTCCACTTCGACGCTGCAAATGTTTGTAAATCGCGTTGAATTTTTTGCAATCAACGTTAATCCTCGTCCATTTTCCCATGATTGAATTTTTGGTACGATGGTCATCGGTAGTCTGATCATTAAACATCTCCATAACGTCGTTCCAAAAAAAATTAGGAACGGTTATTTTCCATATCTAGAGCTTGCGAAATTTCTATCCAAACTTGCGCAAGCAACATATCTTCAGACTTGTTCCACTTCGGATTTTGAGACATTGTGTTTTTTTATTTTTGAATTGATGCAGATGTGAAAAAATGGTGGTTATAGTTTGTTATTAAAAGGGGTGGTTTTCAAATTCAAATTCAAAAATAAGATTCAAAATTCAAATTCAAATTCAAATTCAAAATTCAAATTCAAATAGGAGCGAGATTATTTCAAATTCAAATTCAAATTTAACGGTATACTTTTGAGCAGGGTAATTTAAATTCAAAATAAAAATTCAAATTCAAAATCAGATTCAAATAGGAGCGGGATTATTTAAAATTTAAATTCAAATTTTAAATTCAAGCGGTATAGTTTTGAGCGGGATTATATGTACCTATATATACAACCCTACCAGTCACAAGTTACACACACAACTCACTCAACTCACATACAAAAATGTCTCGCAAAGATTTTTCTCAGCAATTCCCAAGTCCACAAAAGTTGCCGGAAACAAGCTTTACAACTTCACCACGCTTCCTCCAACTAGCTTTTCAACTTCACCACGCTTTCCTCCAACTAGCTTTCCAACTTCGTAAGAAGTTGAAATTTACTCAACACCACCGAAAATGTCTTTTCGGTTTTCCAACCGAAAACGTATTTTAAACACTCAACTGTGAGCAATCCACGGTGGATCTTGAAAATAACCCATTCGGGTTAAGTAAGGCTTCCTTCGTCAACTTGAACAAGACGAAGAAAACTATAGGGACATTATGGAAGAAGCGAGCACGCGAGGAAGTCGCTCGTCGTGAACAAGTAAGGGAAGCTCAAGATCTTCCGATAACTACTTTGACATAATGGAGACTCGGCTCGTTAATGGCGAGTTTTATTCCTCTTCAAGTTCTGAGGGTTGGGACTCAGATGATTCGTTTTATTAAGTTTTAGTAGTTTTATTTTCATCAGTATGCGTATTATATATTTCATGTTTAAGCGTTTATGTTTGCATTCTTTTTTCCTCCACGAACCTTTCAATCTTTATAAAAAAACACTTCACCTTCAAAAATATTTATCCTCTCCACAAATAAAACTCAACAAATAAAAAGAAAAGAGAGAAGAAAAAATAAAAAATAAAAAATAATAAAAAAAAGAGGACAACTTCACCTCGTCGTGCAGACGGCGAAGCACCACACGTCCAATTACAGCACTAAAATATTATACCATGGCATAGCGCAAATTACTTATCCCCACAAAACAAAGACAGTAGTATTGTCGTTCAGGTATTTGTTTACACATCAGATAAGTAGACACTTTCATTTGCCTTATGCACAACCTTATTGTATGTGTCGTTTTAATTGAAAGAACTGGGTGTACTAGTGTGTAAGTATATGTGATTCTTAGTTACTACTTGTTGTTTATAGATGCATCAATTCTTTACTGTTTTAATTCAGGTGGGTTGCGTATTACGTGTTTATCAACAATGTATGTAGGCTTGTGATTGTCTTCGAATTTTCAATTCTTAGGTTAGGGTACATAGCGTTTGCAATATAATTATAATTAGATGTGTCCTTTGCTTAAAGTACCATGTTCGTTGCAGATCCTCCGACTCAAACAAGGACAAAGACTCGGAGAATGACTAAAGAGACAATTTACTTGATCATAATATAAAGGCCTAGTACTAGAAATTTACACTGAAGCTGACCAGCAACCAACATAATCATCATCATCCATAAACTAACATAACCATCAAAATAGCCCTTTATGGAATAAATCCAAAAGACTAACCTGCATAAACTAACAAAAATCCATAACGACCATCAAAATAGCCCCTTCTGGAATAAACCCAAAAGACTTATCTGTCGTCGTCAAAATAACCATCCACCCTCCTTCCGGAATAAATCCAAAAGACTTATTTGTCTTCGGTTATCAAAATAGCCCCTTGATGACATCAGCAATTGTAGTGTCAAGTGATAAATTTGTGTTGATTAATTGGTGAACAGCTGTTTTTCGTTGTTAATTTTGATAATTTCCTTTTTGTTATAGCTGGAAACAATAGGATTTCTCGAAAATGGTTGAAATATAAACGATTTCATCAAGGAAGTGTTCTACTTTTGATTTTAGAAATGGTTTTTCATAATAGATTTGTAGATCGTCTTCTATAAGTGATTAGTTAAAAGCTTTGGTTTTATGTTGGCAGGTAAGAACTCAACTTGATGAAGGAGTGGACATAGATGTAGCTGCATTGGACCCAAAATTGTGTGCGCTTTCTCTTCTCTATCTTGCTGCCAAAGGTGGTCACCCAATTGTACACAACCCCAACCGTCTCTAAATTGTACACATCACATAATGGTCGTCTCCGATGGAACCAGTGGTAACCACGGTGTTTTCTCTGTTCATTTTTTTCCTTGTTGTGTTTGGTATCATAATGTTAGTGAATATTGGTTCTCGGCATGCGTCTAGTGATGTGTCTCCGCCTCCGTATCTGTCTCCTATACGGTTTGTGGATCCAAAGTCTCCTATACGGTTTGTGGATCCAAAGACGTGGCAACCTAGTAAGGTGCAGAAGGTTTATATCAACAAAGCGAATATGGGTTTTGATGAAGAAAGGGGCTATTTTGATAAACGACGATAGATAAGTCTTTTGGAATTATTCGAGAAGGAGGGCGGATGGTTATTTTGACGACGACAGATAAGTCTTTTGGATTTATTCCAGAAGGGGCTATTTTGATGGTCATTATGGATTTTTGTTAGTTTATGCATGTTAGTCTTTTGGATTTATTCCAGAACGGGCTATTTTGATGGTTATGTTAGTTTATGAATAATGTCGTTTCCTTTTCCATCAAGATCCATTTTTGAATAAATTTTCTGTAAAGTCCAATACCCATTCACCTAAAAAAATGAACATATCACAAACTCATAAGTTATCGGGTTATATGGGGGCTAACTTCACCCAAAAACTGTGTTCAACGAATAACTTTAACCTCAGGTTCATTTTGGCCCGATGCGACTCTTTCTCAAGGATTGCACTTTAAGCAATATTGAACTGTTTTCTTAACGAAGAGAGTTAAGGCCAAATCCTTGACTTATTTCACAAAAACCCTTCCTTTTAGAAGGCTCACAAGGACATTTGCGTTGGGTATAGGCGAAACTTGCCCCAAAGTTGCTATTTGTATGTTTGAACTTGAGATCTTTAACGAAAAATAGCAAGCCCCATTACTACGCTACACTTGCGAGTTTATAATGTGGTCCAAAGTATTAAATCGCAAAAACATATTAAAGTAAGTGCAATAGTGACCAGACGTCAACTTAACGTCATATTGGCTTCTCTCTCCACCACTAAGACAACTAACTTTATCGTCGAAACATACCTTACTTAAACACAAACATGCCCGAAAAAACACACACATACTATAAAAAATAAATAAAAAGGGTCTGATCCACTTGTGCTCATGGGTCCGTGTTTGTATTAATTTCTAACTTTTTTTTTTTTTTTTTTTTTCTCGTAAAGTGCAAGGAGATGATCCTTTTGGTTTGTCATTGTCAAGTTATTATTTCATAATTTTCCGGAAAGATTTTTAAGATTTTGATCAACTTATTTGTATATACTTTGTAAGCCTTTGTTGGATGTTGAAAGTTGGCATATGTAATGGAAGTAACTACGATATAGTTTGTGTTTCAGTTCTGTTATATAGTGAATATCGGAAGTAACTACGATATATATAGTTTGTGTTTCAATTCTGTTATTATATAGTGAAATCACTAATATTCAAGAATTTTGTGCTATTGCTTATATATAAATTATAATACTATCTTTTTTAGGGTTAATTACTTGAAAATAGGGCCGAGCTTTCCGACCGGACCGGACCGAAGGACCGGCGGTCCGGTCTTGGTCCCGATTTTTACCTTATTTCGGTCTCGGTCCGGTCCGACCAAAAAATCGAAAATCTTGCCTATTTGGACCGGACCGACAGAAGACCGGACCGGACCGACCACATTGTGACAACCCGAACTTTCAGGTCATTTCTCGAAACAATTTATGCCTCACAATTTCAACATTTATCGTAAACTTGGTTTACGTGTTCCAAATTCGCGTAACCTTTATGGTTTAGCGGCGAATTCATGATCATAACATCACGTACATTTCATATGGACTAAGATTAGTCTACATTTCATTGACATCATTTGCATCATGATAGTTCATTCATGACATTTCATTTCACATTTAACGTAATTTTTATATTAAATAAGCGTTATCGCGTGAGTTATTATTTTAACATTTAACTGTTATTTCTAAAATGATCCCGACATATTTTGATACTTACATTTAGTTATATAAACTATATTTTGAGTTTTTCTAGTGTTTTAAATTTAGTTGGTACACAAATCGTTAAAATTTTATTATTACGACGTTTTTCTTAAAAACTACTCGATAATTATTTTATCACTCAAATTTCACAAGGAATGTATTTTTACAACTTTTATGAACTCATTATACCCTACTTTGATCTATTAAAAATTTACTTGTACCTAAAAACTACCATTTACCTTAACTTGAATCTATTTCACTTACACTTTTCTTACAAAATATACAAGTATATATTTGCACATTGTTTATAAAAAAAAAAATAAATAAAAAAAAAAATAATAATAATTGGGAAACAAAATCCCCTAAAAACCGGCCCTTAGGGGTTGCAATTAAAGAGTTGGTAAGAAAATGTTACTTATATAGATTTGTACTCAAGATCTTTCATTTACTTCATTCACTTCCAAAAATTCAAGTCAAGAAAACATCTTCTTCTCTCTTTGAGTTCTTATAAAACCGGCCATAGAGGGTTCTCCAAGGGATCAAATTTTATTTTTCAAGTTCAAGTGTTTAATCAATCTAGATAATACTCTTTATAAGGTTTTGAAATAAAAACCAAGAGTGTTTAGGTTTAACCTTGGTTCTTATCACCTCATCATATTAACTAGTAAGCATGTTTCTTTCATTTTCATATTTCCTTATCATTTCATATGTATCTTTTCATTTTGGTACAAACATGCAAGACATATGTGATTTATACCATTTTACTTGATTTTTGGAGTTTTATATATATATTGTCATCCTATAATTATCCCCTTGGTATTCATTGGTCTTGATGGTGATTAGGAACCCATGACACCCTAAGAAGGTGTATGGTAGGATTAGATTAGTTTTGGAGTTGATTTGAAGGGATTAGAATAGGTTTTGTCCGAGAAAAACTATTTTCGATAACTATAAATTATGTTCTGTCTTTGTTTTGATTTTCTGGAAAATCCGACTGTAGGCACGACTTTTTGGCCTTGATATTTAGAAAATATACTTTAAAACGAATCCGTGGCCGCTTGAACGGATAAAAACGGAGTTATAACGAAGAAGTTATGAATTTTTAAAGTTTGACGACGAAATATATTGTTTTCGAAAATTCAGCAACCTATTATTGTTTTATTCGAGTCAAAACGAGCCTTAAGCTTCACAAATTATTTCGACTTATCAAAAATATATTAGTATACTTTGATACGAAGCTAAGGACGTATTATCGTGAAAACGGATTTGAAACGACAAAGATATGCACTTTTCATGAAATTGCCGTAACTATTATTTTCCAAAAACTATATTATTTTTACGATACAAGTGTTACGGTGGTGAATCGACCATGTTTGAGGTTGTTTTAACCATGATGTGGAACTTTTGGAACAAAATGTCTTCTAGTAAAATTAAGATCACCGGCATATTTTTCAAAACGACAAGCCGTTTGTATAGCGGAGTTGTAATAAATTAATTACGGATGTTTAAACTTGGCGAAACTCACTTTTACATAACAATTAGCCAAAATCACCATCTTTAACCCTTATTATCTTTATGTTCGAGACCTTTTGACAAAAACTTCGAATCGAAACTTCTAGATTTCGATACAAACTTTCCAAAACCGTCGAGTTCGTTTCCTAACGATCGACGCACACCATTTTACGACTAGTCTTTCAAAGCCATTTTTGTCACTTTCAAGAAATTTCCGACGACTTTATTTTACGACGAAAAGTGAAAATTTCACCATAAATCATTATAAAACCATTGTAGGATGACATTTTGACGTAAATACTTGTAAAGTGATTTTTGAATGGTCAAGACGTCAAAAGAGTATTTTCGACGATAAGTAATATTTTTCAAAACTCGCAAATGGTATAAATAACATACGAAATGCATGCATAACATTACATTGCAACTCATTACATATCATATCATTCGTAATAGGTCCAGATTGAAACATCACGCTATACCTCAGTGTACTCACTCTTGTCATCACACTGCCTACCAAGTGAGTTCATAGCCCCACTTTTACTCTTTTAACTGCTTTACAAACACTTGGGAGATACATGCTACATTTTAATCGAACACATATGCTTTGAATCAGATGCTATATCCAAATGTTTTATTGTCACTAAGTATTTGCCATGTTCAAGTCCCTACATCATGAACCATTAGTCACTTGCGGTGGCGCGAATATTGTGAATAGGCCTATTGGAATTAACACTCCGCTCCTATTGACCCATTTAGGAAATCGAGCGCACTATATTGAATCATTAAAGTAAATTGGCAAATTACCTATTAGGGCGGCGATGAAACGATGATTACCAATTTTATTGGTGCGATGTTTACGCTTTGGTGTCATGAACTTAGTGAAATAAATACGATTTTGTTTTTAACGATGAGTGTGAAACCATTTAACTCACACTACGATTATTGTGTTCAAACGAATTACTTAAACCTATGGATTTCACTCAACCTTTGTGTTGACCTTTTAGCATGTTTATTCTCGTATCTAAGGCATTATCATCATGGCATGGTTAAGGAACCACCTTTTGAGTCGCGGCGTCGACTTACATCATTGTACATTATGGCACTTTCTTTTAAAACCATCGTTTGGACTTGTAATATATTTATATTTCCGCAAACTTTGTAAACTTTTGGGACCTATGTTGTAACTCGATTATTTTATTAAATCAAACGATGTATTTTCCAAACGACACTTTAGGTCGTTCAATATAACTGTGATTGTGATGCTATGACAATCGATCCCGAATTCCATTCCACGCAAAAGCAGTAATTTGGGGTGTGATGATTGGCATCGAGCTTGATTATAGAGAACTAGGTTGCATCATTGACCCTAGATCAGTAACTACATTATCATAGCATCGCATCATTTCATCATAAGTGCATGTTCACTTTACATGCGGTTTTACGCACATTTTTCGAGTTATTTACTTTCATTTCATATCGATTGTCACATGGATGCCTTTAAATGCCCATTCCATTATTCTTTCTTCATACTCTAATGTGGAGAATTCCTTGACATTCCCTATCATAATTTTTACATTCATTGACTCATCACCGATAACGTCGAATCTTGAGATAAACCTTTAAGTACGGCAAGGTCACTCTCACTCCTTTGTTTCATCACTAACATGTCGAGTTACACGCTACTCACTCTAAGTCACTAAACCATCATACATTTGAAGCACTTACGACATCTCATAACCCATTTCTTAGAAAACCGTCGATTATTTTGAAAGAAAACCTCAAACTTATCATTTCTTATCACCTCTTTTTAGCGCATATTTTTAACATGGGATTTTGCTCGTCTCACATTTCCTTTTGTTTTGAAGAAGATATGGCAATCAAGAAAGCTACGATTGAAATGACCCAAGCGGCTATTCAAAAGTTAGTGAATGATAGCATAGCCGATGCTTTAAGAGTCGAAGGGAACAGTGGGCTGCTGCTTCTTCTTGAGGCCAGCTGGTCTTCTTTGAAGCTAGGCTAGTCTATTGCTATCGGAAATGCCGGAGGATCCGGAGTTAAGAGATGTTCGTACAAGGATTTCAAAAGTGGTGAGCCCACGAAGTTTAGGGGGACTGAAGGAGCCACGGCCATGGTACGATGGTTTGAAAAGTTGGAATCCGTGTTTTTGCTTTGTAATTGCCCGGATGATAGTAAGGTCAAATATGCTACAAGTACATTACTCGATGGAGCATTGTCGTGGTGGAATTCATATGCTCAACCGATTGGAATGGAGAATGCTTTCAAGCTTACTTGGGAGCAATTTAAGGGTTTGGTGACTAAGTTTTGTCCTCGTCGGAAGTCAAAAGTTGGAGACCGAGTTCTATGAACTAGTAACCATTAGGTACGATATTGACACTTACATTCGGAGATTCCAAGAATTGGCGGCGTTATGCCCATCTATGGTTTCGGATAACGAGAAGTTACTAGAGGCTTTTATCGGGGACTTCCCGAGGTTATTCAAGGAGATGTGACTTCGTTTGATCCACAAACAATCGAGGAAGCTATTAGGGTGACTCAAAAGCTCATGGCCCGTAGTGAAGAGGTAAGTACACCAACACCAACCAAAACAACAACAACCCCAACAACCGCACCAACTACCACAATAACCAAAACAACAACAACAACGACGATAACCAAATCAACAACAACAAAAGAAAATGGGAAAAGCGACCAAGGAGGTTATAACAACAACAACCAAAACCGCAACACTAACCATCAACAACAACAAAATAGAAGGCAAGAAGCGGGAATGGTTTATGTCATTGCACCAATGAGAGGTAGAGGTATCTTTGGAACACACCCACTATGTAATCGATGTAATTTTCATCACTGGTCCTTGCCCGCAAAGTGCCACAAATGCCAAACACCGGACATCTAGCTGTGGATTGTAAAGGTAAAGCCGTAGTCACATGCTTCGGATGTGGGGAGCAAGGACACTATAGAAATCAATGTCCTCAAAACCAAGGTCAACCAGTTGAAGATGCTCATGGGAATGCATATATGTTAGGAGGAGGAGAAGCTCGTCATGGTCACAACAATGCGGAAGACTGAAGAAGTTTAGAAGCTAACAGTCTTAATTTTTCCTATGTATTATGTCGTACTAAGTTTATGATTTTCATCGTATCCGAATCTTTATAACTTAAGATGTACTACTTTTGCTAAACCACTCGTTGTAAAATATTCTCATCTATCGTACTTATTTTCTTTCCGATTTGTTATTACTTACGAGAATTTTGCTTCTTTTTACTTTATCGACCATTTTAACGACACGGTTTAAATCCTTGTAAACATTGAGAGTTATAACAACTAAACCGAACGTCACATCATCGTTCCTTAATTATACATAGCCTAGCTAACTATGTCTAATTCTGGAGGGGTCATGTTATGTTGGGAGCAGTTAATTATAAATCTTAGTGCAAGCAAAATCCTTACATATTTCAAGTCTAAGTGTTACTTATGAGAGATTCATCCGATATTTTCTGTACTATGATGTTTTGTACGCTCTCAATCATCGATAACCGTAACGACACTTCTCCATACCTTCTTTCCTCGTTATTCATCATGGACTCAAAAGTCGATAGACTAACACGAACCGAATTCGTGGACTGAATTCCTTTTGATGGTGAATGTGACAACCCGAACTTTCGTGTCATTTCTCGAAACAATTTATGCCTCACAATTTCAACATTTATCGTAAACTTGGTTTACGTGTTCCAAATTCGCGTAACCTTTATGGTTT
This sequence comes from Chrysanthemum lavandulifolium, assembly GCA_022545495.1. Classification (NCBI taxonomy): domain Eukaryota; kingdom Viridiplantae; phylum Streptophyta; class Magnoliopsida; order Asterales; family Asteraceae; genus Chrysanthemum; species Chrysanthemum lavandulifolium. The sequence continues at coordinate 26,761,683 of CM040239.1, forward strand.
AGCGGCGAATTCATGATCATAACATCACGTACATTTCATATGGACTAAGATTAGTCTACATTTCATTGACATCATTTGCATCATGATAGTTCATTCATGACATTTCATTTCACATTTAACGCGTAATTTTTATATTAAATAAACGTTATCGCGTGAGTTATTATTTTTAACATTTAATCTGTTATTTCTAAAAATGATCCCGACATATTTTGATACTTACATTTAGTTATATAAACTATATTTTGAGTTTTTCTAGTGTTTTAAATTTAGTTGGTACACAAATCGTTAAAATTTTATTATTACGACGTTTTTCTTAAAAACTACTCGATAATTATTTTATCACTCAAATTTCACAAGGAATGTATTTTTACAACTTTTATGAACTCATTATACCCTACTTTGATCTATTAAAAATTTACTTGTACCTAAAAACTACCATTTACCTTAACTTGAATCTATTTCACTTACACTTTTCTTACAAAATATACAAGTATATATTTGCACATTGTTTATAAAAAAAAAAATAAAAAAAAAATAATAATAATTGGGAAACAAAATCCCCTAAAAACCGGCCCTTAGGGGTTGCAATTAAAGAGTTGGTAAGAAAATGTTACTTATATAGATTTGTACTCAAGATCTTTCATTTACTTCATTCACTTCCAAAAATTCAAGTCAAGAAAACATCTTCTTCTCTCTTTGAGTTCTTATAAAACCGGCCATAGAGGGTTCTCCAAGGGATCAAATTTTATTTTTCAAGTTCAAGTGTTTAATCAATCTAGATAATACTCTTTATAAGGTTTTGAAATAAAAACCAAGAGTGTTTAGGTTTAACCTTGGTTCTTATCACCTCATCATATTAACTAGTAAGCATGTTTCTTTCATTTTTCATATTTCCTTATCATTTCATATGTATCTTTTCATTTTTGGTACAAACATGCAAGACATATGTGATTTATACCATTTTACTTGATTTTTGGAGTTTTATATATATATTGTCATCCTATAATTATCCCCTTGGTATTCATTGGTCTTGATGGTGATTAGGAACCCATGACACCCTAAGAAGGTGTATGGTAGGATTAGATTAGTTTTGGAGTTGATTTGAAGGGATTAGAATAGGTTTTGTCCGAGAAAAACTATTTTCGATAACTATAAATTATGTTCTGTCTTTGTTTTGATTTTCTGGAAAATCCGACTGTAGGCACGACTTTTGGCCTTGATATTTAGAAAATATACTTTAAAACGAATCCGTGGCGCTTGAACGGATAAAACGGAGTTATAACGAAGAAGTTATGAATTTTTAAAGTTTGACGACGAAATATATTGTTTTCGAAAATTCAAGAACCTATTATTGTTTTATTCGAGTCAAAAACGAGCCTTAAGCTTCACAAATTATTTCGACTTATCAAAAATATATTAGTATACTTTGATACGAAGCTAAGGACGTATTATACGTAGAAAACGGATTTGAAACGACAAAGATATGCACTTTTTCATGAAATTGCCGTAACTATTATTTTCTGAAAAACTATATTATTTTTACGATACAAGTGTTACGGTAGCTGAATCGACCATGTTTGAGGCTGTTTTTAACCATGATGTGGAACTTTTTGGAACAAAATGTCTTCTAGTAAAATTAAGATCACCGGGCATATTTTTCAAAACGACAAGCCGTTTGTATAGCGGAGTTGTAATAAATTAATTACGGATGTTTAAACTTGGCCGAAACTCACTTTTTACATAACAATTAGCCAAAATCACCATCTTTAACCCTTATTATCTTTATGTTCGAGACCTTTTTGACAAAAAACTTCTGAACTGAAACTTCTAGATTTCGATACAAACTTTCCAAAACCGTCGAGTTCGTTTCCTAACGATCGACGCACACCATTTTACGACTAGTCTTTCAAAGCCATTTTTGTCACTTTCAAGAAATTTCCGACGACTTTATTTTACGACGAAAAGTGAAAATTTCACCATAAATCATTATAAAACCATTGTAGGATGACATTTTGACGTAAATACTTGTAAAGTGATTTTGAATGGTCAAGACGTCAAAAGAGTATTTTCGACGATAAGTAATATTTTCAAAACTCGCAAATGGTATAAATAACATACGAAATGCATGCATAACATTACATTGCAACTCATTACATATCATATCATTCGTAATAGGTCCAGATTGAAACATCACGCTATACCTCGGTGTACTCACTCTTGTCATCACACCGCCTACCAAGTGAGTTCATAGCCCCACTTTTACTCTTTTAACTGCTTTACAAACACTTGGGAGATACATGCTACATTTTAATCGAACACATATGCTTTGAATCGTATGCTATATCCAAATGTTTTATTGTCACTAAGTATTTGCCATGTTCAAGTCCCTACATCATGAACCATTAGTCACTTGCGGTGGCGCGAATATTGTGAATAGGCCTATTGAATTAACACTCCGCTCCTATTGACCCATTTAGGGAAATCGAGCGCACTATATTGAATCATTAAGGTAAATTGGCAAATTACCTATTAGGCGGCGATGAAACGATGATTACCAATTTTTATTGGTGCGATGTTTACGCTTTGGTGTCATGAACTTAGTGAAATAAATACGATTTTGTTTTTAACGATGAGTGTGAAACCATTTAACTCACACTACGATTATTGTGTTCAAACGAATTACTTAAACCTATGGATTTCACTCAACCTTTGTGTTGACCTTTTAGCATGTTTATTCTCGGTATCTAAGGCATTATCATCATGGCATGGTTAAGGAACCACCTTTTGAGTCGCAAGGCCGACTTACATCATTGTACATTATGGCACTTTCTTTTAAAACCATCGTTTGGACTTGTAATATATTTATATTTCCGCAAACTTTGTAAACTTTTGGGACCTATGTTGTAACTCGATTATTTTATTAAATCAAACGATGTATTTTCCAAACGACACTTTAGGTCGTTCAATATAACTCGTGATTGTGATGCTATGACAATCAATCCCGTGAATTCCATTCACAAAAAAGCAGTAATTTGGGGTGTGACACACATTCGGTCTCGGTCTCGGTCCCGGTTTTTACCTTAATTCGGTCTTCAGTTTTATCGGTCCCGGTCCGGTCCCGGACCGATGCTCACCCTTACTTGAAAATGTATCATACTTGTCATTTTTTGTTATTGTGCGTATTGAACTTTATTTTTCTTATTGTGTGCACTAAACTTTTAAATTTTGATTATTGTATGTATTGTGTGACTATTCAGCCATGTATGACCATTTTACCCTTTGAGTTTTGAAAAAAGTAAGAGTAAAATGGTCACAAAATACAAACAATAATCGGAATTTGAATGTCTAGTACACACAATAAGAAAAAATAAAGTTCAGTACACACAATAACAAAAGGTGACAAGTATGATAGATTTTCATGCAATTCCACAAAAAGGTGTAGATTGGCGAGAACACCCTGACCCCGGGTGCCTTTTGGCACCAGCCATTGTCCACCCCACAAGGAATAGCTTCGGCAACTCTCCTGGCCTAGTGGGGCACCAACTGGAGTGAGCACGAGCCAAGACTCAGACCCCTTAGCTCTTATTCCACAAAGTTTCTCCAGTGTGCCTATAGGTTTTGCGGAGGTGGGTACCTATATGAAGCAAATGCCAATGATGAGACTTAAACTTGGGTCTATTGACTCAAGTAAAAGTGCTCCAACTATTGGACTAATGCTCCATTGGTATATTTTCATGCAATTAATGAATTAACCCATTTTTTTAATGAAGATTTAGTTTATATTTTTAAAGGGCTAAATAAATTGTATACATAGGCAATAACCCGAAATATTGTAGAACTAAAATATTGTATGCATCACTCAAGGCGTTTGGTTTAGTGGTATGTGCCTCATCAAATGAGAGGTTGTAGGTTTAAGCCTCGTTGGAGGCATTTGTGAGATATATAGTATAGAGTGTGAAAAAAAATTCCTGATTTAAAAAAAAATAATATTGTATGCATCTAGCATGAATGTAACTAACATATTTAGATTGTCAAAGTAACTTGCCTAACTGTATTCTATGAAATGTACGTTTTTTATTTTGCATCTTTCCTTTACTTTTTATCCAGATAGCTTTATTTTTTTTTTGGTAAAAGGTCAATGACCCAGTAAATATATTACTCCAAAAAACGTTTAAGTACAAAGGATATGTGTGAATCCCATATCTCAGCCCGTTACATAGGCGAAAAGCTTACATAACAAGATACTTCTTATTTTCTAAAGAAGAAAATAAACCACTACTCAAAATATAACATCAGACTCCTATGAAGAAAACATTTACTTCCTACCAAGGCCTTGGAGCTTGATACCATAAGTGTCGTAGTAGACATCCAAATTACCTGGAAGATCGTAAACCTGTTTCGCATAGTTATCATAACCATAATCTTCAAAGTCATCTTCACGATCATGACCACCACCAAATAAGTTACTCGACTCATCAAAGGTGTTTACAACCTCCTCATCATCACTGTCGGATACCACAATCTCTCCCACCTTAAAGAATGGGTTGACCCTCCAGATAGCTTTATTCTTAACTGAATAATAGTCCAAGTATAATTTAAGCCATATAGCTTTTGCCTCAAGTTGTAATGTCTAATAAGAAATTTTGCTAGCAAAAGAAGAAGAAAATTAATAAAGCAAAAAAGTGATTATGTGTAGTTTTCAAGTGTAGAATGGTGAGGCACGAGGCTTAGGGTGGAATCATTGGATATGAGGTAGCAAAAAACTAGAGATATGACAGATTTAAGTACAACTTATGTTTATCGTTGGAAAAAAACGGGTTCACTATAATTTTATTGTTTGTATAAATTTTTGAAACCCGCCACAAAACACGGACACCAATCCTTCATTAATCATATTTGACAAACACAAACACAATATCTGTATCACTAGTACGTAGCGCGCGCCAGATCAACTTATTTGATTGCTTAATTGTGTATATAATTGTTTCTGTGTTACTTTTCCAAACAATTTACATGTTGGTGATGTTAAATTTAAACTGTTGACGGTTCCATCACTCCCATAAAAGTAATCACCATAGATCCATTGGTTATATAATTTCTTTTGTGAATTTTATAATTTTGATCGATCAACACGATATGTTTTTAGTACATGTATATATATGTTTTTTTGACTGATAGTAGTATCAAATTAACAAGAAAGGAAAAATTATAAATAAATGATATTTAGAGAAATGAGACCCATCATAAAGACCTGCACATAAATTTTTCAACAACCATTATAAAACAAAAACATCAATTTGACATCAACTACCCACTGCACGTTTATTTTGCATGCATCAATGCATGCCAACCAAAATAATCTCCACCATCTATTTGATACCATCAAACAATCATACCCACACATTACCTTAACCAATCCAAAGCATGCACAAAGATTGGGAGAAGAATGCATGAAGAATATATAGTAGAACAAGAACACAACAATGCACTAGTGTTTCGAGTATCACTTAATGAAATAAAGTAAAAAAAATGAAGCAAAACAAACAAAAAAAAGATTGTGTTCTCGAGTGTCACTTAAGAAAGGAAAAAAAAAAAAGAAAAATGACCGAAAAAGAAAGATAATTTTGATGTAAATGTTGCCTTCCAAAATTAGGCTAAAAATAGTTACTCACTATTTTTTCTTTAGTAAAGAAACTTAAGAACTAAGCATAACATACACATAGAGCTTTACTGGTAAACAAAGCCTTTTAACCCTTCACTAGACAAACACAACATACCAAGTGTTGCACACCCATCAAGGGCTTTTCATCGATACAATGTTAATCTAGAGCAACACAAGTAAACTTATTTTGAAGCACAAATTTATAGTATAACTTTGTTGCCAAACATAGAAATACATAAATATAAACACATTTGATAATACCCATGTATTCATGAGCATCATTTAAGTGTTGGTAAGTTTTCAACAACCGAAAGTTACTCTCAACTATATTCATTACTTTTCAACTACCCTATTTATATTTGCTATCTTGATCTCAACCTTATATCTCCTGTGAGTCTTCAGCAAGCACACCGATCAACATTCAAAACAAATAGTAGAAGAACACATTCACAGTTACTCACTACACAAACACAACATACCAGATATGATGGTCACCACCCGTCCTCCACCAGATCCAGACCCATCAAGGACTTTTCATCACGAATTATTCATGGTTGTAATAGACGTTCTCGGAAGTAAAATCTCATTATCGTCGATGACTCACAGCCTCATTTACTCGGTATAATTTGTGTTATTTCTGTATTCCCTTGTTATAAGTTTTTTGGTATTGTTTAGCTTTAACCATCATCATTTTGCTGAATAAGTTGTGGTTGTTAGTGAAATAAGTTATATACTAGTATATACATTGAATCAGTTGGTGAAACTTTATGTAAAACGAGGTACATTATATCAGCTGTTAGTCAAATTATATGCATACGAATGGACTAGAATTGGTTTTGAAATTTGTGGTTTAATAGGCAAACAGTTGAATTAGTTGCTACTAGACCCATCTACAAAAATATATATATATATATATATATATATATGTAATAGCGAGTTCATTTTAAGGTGTTGTAAGAAGTAGTCACTGAACAAAAGAAAGCGTTTTAACAACTTCAAAGGTTTTAACAAACTTTATAAATGGGTGCTAAGACAAAAGGTAGCTCATATAATGACATATAGTGCAAATGAAACATTTTCATCCTCCTGTTTTTTTCCTTTTTTTTAAGGATAAAAACCTGTGTCGTACATATTATGTATTAAAAAACGAAATCCTACATGTTTCGAAATCAATAATCAAACAAGTCTAAGTTTTATCGAATGGATCATGGTATTGAGTAATATACATATTTTTGGCTTAAATTTCTTGTTTCACTACTCTAACGTTCCTTGTTATACTAATTGTAGAAAATTATTTCCGACGATGAGTGTGACGACATGTTTGAGATGTAAGTTCTTAATTCATGTTGATATTTGTATCTTGATTCTCATTTAAGCTTGCTAAATGTCACTCTTTAATTAACAATCTTTTATGGCTTGTTGCAGTGTGCCACTCTCTTACATTGCTTAAGAAGTATTGAACTTGAAGTGTGATTTGTCCGTATGATGCCACCCATTCACCAATTGCCAATCCCACCAGTTGAGCGATTTGTTGTATTACATGCTCGAAAGTATCCCGATAATTGTATGTGTGTTCGACAACACCGAGCCACGGTGGAAGGTGAATCCTCAAGTTGTGTGGACGGTTTGTACTATGTTCTCGGCGGCCATTAAACTCAAAAAAATTAACTCTGGTCATTGCCGCCATTAGCACCCCCTGTTATTGTAACCAAAAAATGGTAAGTAAAGTTTGCATTCGCAAAAAAAATTAGCTCTTGTCATGCCCAAGACTAACCGAAATTGCAGACTACAAAAGAATTAATTTAGGCCTAAACCAACCAATAAAGGCAGCCCACAAATATCTAGGGTAACACAACACAAATGTCTTCATTCACTATTTACAAGTTACAATAGGCGTCGACAACAACATTGTTCTTTATCTTACATGCAAGAAGAAAAGGCGACAAAAAAGTGATTATCGATATTTCTTTACTATTTATTACATGTTTAATCTTACTTGTTTAATCTTATTTATTACTATTATTTATTATAAAAATAAGTTATTATTAATATATCTTCCTCTTTTTTAGCAATTAATCTATTTTTACTTTTTCTCTTATTAGATGGCGCAAGCACAAGCTGTTATTATCACCTTCGCACAGTTCCAAAGACGTAACAATCAGGGTCTAACTATCAACCAACTAGCGATTCAATAGAATGGTAAGATATTTTTTTTTCTTTCTCTTTTGTGAGAGGGGGCAAAAATGGTAAGATATTCGCCAACAACACCTAAGCAAAAGAGAAAGAAAAAAAAAATCTTACCATTATATTGAATCACTAGCTGGTTGATAGTTAGACCATGATTGTTATGTCCTTGGAACTGTGCGAATGTAATAATAACAGCTTGCGCTTGCGCCATCTAATAGGAGAAAGAGTAAAAATAGATTAATTGCTAAAAGAGGAAGATACATTGATAATAACTTATTTTTATAAAAAATAATAGTAATAAATAAGATTAAACAAGTAAGATTAAATAAGTAATAAATAGTAAAGAAAGATCGATAATCACCCCTTTGTCGCCTTTTCTTCTTGCATGTAAGATAAAGAACAGTGTTGTTGTCGGCGCCTATTGTAATTTGTAAATAGTGAATAAAGACATTTGTGTTGTGATACTCTAGATATTTGTTGGCTGCCTTTATTGGTTGTTTAGGCCTAAATTATTTCTTTTGTAGTCTGCAATTTTGGTTAGTCTTGGGCATGACCAAAGCTATTTTTTTTTAGAATGCGAACTTTACTACCATTTCTTGGTAACAGTAACAGGAGAGGTGCTGCTCGCGGCAATGACAAGAGTTAATTTTTTTGAGTTTAATGGCCGCCGAGAACATAGTAGAAACCGTCCACTCAACTTGAGGATTCACCTTCCACCGTGGCTCGGTATTGTCGAACGCACATACAATTATCGGGATACTTTCGAGCATGAAATGCAACAAATCGCTCAACTGGTTGGATTGGCATTTGGTGAATGGGTGGCATCATACGGACATATCACACTTCAAGGTCAATACTCCTTAAACAATGCAAGAGACTGGCACACTGCAACAACCTACTTTCTAGGAATGAAAGAAACAACTCAATTTCAGCGGTTTTCATTAACCGTTCACCGTGTTATGCCACCAGGAGTTGATTTTGGCTGTGGTGGTGGGCGTGGCTAGAGAATTGAAAAAGACTTATGTGTTTAGTTATGATTTAGAAACTATATAGAAGTGGTAAAAGAGTTGTATTCAAAAACTAGTTAAAGGTAGCAATAGTCATTTATTGTGGTTGTGTCACCGCTTCGTTTGCATTTTCCTTTGACATATATATGACAAATTAGCACCTAATCAATATCATTTTTTATCATTAAAGATTTACCTGTATTAGCACCTAATTAATAAATTAACTAAATATGTAAGATACATTGATTGGCAAATACTTTATTATTAAAAATAATATTACATTGCATAAGCCTAACAACTAGTTGTTTCTAAGTCTTAAAAACATGTTAGATGTCTCAATGAAATCAACTCATTTGAACTATATGTGTGCACGCGTGTGAATGGGTGTATGTATGTTTAGGCATATTTATTTGCTTACTTAGTTTATTAACTTTGTTTATTCCTACTACTTTTGTGGACAATTTAGTATCATCCTCCAACAAATACAAACTCACAAATCATCCCCCAAATAATTCTTCCTCTAATTTTTATGTTTGCAAAATATGAAATATCACTTTGTTATATGCTTAGTAAAATACAAGAATATGTAGGCAACCAACGGATCAAGTATTCAAGTATATAGGTATTGTCTTTTTATTTCCATAACATTTTATTGCGTTAAAGAGTACTCTTCAAGTTTTCACTCAAATTGTTTTGCCCCCTTTTACAAAATATTCGCCAACAACACCTAAGCAAAAGAGAAAGGAAAAAAAAATCTTACCATTATATTGAATCACTAGCTGGTTGATAGTTACACCCTGATTGTTATGTCCTTGAAACTGTGCGAATGTGATAATAACAGCTTGCGCTTGCGCCATCTAATACGAGAAAAAGTAAAATAGATTAATTGCTAAAAAAGGAAGATATATTAATAATAAATTATTTTTATAATAAATAATAATAATAATAATAATAATAAATAAGATTAAACAAGTAAGATTAAATAAGTAATAAATAGTAAAGAAAGATCGATAATCACTTTTTTGTCGCCTTTTCTTCTTGCTGGTAAGATAAAGAAAAGTGTTGTTGTTGGCGCCTAATGTAATTTGTAAATAGTGAATGACGACATTTGTGTTGTGATACTCTAGATATTTGTGGGCTGCCTTTATTTGTTGGTTTAGGTCCAAATTATTTCTTTTGAAACCAAGCAATATCGAGGGGAGTTTCTTATACTTGATGGTTATTTATTTAAGGGTAATCGTTTGTGTATTCTTAAGACTTCACTTAGGAGTCAATTGATCAAAGAAGTGCATGCGGGTGGATTGAGTGCTCATTTAGACAAGAATATTTTTAGCATGGAGAGCCGATTTTATTGGTCTCAATTGAAAAGGGATGTTGGTTCATTCGTGAAGAGGTGTGTTGTGTGCCAAGAAGGAAAGGGTATTGCACAAAATACGGGTCTTTATATGCCTTTACCTGTACCCGAGAGTCCTTGGGTTGATATTTCTATGGATTTCGTACTTGTAATTCCTCGTACCCAATGGGGGGTCGATTATGTGTTTGTTGTTGTTGATAGGTTTTCCAAGATGGCACATTTTATTCCTTGTAAGAAGACTTCGGATGCGGCGTATATTGCACGGTTGTTCTTGCAAGAAGTGGTTCGTTTGCTTGGAGTTCCCAAGTCAATTACTTCGGATCGAGATAATAAGTTTCTTGCTCACTTTCGGTTAACACTTTGGAGGCGTTTGGGTACATCATTGAACTTTAATAGTATCGCTGATCCTCAAACGAATGGTCAAACCGAGGTGGTCAATAGAATGTTGGGAAACATGATTAGGTCTTTGTCTATTTAGTTATAGTATGTCTACTGTGTTTTCTATCTGTATGTGAGGATGCCATGATTTGACTGCTATTCCGCTGCTACTGTATTGGATTAAGTGTGTTAGATGTAGATTGATTAATTTGTATGAATGCCATGATTATTTTCTAGGAACTGCTTCCGTTAGTCCTTAGACTTTTCGTTTGGTTTATATGTAATCTATCTTCTTGATATGTTAAGTGTCTGGATATTCTAATGTGTTTGTGTTTGTGTCATCAATATGCTATGTGTGTTTGCTCTTGATTGCTAGTTGTTCTTGCGGATTTCTGTGTGTTTGTGTTCCGCAGAATCCTCTATGATTCATTATGCTCACTCCGCTGCGACTTCGTTATTCGTTTCATTTGTTTCAGTTTGCATTTCTTTTTTTGTTTAGTTTCGTTTCATATATCATTCTCACCGGGCTTTGTAAGCTCACCGCACTTTCTTTTCCCCGCGACGGTATTTAGCATTCAAGATGAGCTTATGGGATAGGCGATCCGGGTTGAGAGTAGAGACAAGAGCAAGATTTGAAAATAGGGATCTTAGATTTATTTTGATATTAAGTTATTTATATTATCTTTTGTAAGTTTTGTAAAGGCTTCCGTTTTAGATAGTATTTAAAAGTTCGATATGAAACCGACAGATATCTTTACCCTTGTCGGCCTGGGTGTTACAATTTATGGTATCGAGCTCTAGGTTTTAGGACCCTTAGAGCTTAGGCTATGACCGTGAGGATTGGGTAGACATTAGGTTTCGTATGTTCGGATATTTTTTCGATTCCTTTTGATGGTCGCTCGATTTGACTTGATATCCTTTTGCCTTCACCGAATTAGCCCTCCTCTTTCGCATCGAATTTTGTTATTTTGTTTTCGCCGTCCGTTTGTCGATCGTTAGATGGAGACTACCCGTGGAGCCAAGAAGATGGTGCCGACCTGCGTTCGCAATCAGCCTCTGTCTTGGAGAGGTTCGTGAAGCGAAGCCACACCCGATCGCCGTCTTCTTTGGAGACATCGATGTCTTTGGAGGAAGCTGGACGAATCAACCAAAGACGCAACGATGAAGACAAGATTCAACCGGTGGCTGAGAAGATTCATTTACTTCATATGATTTGGGCGCGACTTATGTTACTCTGATTCGTTTGCCATGCATTTTGTGACGGTTTGATATTCTGCTAAGTGATTCTGATCCGTATTGCTTTTCTCTGATTTGTTCGGAACCCGGTTTGAATCGTGAAGTTTATCGTCTGGCATTTTGTTAATATCCCAGTTTTCTTTTGGATCGTCAGTAATGAGTCACGAGGAACCGTTTTATGCTAGTTGGTGGCCTCCTTTCATTGTGATATGGTAAGTTGTCTGATGTGTTATATGCTGCATGAATGTGTATCTGGTCTGTTTTGGTATGTTACTTGTTACCTATATGTTATCCGTTTTGTTCTGATATTAGTTATGTGGTTTGTCATGACCCGGGACAAATATGATGATAATAAGGACTTGTTATGTTATGCAAGTATTATGACGCCTGATCAACGTGATAATACCGAGATCATATAATTTGAACTTATTGAAATCATATGACGTCTGGGGAAATGCCTGTGGTTGATACGTGAAAAGAATATGACTTGTATCCGTTATTTGGCACTCCTCATGTTCGTTTGAAATTCTGTACCTAATTGTGAGATTTTCGTCGATATATGTTACGTATAAGTTTTGTACGCTTTGAATCCGGAATTGTTATGATTTGTGTGAACTATGGATTGCTATGTTTGCTCTAAATGTGTACGTCTCCGTGTACCCTTATTGTGATCATTGGATATTTCGTGTAGTGTTTGAGGAACATTAGATCCTTTTAGTTTGATTATCTGCGATTAGTAAGACCGTTAAGATTCATTCTGTCTATGTATATGTTTGTTCTCCTCATTGGATATCTGAATAAGTTAGAGCGTGTTGCTTGATTTTCGGCTTCTCATTTGTTTTCCCGCCAATACGTTAATAAGTATATGATTATCTGTTATAAGTATTTGATTATTGGTTCGATTCAAAAGTATGAGTTTGAATATTCGATAAGAACCGCTTGTTCTAGGATAAGTTTCGCGTTCGCTATGTTCCTTGAAATTCTGAAATCCGATTTGTTTCTATTCTGTTCCGTCTTGTTCAATTTCGAGGACGAAATTTTCTTTTTAGAAGGGGAGAGTTGTAAAACCCTAAAAATACGAAACATAGATAAAGACTAAAATACCCTCGAAATCAAAAATTATAAAATACGTAAAATACGTTTATAATCATTTAACGAAATTAAAACTAATTTACGAATAATTAAAACTTAACGAATATGTTACGTGATCGATTTTGGTACGACGAGAGATTTAAACGTTTCGCTAATATGTTGGGCCTCGTTTTCGTTAATGGTGAACCATTTGGGCCGTTCGTTGTTTGTATGGAGCCGAGAGCCAAGAAGCCCATAAGGGGCGTTTGTTTTGTTTCGTGTGGATCAAGAGCCGAAGGCCATTGGGCCATGGGTTTTGTGTGTTCGGTTGGACCAAGCCGAAACCCAACCCCTCCTCAAAGCCCTAAACTAAAAATGTTACCACCTATAAATATAATACATGTACATGAAATTGAAACCCTAGTTTTCTTTGCCTCTTTTCTTTTCTTCCCATTCGGCCGAACCCTAGTCTTGTGGTGTCGAGACTTTTGCTTCATCAAAACTAAGGTATAACAATGTTTTTCTCGTCTTCTTTCGTTACACCTTACGTTAATATGTTGTGATTTGTTTTGTTTAGTCGAGTTTGTGTTTTCTTTTTGTGGTCGAGCCGTGTGAACCAAACAAAAACAAACCATATGAATTGAACCTTATAATATTAAGAGAACATGTATGTAATGCGTATTGTTTGAATCGGATCATAGGTATGTCGAGCACAAGAGAACCGAATCACATATATATAAATGTTATCATGCTTAATAAATTCGAAACCCTAATTGGAATGGAACCCTAATTGTAATTAATGGTCTAAACATGTGATTATAGTGGTTTTAATAAACCCTAAAACTGGACAGCATCATATGTCGAATTTGTGTGTGTTATAGATCCAATTTTATAAGTGCAATAATCTGGGTTTTGTGGGAAAAGTTTATTTTATATCTTAGTTAAGTTTTCCAAGTGGTTTGGTCGAATTTGGAGTTGTCTAAGTCGTATTTTTGAATTTTACAAGATCAAGTGTCAAAGCTGAGAAAACGAGTCTGAAATTAGGTTGGATTCATCTAGGTGTTATCTGATGCTACTTGCATGTTTTTGAGTGATTCTTAAGCCTAAATAGTAGTACTTTGAAATAGCTTTCTGGATAAATAAGTCTTGTGTCATTTGCAAACATGGAAGTATGATTTTATATTTTGGAGTTAGGGTGTCTCGAATCAATTCTTGAGTTAAAATTTATAATGTAGTAAATGATTTTTAGTATTTAATCTATGAGGTTCTGGAACTTTTCCTTTGGTGGACATGATTTTTATATATTGTGTGACACCTGTAGCTTTTGGTTTGATGTGTTGAGTAAGGTGAGTGTGTTTGTTGGGGCCATACTTTTGGTGTGTGTAAATCTGGGTGAGTTCTGGACAGGTCTGGACTTATGATTTTCCGTAGGTCTTTTAGCATGGAAATAGAACCCACCAATTTTTGTAGAGTCTTTTAACTCATATGGGGACCCCTGGGATTTTGCTTGATTTCATTTGAGCTAAGTAAGTATTTTATAAAAATCGCTAAAGTCTGGTCCGAATATGAGTTTAAGTAACTAAAAGATAAAATATGATATCAATAGGTAACACACTTACAAATGCATAAGAAGCTTATAAAATGAGAATATACTATTACTCTAAGAATGTTAATGCGATGAATCCGTTATAACTTTAATGATGCTAATAAGTATTAAATAAATCATAATCCGTGTAGATTCGTTGAAGGAGACGCGACGTTACATCTTCGTGTTCCTACATTCGTTTGCTTTCCTCTCATTTGCTTTAAGATACAGATATTCTGACCTTTTTAGTAAAGGTTCCTTATGATGTTCTTTTCGTTCGCTTTTCTATTTTACTTATTAGGGTTTCCGATGCCATTGCTATGAACCCTTTCTGATTGTTTGATCTGTTACTTGTGTAAAATACATGTTCTAGTGAACTATGCAATATCTGATGTGAACTTATGTTAGGAAGATTTTGATATGTACAATCGTTGAACCTTGCTATGGTTGATTATGAACTTCTGATTATGAACTTCTGCTTATGAATGTATGATATGACACTGTGATATGAACTTCTGACTTCTGAATATCTGAATATGAACCTTATGATATGAAGTTATCTGATATGTTATCTGTGACCTTTATGGTGAATTATGATCTGTGTCATGTATGAAAATCTGTTTGACCTGAGTTAGTTTGACACCCGAGCCAAATATTTCACTAGTCATGGGGTTCCATGTCCGTATCGTTGATGCACTCGATATGACTCTAGGCGAGAGAGTGATGTTCGCCACGCCCCGGATGGTGGAGCATATTTTGTATATGTAGGAAGGGCGATGGATGCATCCTAGATCCGATCCGTTATCCGATATGTTTTCGGTGAATGATGTCGGTATGCGTACGGCGTCTTCACAAAATTCGGGAGCTAGCTACTCCAATTATTTTCTGAGGTTACCTTTTGAAGAAGAAAGATATTTCTGGTATGATATGTTCTGGGCTCGTGGTAGTTGACTAAATCTTTATCTGTTACTTCTGTGTTAAGTATTCTGTATGATTCGGTATTTTCGAGTGTTTATATTATGTATTCTGATGATATCTGTTCTGATAATTGCTAATGGCTATGTTATGTCTTTGTCTATTTAGTTATAGTATGTCTACTGTGTTTTCTATCTGTATGTGAGGATGCCATGATTTGACTGCTATTCCGCCGCCATCGTATTGATTAAGTGTGTTAGATGTAGATTGATTAATTTGTATGAATGCCATGATTATTTTCTAGGAACCGCCTGCTAGTCCTTAGACTTTTCGTTTGGTTTATATGTAATCTATCTTCTTGATATGTTAAGTGTCCGGATATTCTAATGTGTTTGCGTTTGTGTCATCAATATGCTATGTGTGTTTGCTCTTGATTGCTAGTTGTTCTTCCGGATTTACGTGTGTTTGTGTTCCGAATCCTCTATGATTCATTATGCTCACTCACCGCGACTTCGTTATTCGTTTCATTTGTTTCGGTTTGCATTTATGTTTTGTTTAGTTTCGTTTCATATATCTGCTCACCGGCTTTGTAAGCTCACCGCACTTTCTTTTCCTGCGGCAGGTATTTAGCATTCAAGATGAGCTTATGGGATAGCTGATCTGGGTTGAGAGTAGAGACAAGAGCAAGATTTGAAAATAGGGATCTTAGATTTATTTTGATATTAAGTTATTTATATTATCTTTTGTAAGTTTTGTAAAGGCTTCCGTTTTCGTATAGTATTTAAAAGTTCTGATATGAAACCGTATTGTGATATCTTTACCCTTGTCGGGTCGGGGTGTTACACCTTAGCTCTTATTCCACAAAGTTTCTCCAGTGTGCCTCTATATGAAGCAAATGCCAAGGATGAGACTTGAACTTGGGTCTATTGACTCAAGTAAAAGTGCTCCAACCATTGGACTAATGCTCAATTGGTATATTTTCATGCAATTAATGAATTAACCCATTTTTTTAATGAAGATTTAGTTTATATTTTTAAAGGGCTAAATAAATTGTATACATAGGCAATAACCCGAAATATTGTAGAACTAAAATATTGTATGCATCACTCAAGGCGTTTGGTTTAGTGGTATGTGAGTTCCTCATCAAATGAGAGGTTGTAGGTTTAAGCCTCATTGGAGGCATTTGTGAGATATCTAGCATGAATGTAACTAACATATTTAGATTGTCAAAGTAACTTGCCTAACTGTATTCTATGAAATGTACGTTTTTTATTTTGCATCTTTCCTTTACTCTTTATAAAAGGTTAATGACCCGGTAAATATATTACTCCAAAAAACATTTAAGTACAAACGATATGGGTGAATCCCATATCTCAGCCCGTTACATAGGCGAAAAGCTTACATAACAAGATACTTATTATTTTCTAAAGAAGAAAATAAACCACTACTCAAAATATAACATCAGACTCCTATGAAGAAAACATTTACTTCCTACCAAGGCCTTGGAGCTTGATACCATAAGTGTCGTAGTAGGCATCCAAATTACCTGGAAGATCGTAAACCTGTTTCGCATAGTTATCATAACCATAGTCTTCAAAGTCATCTTCACGATCATGACCACCACCAAATAAGTTACTCGACTCATCAAAGGTGTTTACAACCTCCTCATCACCACTGTCGGATACCACAATCTCTCCCACCTTAAAGAATGAGTTGACCCTCCAGATAGCTTTATTCTTAACTGAATAATAGTCCAAGTATAGTTTAAGCCATATAGCTTTTGCCTTAATTTGTAATGTCTCGAATAAGAAATTTTGCTAGCAAAAGAAGAAGAAAATTAATAAAGCAAAAAAGTGATTATGTGTAGTTTGCAAGTGTAGAATGGTGAGGCACGAGGCTTAGGGTGGAATCATTGGATATGAGGTAGCAAAAAACTAGAGATATGACAGATTTAAGTACAACTTATGTTTATCGTTGGAAAAAAACGGGTTCACTATAATTTTATTGTTTGTATAAATTTTTGAAACCCGCCACAAAACGCGACACCAATCCTTCATTAATCATATTTGACAAACACAAACACAATATCTGTATCACTAGTACGTAGCGCGCGCCAGATCAACTTATTTGATTGCTTAATTGTGTATATAATTGTTTTTGTGTTACTTTTCCAAACAATTTACATGTTTTTTGGGTAAAGGGGAGTAATCCATGTTGGTGATGTTAAATTTAAACTGTTGACGGTTCCATCACTCCCATAAAAGTAATCACCATAGATCCATTGGTTATATAATTTCTTTTGTGAATTTTATAATTTTGATCGATCAACACGATATGTTTTTAGTACATGTATATATATGTTTTTTTGACTGATAGTAGTATCAAATTAACAAGAAAGGAAAAATTATAAATAAATGATATTTAGAGAAATGAGGCCCATCATAAAGACCTGCACATAAAATTTTCAACAACCATCATAAAACAAAAACATCAATTTGACATCAACTACCCACTGCACGTTTATTTTGCATGCATCAATGCATGCCAACCAAACTAATCTCCGCCATCTATTTGATACCATTAAACAATCATACCCACACATTACCTTCACCAATCCAAAGCATGCACACAGATTGGGAGAAGAATGCATGAAGAATATATAGTAGAACAAGAACACAACAATGCACTAGTGTTTCGAGTATCACTTAATGAAATAAAGTAAAGAAAATGAAGCAAAACAAGCAAAAAAAAGATTGTGCTCTCGAGTGTCACTTAAGAAAGAAAAGAAAAGAAAAATGACTGAAAAAGAAAGATAATTTTGATGTAAATGTTGCCTCCCAAAATTAGGCTAAAAATATTTACTCACTATTTTTTTTTAAAGTAAAGAAGCTTAAGAACTAAGCATAACATACACATAAAGCTTTACTAGTAAACAGAGCCTTTTAACCCTTCACTAGACAAACACAACATACCAAGTGTTGCACACCCATCAAGGGCTTTTCATCGATACAATGTTTAATCTAGAGCAACACAAGTAAACTTATTTTGAAGCACAAATTTATACTATAACTTTGTTGCCAAACATAGAAATACATAAATATAAACACATTTGATAATACCCCATGTATTCATGAGCATCATTTAAGTGTTGGTAAGTTTTCAACAACCGAAATTTACTCTCAACTATATTCATTACTTTTCAACTACCCTATTTATATTAATTTGCTATCTTGATCTCAACCTTATATCCCTGTGAGTCTTCAGCAAGCACACCGATTTGGAGAACAACACATTCAAAACAAATAGTATAAGAACACATTCACAGTTACTCACTACACGAACACAACATACCAGCTATAATGGTCACCACCCGTCCTCCACCAGATCCAGACCCATCAAGGACTTTTCATCATATCACGAATTATTCATTGTTGTAATAGACGTTTACGGAAGTAAAATCTCATTATCGTCGATGACTCACAGCCTCATTTACTCGGTATAATTTGTGTTATTTCTGTATTCCCTTGTTATAAGTTTTTTGGTATTGTTTAGCTTTAACCATAATCATTTTGCTGAATAAGTTGTGGTTGTTAGTGAAATAAGTTATATATATATAAATTGAATCAGTTGATGAAACTTAATGTAAAACGAGGTACATTATATCAGCTGTTAGTCAAATTATATATATGCATACGAATGGACTAGAACTGGTTTTGAAATTTGGGGTTTAATAGGCAAACAGTTGAATTAGTTGCTACTAGACCCATCTACAACATAAAAAATGTAATAGCAAGTTCATTTTAAGGTGTTGAAGAAGTAGTCACTGAACAAAAGAAAACGTTTTAACAATTTAAAGGTTTTAACAAACTTTATTTGAGTATATTTAACAAAACTCCATATATAGATCCTGAATGAATAGACAAGAGTGAATATATACATGATCTTCATTTCTTGTTTGATTGAAAGTTATAAATGGGTGCTAAGAGACAAAAGGTAGCTCATAATGACATAGTGCAAATGAAACATTTTCATCCTCTTGTTTTTTTAAGGATAAAAACATGTGTTGTATTAAAAAACGAAATCCTACATGTTTGGAAATCATGAATCAAACAAGTCTAAGTTTTATCGAAGACTAAAATACACCGTTGGTCCCTAAACTTGGCAGGGTGCATCATGAGACGAAACTCGGCCTTTTCATCGTGGTGAGTCCAAACCTTGGCCTTTAAATGTCAAATCAGTCCCTTTGACTAATTCTCGGTTAGTCAAAGTCTGTTAAGTTCCCCATGTGCCTTGCACATGAGGGTAAACTCGTCATTTCATTGTTTTAGTCTATTTTATTTCATCTTCCTCATGGGCTAAACCCATATTCCGGCGACCTTAAACCCAGAATCCGGCGACCAAGAAAAGGTGTCATGTGTCATCTATGATTAGACGTATTACGATAATGACATTATTTACATCTTTATTGTTGTCAAGCAATATAATCGGCAAAGTTGCGAATAGAAATGCTGGTTACCGACTCCGCTTTTCATTTGATTATACTTGTGTTCGGAAAATGGAAACGATTATAGCTTACCTTACCTAATGTAGATAGTAATATATGAATTCCCTACTTATCAGTTTAAGTATATACTGCATAGTTATAGACTTCTGACTTCCGAGAACAAATCAATCCTTGAAGCACATGCATGAAGATTCACAAGCCATACATATTGTTCAATTTGGTAGTCATGTGTGTCTGTTTGATATTTCTTGGTACTCCCATTGAGATTTAGTGTAACTTGTTGAATGAAATTCTTTCGCATTAGGATTTGTGAAGGAGTTTTTGTTTTTTGTTTTTAGTGTAACGGTTTTTTTTTATGATGGGTTATACAAACTCTTTTCATTGATGCATCATTTATTTGATATGTGTTTTTCTTTCAACCACAGTGAGGAAGTGGATAAACTATCAATAGAAAGTGTTATGATGGGATTGAAAGTGGCTTTTATACTTAGCCGGGAAGTTCGAAAACTTCACGAAAAGGTTAGTAAAGTTCCATGCTTTTGTTGAATATTTTCATCTCTTTGAACTACATAAGTCGAAGATTCATAAACTCATATACTTTGTGAATGCGAGTGCTTTAGTAATGTTTGAATTGTACCAAAATCATGATATAAATTTGGCTACAACATTAAGGTTATAAATGTCGTAGTAATCGCAACTTAAGTAACTCTTAGCATTAAAAAGGTTACTTTTTGAATGTGATGTCTTACAAAAGAGATGGTTGACATGGTGCGTTAACGATCTACTCAATCCCGCCAAACAAATTCGAATTCTTGTTTATTTAGCACATTTTATAACACCAAGAGAACTTCTTAACTCGACCTCCAAGTATATTCCATGCTTGATATTTGTTGGTTATGACATCACAGTGTCACGGTACTTTGTCAGAATGTATGCACGTTCTAAAGACAATTCTACATCCGAGCGTGTATCTATGAGTCAATGGGCATCATATTTTCATCAATTATCCATTGGGAGCTACTTCAATAGCTGTTTCCTCATGACACCTTTTCTTGGTCGTCGGATTCTGGGTTTAAGGTCGTCGGAATCTGGGTTTAGCCCATGAGGAAGATGAAGATGAAATAAAATGGACCAAAACAATAAGGGTCAGGTGTAGGGGTTGTGTTCCAGTTTGAGGCCCAACCGTCTCTAAATTGTACACATCACAAAATCGTCATCTCCGATGGAACCAGTGGTAACCGCGGTGTTTTCTCTGTTCATTATTTTCCTTGTTGTGTTTGGTATCATAATGTTAGTGAATATTTGTTCTCGGCATGCGTTTAGTGATGTGTCTCCGCCTCCGTATCTGTCTCCACCTCTGTGGCAAACTAGTGAGGTGTCTCTGTCTCCACCTCTGTCTCCTATACGGTTTGTGGATCCAAACTCTCCTATACGGTTTGTGGATCCAAAGACGTGGCAACCTAGTGAGGTGTCTCTGTCTCCACCTCTGTCTCCTATACGGTTTGTGGATCCAAAGTCTCCTATACGGTTTGTGGATCCAAAGACATGGCAACCTAGTAAGGTGCATAAGGTTTATATCAACAAAGCGAATATGGGTTTTGACGAAGAAAGGGGCTATTTTGATAAACGACGACAGATAAGTCTTTTTGATTTATTCGAGAAGGAGGGCGGATGGTCATTTTGACAACGACAGCTAAGTCTTTTGGATTTATTCCAGAAGGGGCTATTTTGATGGTCGTTATGGATTTTTGTTAGTTTATGCATGTTAGTCTTTTGGATTTATTCCAGAAGGGGTTATTTTGATGGTTATGTTAGTTTATGCATGATATTTGATGAACTATTGTTTGTTGCTAATGTGACAATTTACTTGATCCATTTTTGAATAAATTTTATGTAAAGTCCAATACTCATAAGTTATCGGGTAATATGGGGGCTAACTTCACCCAAAAACTGTGTTCAACGAATAACTTTAACCTCAGGTTCATTTTGGCCTGATGCGACTCTTTCTCAAGGATTAATGCACTTTAAGCAATATTGAACTGTTTTCTTAACGAAGAGAGTTAAGGCCAAATCCTTGACTTATTTCACAAAACCCTTCCTTTTAGATGGCTCACAAGGACATTTGCGTTGGGTATAGGCGAAACTTGCCCCAAATTTGCTATTTGTATGTTTGAACTTGAGATCTTTAACGAAAAATAGCAAGCCCCATTACTACGCTACACTTACGAGTTTATAATGTGGTCCAAAGTATTAAATCGCAAAAACATATTAAAGTAGGTGCAGTAGTGACCAAATGTCAACTTAACGTCATATTGGCTTCTCTCTCCACCAGTAAGACAACTAACTTTATCGCCGAAACATATCTTACTTAAACACAAATATACCCGAACAAACACTCACACATACTAAAAAATAAATAAAAAGGGTCTGATCCACTTGTGCTCATGGATCCGTGTTTGTATTAATTTCTATCTATTATTTTTTTGGTAAAGTGAAAGGAGATGATCCTTTTGGTTTGTCATTGTCAAGTTATTATATCATAATTTTCCGGAAAGATTTTAAGATTTTGATCAACGTATTTGTATGTTGGATGTTGAAAGTTGGCATATGTAATGGAAGTAACTACGATATAGTTTGTGTTTCAATTCTGTTATTATAGTGAATATCACTAATATTCAAGAATTTTGTGCTATTGCTTATATATAAATTATAATACTATCTTTTTTAGGGTTAATTACTTGAAAATGTATATTTGTCACTTTTTGTTATTGTGTGTATTGAACTTTATTTAGACTTATTTTGTGCACTAAACTTTTAAATTTTGATTATTGTATGCATTTTGTGACTATTTAGCCATGTATTACCATTTTTCCCTTTCGAATTTTGAAAAAAAGTAAGAGTAAAATGGTCACAAAATACACACAATAATCGGAATTTGAATGTTTAAGTATGATAGATTTTCATGCAATTAACCCATTTTTTTAATGAAGATTTAGTTTATATTTTTAAAGGGCTAAATAAATTGTATACAGACAATAACCCGAAATATATATTGTAGAACTAAAATATGTATGCATCACTCAAGGCCTTTGGTCTAGTGGTATGTGAGTTCCCCATCAAAAGAGAGGTTGTGGGTTTAAGCCTCCTTGGAGTCATTTGTGAGATATATAGTATAGAGTGTGAAAATAAATTCCCGTTATATAAAAAAAATAAAACAAAAGTGAGATATATAGTATAGAGTGTGAAGATAAATTCCCGTTATATAAAAAAAATAAAACAAAAATAATATTGTATGCATCTAGCATGAATGTAACTAACATATTTAGATTGTCAAAGTAACTTGCCTAACTCTATTCGATGAAATGTACGTTTTTTATTTTGCATCTTTTCTTTACTTTTTATCCAGATAGCTTTATTCTTAACTGAATAATAGTCCAAGTATAGTTTAAGCCATATAGCTTTTGCCTTAATTTGTAATGTCTCGAATAAGAAATTTTGCAAGCAAAAGAAGAAGAAAATTAATAAAGCAAAAAAGTGATTATGTGTAGTTTTCAAGTGTAGAATGGTGAGGCACGAGGCTTAGGGTGGAATCATTGGATATGAGGTAGCAAAAAACTAGAGATATGATAGATTTAAGTACAACTTATGTTTATCGTTGAAAAAAAAATGGATTCACTATAATTTTATTGTTTGTATAAATTTTTGAAACCTGCCGCAAAACGCGGACACCAATCCTTCATTAATCACATTTGACAAACACAAAAACAATATCTGTATCACTACTACGTAGCGCACGCCATATCAACTTATTTGATTGCTTAATTGTGTATATAATTGTTTTGGTGTTACTTTTCCAAACAATTTACATGTTGGTGATGTTAAATTTAAACTGTTGACGGTTCCATCACTCCCATAAAATTAATCACCATAGATCCATTGGTTATATAATTTCTTTTGTGAATTTTATAATTTTGATCGATCAACACGATATGTTTTTAGTACATATATGTATATGTTTTTTTTTACTGATAGTATCAAACAAGAAAAGGAAAGTTATAAATAAATGAGATTTAGAGAAACGAGGCCCATCATAAAGACCTGCACATAAATTTTTCAACAACCATCATAAAACAAAAACATCAATTTGACATCAACTACCCAGTGCACATTTATTTTGCATGCATGCCTACCAAAATAATCTCCACCATTTATTTCATACCATCAACCAATCTTACACACACATTACCTTAACAATCCAGAGCATGCACACGAACTGGGAGAATAATGCATGAAGAATTTATAGTAGAACAAGAACACAACACTACACTAGTGTTTTGAGTATCACTTAATGAAATAAAGTAAAGAAAATGAAGCAAAACAAGCAAAAAAAAGATTGTGTTCTCGAGTGTCACTTAAGAAAGAAAAAAAAAAAAAAATGACTGAAAAAGAAAAATAATTTTGATGTAAATGTTGCCTCCCAAAATTAGGCTAAAAATATTTACTCACTATATATTTTTTTTTAAGTAAAGAAGCTTAAGAACTAAGCATAACATAAACATAAAGCTTTACTAGTAAACAAAGCCTTTTAACCCTTCACTAGACAAACACAACATACCAAGTGTTGCACACCCATCAAGGGCTTTTCATCGATACAATGTTTAATCTAGAGCAACACAAGTAAACTTATTTTGAAGCACAAATTTATACTATAACTTTGTTGCCAAACATTGAAATACATAAATATAAACACATTTGATAATACCATGTATTCATGAGCATCATTTAAGTGTTGGTAAGTTTTCAACAACCGAAATTTACTCTCAACTATATTCATTACTTTTAAACTACCCTATTTATATTTGCTATCTTGATCTCAACCTTATATCTCCTGTGAGTCTTCAGCAAGCACACCGATCAACACATTCAAAACAAATAGTAGAAGAACACATTCATAGTTACTCACTACACAAACACAACATACCAGATATGATGGTCACCATCCGTCCTCCACTAGATCCAGACCCATCAAGGACTTTTCATCACGAATTATTCATTGTTGTAATAGACATTCTCGGAAGTACTAATATACATAATATATAGTTCTGGTTGCTTTGACTTGCAGAATCTACAGGGAATGTTTTCAGGTGCTTTTATCAAAGGGAATGTTTTCAGGTGCTGTTAAGATTCTGATTGCCAGAAGGCATCTTTGCTCATCGCTGATCCACTGCAATATCAATTTTCATAGTGTTATGTTACATATATTTCAGAAGGAGCAACCCAGATCTTAAATTGGCTACTGCAAAATGGGGTAAAATGAAACAGATTGAAAAGGATGAATATAAGGCATCAAAAGCACAAACTCCAAACATCTCGTGCTGTCTTTTCAATGTGTTTCATTTTACCCCATTTTGCAGTAGCCAATTTAAGATCTGGGTTGCTCCTTCTGAAATATATGTAATATAACACTATGAAAATTGATATTGCAGTGGATCAGCGATGAGCAAAGATGCCTTCTGGCAATCCTGAAAACATTCCCTTTGATAAGAGCACCTGAAAACATTCCCTGTAGATTCTGCAAGTCAAAGCAACCAGAACTATATATTATGTATATTAGTATTCTTAAAAGTAACTCTATGGGAATGTTTTCATAACATAGATTAGTATTATATGCATCTTTGTCATTTTAGCCTTTGTTTTAATTGATCCAAGTAGTATATTACCTATTTAATGTTGTTTAAGTGTTTTAGTTGTAAGTCATAGTGTATTCAGAGATTTGGATTGCATCAGTTGGTATTCGTCTCAAATCGACCCGATTGGAGGTCACAGGTTCGAGTCCTCCTCACCCGTTTTATTATTTTTTATTTCTGAAACCTTTTATAAAATCTCAAATATAAATGTTGGAGAGGGTATTCTAGACAAAACTTGTGCTTTTTTTTCCACATGTTATAAATAATAAGTTTCCCACAAAAATTAAAACAAATAAAAAAAGTATACTTAAAATCCGGATACCATTGTTGTTCATCTCAAATTGACCCTAACCTATCTCGGCATAGAACTAATTTAACTTCAAACTTTTTTTTATTATAATCTCTTAGTAAAATTACTAAATGTTAGAGAAGGTATTCTAGACATAAATAACTGAAATAAATAACCTATAAAAACTTCAAAGTTAAAACAAATAACTCTGTTGTTAGTCAAACACGTATGAAAGACCTATCTCTCTTTTCCCTTTTCACTCAACACCTATCTCTCCTTTCTCTGCAACTCTACTACTATCATCTTCCATCACATCCATAGGTGACCTTTACTACCTTTATTGCCTTTCCATGGAGACTCAAACCCTATTATTACATTATTTACCCATCACCACAGTACGATTCCCACCACATTATTACATTATTTACCCATCAAATAACTATGAGCTCGTTGAGATGTGATAAGAATCTGGATTTCGGAACTTCAAGTTTACCAGGTATACAATGTGTTCCGAACGAGGTAGGTCCTGGTCCTTGGCTTATTTAAATTGAAAATGTGTGTGTTAATTGGTCGGGTTGGGTCAACACTAACACCATATGTAGCATGAATTATGTTTGTTTCAGCTTATGAGAAAATTGTTGGATAATTGAGTAGATATGCAACTTATGCCAAAGTGTTTCTGTGTAAACTGTGAAATGGACCGAACATGTGTCACTAAGCTGTTGGATCCATATTTTAGCTTAAATTTGCATTTATTAGCATATTAGTTTATATCTGTGTTCATTGCTTGTTTTACTGTCCATTTAACTTATTCAAGTAATGTTATAGCTTATCTAATTAGATCTCATCATTTCTTAGTAGTTTGCATTATATTTTACTATTTTGCTTTGTTGACTGCCTTGATTGTTCAGCTTATTGTTCCACATTGTTATATAATTTTAGGAATTTTACTTATTAGCTTTTTAATAGCTTGAATTTCACTGTTTGGCCAAAACATCCCCTGCACCATACAAATTTTGTCCAATAGCCATTTTTCATAAGCTTCTATTTAAGAAATTTTTCTCAGAGTATAATGTTATGTTGAAAGTTTAATTTAAATTTTTTACATTTGGTTAAATAAGTTATTATTTAAAATTAATTAAAAAATACTACCTCCGTCCCACAAAAACTGTCCACTTTGACTTTTCTAGGTCATTCTTTTACAACTTTGACCTTAAATATTATCGTTTACGTTGTACAACACTTGATGAAAAATATATGAATGGATTGAGATTTAAATGTATGTTCATTGGTATGATTTTCATAAAATATTATATAACGCAAACAAAAATATTTAAGGTCAAAGTTGAAAAAGAAAGACTCAAAATAGTCAAACCGGACAGTTTTTATGGGACGGAGGGAGTAAATAATATTCAAAATAGGATCAATACTTTTACGACCGGTAGCATCATAACCATCTCTAAAAAATTGAAAGTATTTGGGAAGGGGCTGGGCATCATAACTTAGAATAGCATTAACTATTTTTTTAAAAAGTGTAGAGCTCATACGATACCTTCGTCGAAAATTCTCTTACGGATATTTAGGACCAATCTGCGTCGCCGAAATAGTCGTCGATTAGACGCTCCGCCGCCGTTCTCGTTGACGTGGTATATATGCCCTCCTTTTAGGACTCGATCTTGATCCACCGGCTTGATTACACAAATTCATATATTGTTCATACTCTTGATCTGAACGAATATATCTCTCGGTCGCCTTTAAAAAATCTTCATAATTGTCTAAAGTGCTTCCGCCGAGGGATGGTTTGGATCCATAATGAAAGAAAATGAGTGTTTTTGAGGTGTGAATTAAGTTTGAAGAGTGTGTGAAAATATGGAAGAATAAGGAGGGTTTTATAAAAAATTTGGGTACAAATTCAAAAACGCGCTATATAACGGCTAGTTTTTCAAAAAAAAAAAAAAAAAAAAGTCCGTGTTAAGTTTGGCGCGAGGGAGTTTGGCGCGACAGGGGTAATGGTGCGCCAAAGGGTTTGGCACGAGCCAACAGCTCACCGTACCCCCTGCTCTTAGGAGTTGATCACTCCATTGGGCTACTTTGGTTTGGATATTTGATTTGGGCCTGTGGTAAAATACTGACACATACACATACACATACATTATACCTTACCCATTTTCTATTCTCTTATCTTATTGAACACACGCATAGAGTAAGTTTGGGTAAAAATTACATCTTATTGAACACTTCTAATCTTATTATACCTTACCCGTTAAAAAATTCCTTTTGGTCATCTTATTGAACACTTCTAATCTATATTGAGAAAGTTTGGGTAAAAATTTCAAGAAACGCAACTTATTGAAAGAACGATTCAAACATTGGAAGACATGTACATTACTAGCTTAATTTTGGCTCTCAAATCAAGACTTTGTCATTTTTTAGTAAACTCGAAAAATCAAAAACAAATTTTATTAGCTTTTTCATTTAGCTTTATCTAGCTTATCCTTTGTCCCGATTATCCATGATTGGTCTTTTCCTTGTCCCGATTATCCCTATTTGATCCTAACAATAGCGGCGTATTATTGGTATTAAACATATGTTTGTGAGAATAATATGTTTTCGTATGATTAGAGCATATGTTACGGCATCTGTTAAAGCATATCTATGATTTATTTTAACAATAGCGACGTAAATATTCATTTTTCTCTTTTTGTAACTAGCTTTTGTATTTGGATGCAACAAAGTTTGAATCTATGTCTCACGTCCGTTCACGACCTGCGATAAAAGACTGGAATTCTACATTTATGAGGAATCGTTTAGAACTTGAAATTAAACAAGGCACATGTTTTTATAAACTTTAAAATGTAGTACTAGTTTATGGATTTAACTACATTTAATATCGCTCAAGGTATAACGTAAAGCACATGGTTTTATAAAACTTAAAATGTAGTACTAGTTTATAGATTTAGCTACATTTAATATCGCTCAAGGTATTCTGAACGTGTGGGGAAGCTCATCTAAACAACTTATGAGCTTATCGCCTTATGAATTTAAGTTTTAAAGTCTTTCAATGAGCTACGGTTTATAAGATCCTTAATACTAGATGTTTACCTAAGCTACGGTTCTAAATCAGAAGTCAAGATTTCTAGAAAGGCGTATAAAGTAATCAAGTATTGCTTTTGTGAGAAGCGCAATGACACTAATGAAGACTACATGAGGCAGAAAACATTTGGCGTTCTCATCGAGCTCTTGTTCCTAGATATATATAAAACTTTTGCTCCAAAAAGAATGAGACAATGTAAACATCTAAGGAAATAAACATCCAGCAACCAAACGAAAATAAAAACAAATAGATCATGTAATTACTATACCATATAACAAAGGATTCTTAAAAAAGATAACAAATGATAACTAAGTACCTTTTGGCTTCATATTTTGACACCTTCAACTTATATGAAACTTGATAACTAACTAACCAAGTATGAACTAAAAATGATTAAGAGGGAAAAAAGACAGGTGTGAATTTGAAAATTGAATTCAAAAGACAAATGAAATTGACATTGGAAAATGTTGCCTAGCTAGAAAGTCTCAAGAAAGGCATCATAACACCTACAAGTGTTGTATTGATGATGTCAGTACAAGTGTTGGGTCTATTACCAGATGGAAAGGGTCTAAAACAGACTAAGAGGGGTGGGTGGGTGTGGTGACAAGCCTCAAACTCTTTATCACTATCACCTCAGCGTCACATAAGCATAATAAAACTCCACAACTAACCACAATAAACCCCTTTCCTCATAACAAACATCAACCTCTTCATTTGGGGCCCACCACTAACACTTTATTTTTTTTATTCAATTTTCCAAATAAACTTAATTCATTTCATAAAAAATAAAAATACAATACATAACACAATAATAATAAAAATAAACGCGATACGACGAAAAAAAACGCCACGGGTAAAAAAGATACAACACATACTAATGGATCGGATCTTCGACATCCTACTTTGGGTAATTTTTCAAAATCTCCCAAACGTGAACATACTTGAACTCTTTTCCACCAAATTGTTGCTGAAAGTTTAGTTTCGCATTCTCGAGATGAGTGTGGTCATTTTGACCACTTCGACGCTGCAAATGTTTGTAAATCGCGTTAAATTTTTTGCAATCAACGTTAATCCTCGTCCATTTTCCCGTGATTGAATTTTTGGTATGATGGTCATCGGTAGTCTGATCATTAAACGTCTCCATAACGTCGTTCCAAAAAAAAATTAGGAACGGTTATTTTCCATATAGCTTGCGAAATTTCTATCCAAACTTGCGCAAGCAACATATCTTCAGACTTGTTCCACTTCGAATTTTGAGACATTGTAATTTTTTTTTTTTGAATTGATGCAGATGTGAAAAAATGGTGGTTATAGTTTGTTATTTAAAGGGGTGGTTTTCAAATTCAAATTCAAAGATCAGATTCAAAATTCAAATTCAAAATTCAAATTCAAATAGGAGCGGGATTATTTAAAATTCAAATTCAAATTTAACGGTATACTTTTGAGCGGGGTAATTTAAATTCAAAATAAAAATTCAAATTCAAAATCAGATTCAAATAGGAGCGGGATTATTTAAAATTTAAATTCAAATTTTAAATTCAAGCGGTATAGTTTTGAGCGGGATTATATGTGCCTATATATACACCCTACCAGTCACAAGTTACACACACAACTCACACAACTCACATACAAAAATGTCTCGCAAAGATTTTTCTCAACAATTTCCATGTCCACAAAAGTTGCCGGAAACAAGCTTTACAACTTCACCACAGTTTGCAATATAATTATAATTAGATGTGTCCTTTGCTTAAAGTACCTTGTTCGTTGCAGATCCTCCGACTCAAACAAGGACAAAGACTCGGAGAATGACTAAAGTGACAATTTACTTGATCATAATATAAAGGCCTAGTACTAGAAATTTACACTCAAGCTGACCAGCAACCAACATAACCATCATCATGCATAAACTAACATAACCATCAAAATAGCCCTTTATGGAATTAATCCAAAAGACTAATCTGCATAAACCAACAAAAATCCATAACGACCATCAAAATAGCCCCTTCTGGAATAAACCCAAAAGACTTATCTGTCGTCGTCAAAATAACCATCCACCCTCCTTCTGGAATAAATCCAAAAGACTTATTTGTCTTCGGTTATCAAAATAGCCCCTTGATGACATCAGCAATTGTAGTGTCAAGTGATAAATTTGTGTTGATTAATTGGTGAACAGCTGTTTTTCGTTGTTAATTTTGATAATTTCCTTTTTGTTATAGCTGGAAACAATAGGATTTCTCGAAAATGGTTGAAATATAAACGATTTCATCAAGGAAGTGTTCTACTTTTGATTTTAGAAATGGTTTTTCATAATAGATTTGTAGATCGTCTTCTATAGGTGATTAGTTAAAAGCTTTGGTTTTATGTTGGCAGGTAAGAACTCAACTTGATGAAGGAGTGGACATAGATGTAGCTGCATTGGACCCAAAATTGTGTGCGCTTTCTCTACTCTATCCTGCTGCCAAAGGTGGTCACCCAATTGTACACAACCCCAACCGTCTCTGAATTGTACACATCACAAAATGGTCGTCTCCGATGGAACCAGTGGTAACCGCGGTGTTTTCTCTGTTCATTGTTTTTCTTGTTGTGTTTGGTATCATAATGTTAGTGAATATTTGTTCTCGGCATGCGTCTAGTGATGTGTCTCCGCCTCCGTATCTGTCTCCACCTCTGTGGCAAGCTAGTGAGGTGTCTCTGTCTCCACCTCTGTCTCCTATACTGTTTGTGGATCCAAAGTCTCCTATACGGTTTGTGGATCCAAAGACGTGGCAACCTAGTAAGGTGCATAAGGTTTATATCAACAAAGCGAATATGGGTTTTGACAAAGAAAGGGGCTATTTTGATAAAACGACGATAGATAAGTCTTTTGGAATTATTCCAGAAGGGGCTATTTTGATAGTCATTATGGATTTTTGTTAGTTTATGCATGTTAGTCTTTTGGATTTATTCCCGAACGGGCTATTTTGATGGTTATGTTAGTTTATGCATAATGTGGTTTCCTTTTCCATCAAGATCCATTTTTGAATAAATTTTCTGTAAAGTCCAATACCCATTCAGCTAAAAAAATGAACATATCACAAACTCATAAGTTATCGGGTTATATGGGGGCTAACTTCACCCAAAAACTGTGTTCAACGAATAACTTTAACCTCAGGTTCATTTTGGCCCGATGCGACTCTTTCTAAAGGATTGCACTTTAAGCAATATTGAACTGTTTTCTTAACGAAGAGAGTTAAGGCCAAATCCTTGACTTATTTCACAAAAACCCTTCCTTTTAGATGGCTCACAAGGACATTTGCGTTGGGTATAGGCGAAACTTGCCCCAAAGTTGCTATTTGTATGTTTGAACTTGAGATCTTTAACGAAAAATAGCAAGCCCCATTACTACGCTACACTTGCGAGTTTATAATGTGGTCCAAAGTATTAAATCGCAAAAACATATTAAAGTAAGTGCAATAGTGACCAAACGTCAACTTAACGTCATATTGGCTTCTCTCTCCACCACTAAGACAACTAACTTTATCGTCAAAACATACCTTACTTAAATACAAACATACCCGAAAAAGCACTTACACATACTAAAAAAATAAATAAAATGGGTATGATCCACTTGTGCTCATGGATCCGTGTTTGTATTAATTTCTAACTTTTTTATTATTATTTATTTATTTATTTATTTATTTTTTATTTTTTTTGTAAAGTGCAAGGAGATGATCCTTTTGGTTTGTCATTGTCAAGTTATTATTTCATAATTTTCCGGAAAGATTTTAAGATTTTGATCAACTTATTTGTATATACTTTATAAGCCTTTGTTGGATGTTGAAAGTTGGCATATGTAATGGAAGTAACTACGATATAGTTTGTGTTTCAATTCTATTATTATAGTGAATATTGGAAGTAACTACGATATAGTTTGTGTTTCAATTCTGTTATTATAGTGAATATCACTAATATTCAAGAATTTTGTGCTATTGTTTATATATATAAATTTTACTGTAATACTATCTTTTTTAGAGTTAATTACTTGAAAATGTATCATACTTGTCACTTTTTGTTATTGTGTGTATTGAATTTTTTTTTATTGTGTGCACTAAACTTTTAAATTTTGATTATTGTATTTATTTTGTGACTATTCAACCATGTATGACCATTTTACCCTTCGAATTTTGAAAAAAATAAGAGTAAAATGGTCACAAAATACACACAATAATCGGAATTTTAATGTTTAGTACACACAATAAGAAAAAATAAAGTTCAATGCACACAATAACAAAAGTTGACAAGTATGATAGATTTTCATGCAATTAACCCATTTTTTTTTAATGAAGATTTAGTTTATATTTTTAAAGGGCTAAATAAATTGTATACATAGGCAATAACCAAAAATATTGTAGAACTAAAATATTGTATGCATCACTCAAGGCTTTCGGTTTAGTGGTATGTGAGTTCCCTATCAAATGAGAGGTTGTGGGTTTAAGCCTCATTGGAAGCATTTGTGAGATATATAGTATAGAGTGTGAAAAAAAATTCCCGTTATAAAAAAATAAAAATAAAACAAAAGTAATATTGTATGCATCTAGCATGAATGTGACTAACATATTAAGATTGTCAAAGTAACTTGCCTAACTCTATTCGATGAAATGTACGTTTTTTATTTTACATATTTCCTTTACTTTTTATCCAGATAGCTTTATTCTTAACTGAATAATAGTCCAAGTATAGTTTAAGCCATATAGCTTTTGCCTTAATTTGTAATGTCTCTAATAAGAAATTTTGCTAGCAAAAGAAGAAGAAAATTAATAAAGCAAAAAAGTGATTATTGTTGGAAAATTTAGTGCACTTGTGGGATTAGTTCACACCTGGTTTTGGGTAAGGAGGTACGGAGTGTACACCCATGACGTCCCTGAACACCCTGACTCAAGAGTGGTTAGTACGGCTAGTGTATTGGTTACTCTCGCTAGTGTAGTAATCGATGGTTCCACCGGTAGTGTATTGGTTTATCTTTGCTAGTGTATTGGTTACTCTGCGGTGTAGTAGCCGATGGTTCCCTCTTGGTAGTGTTACGGTTCCTGCGCCGCTAGTGTAATGGTTCCTACTGGTAGTGTTTCATTTGTAACAGTTTTGACTCATTCAAGTGGCTGTTATGACTGCTTTATGACCACGTTTAATTGGACATGTAACCACTATTCCTATGATAATGGAGGCTTATGGGTGATTAATTGGCCGTTAATTACTTATAAAGTCCATTGACTAGGATTGAGTGTACTCTACTATATATAGAGAATGTCATCATCAGGATGAATACACACAAAAACCAGGAGAAACAAACAAAAAGAAAAAACACTTATATGCGCAAGGGTTATTGATTGTGTCTAATTCAATAACTAACATTTGGTCTTATCCCAAGTAGATATTCGTGTAGGCATAGGGTCGAATAGTTTACTTTGGAAAGTGATCACACGATTCCAAGTGATATCCGGTAACCTGATTTGCTCTTGCATTGGTACTGCTGTTGATTATCTTACCATGTTCTGGGCGAATAACCACCAACAATTATGTGTAGTTTTCATAATGGTGAGGCACAGGGCTTAGGGTGGAATTATTGGATATGAGGTAGCAAAAGACTATAGATGTGATAGATTTAAAGGCCCGTTTGGTTTGAGGGGATAGGATTAGGATTTGGGAACCATGCCAAAAAATTGATGTTTGATTTATATTTGTAGGTCCCACAAGTGAGGACGGTTACCAAATGTAAGTGTTTACACAAAAGGTGAGTGGGTGAATCGATTTTCTCTCTCTTCATTAAAGAGATTAGTATATTTTATTTAATAAATTTGTACTTTTCCTGAAATGATATTATCTTTCTCCAATTTTTTTTTGGCCACATCTTATACTTATATTATTCTATTTAAAAAAATTCAAAATTCTAACAAAAATTCAAAATCCCATATTCTATAAACCAAACACTTATATTATAAATTCAAATCCAAATCCAAATCATAATCCAAATTTAAATCCAAATCCTAATGCAAATTTAAATCCATCTACAAACCAAACGCCCCCCTAAGTACACCTTATGTCGTTTATCGTTGAAAAAAACGGGTTCAATATAATTTTATTATTTGTATAATTTTTTAAAACCCACCGCAAAACGCGGACACCAATCCTTCATTAATCACATTTGACAAACACAATATCCATATCACTACTACATAGCTCGTGCCAGATCAACTTATTTGATTGCTAAATTGTGTAAATAATTGTTTAGGTTACTTTTCCAAAATATAACAATTTACATGTTGGTGATGTTCAATTTAAATTGTTGACGGTTCCATCACTCCTATAAAATTAATCACCATAGATCCATTGGTTATATATATAATTTCTTTTGTGAATTTGATAATTTTGATCGATCAACACAATATGTTTTTAGTACAACATGTATGTATATGTTTTTTTTGACTGATAGTATCAAACAAGAAAAGGAAAGTTATAAATAAATGAGATTTAGAGAAACGAGACCCATCATAAAGACCTGCACATAAATTTTTCAACAACCATCATAAAACAAAAACATCAATTTGACATCAACTACCCAGTGCACATTTATTTTGCATGCATGCCTACCAAAATAATCTCCACCATTTATTTCATACCATCAACCAATCTTACACACACATTACCTTAACAATCCAGAGCATGCACACGAATTGGGAGAATAATGCATGAAGAATTTATAGTAGAACAAGAACACAACACTACACTAGTGTTTTGAGTATCACTTAATGAAATAAAGTAAAGAAAATGAAGCAAAACAAGCAAAAAAAAGATTGTGTTCTCGAGTGTCACTTAAGAAAGAAAAAAAAAAGAAAAATGACTGAAAAAGAAAAATAATTTTGATGTAAATGTTGCCTCCCAAAATTAGGCTAAAAATATTTACTCACTATATATTTTTTTTTAAGTAAAGAAGCTTAAGAACTAAGCATAACATAAACATAAAGCTTTACTAGTAAACAAAGCCTTTTAACCCTTCACTAGACAAACACAACATACCAAGTGTTGCACACCCATCAAGGGCTTTTAATCGATACAATGTTTAATCTAGAGCAACACAAGTAAACTTATTTTGAAGCACAAATTTATACTATAACTTTGTTGCCAAACATAGAAATACATAAATATAAACACATTTGATAATACCATGTATTCATGAGCATCATTTAAGTGTTGGTAAGTTTTCAACAACCGAAATTTACTCTCAACTATATTCATTACTTTTCAACTACCCTATTTATATTTGTTATCTTGATCTCAACCTTATATCTCCTGTGAGTCTTCAGCAAGCACACCGATCAACACATTCAAAACAAATAGTAGAAGAACACATTCACAGTTACTCACTACACAAACACAACATACCAGATATGATGGTCACCATCCGTCCTCCACTAGATCCAGACCCATCAAGGACTTTTCATCACGAATTATTCATTGTTGTAATAGACATTCTCGGAAGTACTAATATACATAATATATAGTTCTGGTTGCTTTGACTTGCAGAATCTACAGGGAATGTTTTCAGGTGCTTTTATCAAAGGGAATGTTTTGGTGCTGTTAAGATTCTGATTGCCAGAAGGCATCTTTGCTCATCGCTGATCCACTGCAATATCAATTTTCATAGTGTTATGTTACATATATTTGAAAGAGCAACCCGGATCTTAAATTAGCTCTTGCAAAATGGGGTAAAATGAAAGTTGAAAAGGATGAATATAAGGCATCAAAAGCACAAACTCAAACATCTCGTCTTGTCTTTTCAATGTGTTTCATTTTATCCCATTTTGCGATGGCAATTTAAGATCTGGGTTGCTCCTTCTGAAATATATGTAATATAACACTATGAAAATTGATATTGCGATGGATCGTGATGAGCAAAGATGCTTCGCAATCGAATCTTAACAAAGACCGAAAACATTCCTTTGATAAGAGCACCAAAACATTCCTCAGATTCTGCAAGTCAAAGCAACCAGAACTATATATTATGTATATTAGTATTCTTAAAAGTAACTCTATGGGAATGTTTTCATAACATAGATTAGTATTATATGCATCTTTGTCATTTTAGCCTTTGTTTTAATTGATCCAAGTAGTATATTACCTATTTAATGTTGTTTAAGTGTTTTAGTTGTAAGTCATAGTGTATTCAGAGATTTGGATTGCATCAGTTGGTATTCGTCTCAAATCGACCCGATTGGAGGTCACGGGTTCGAGTCCTCCTCACCCGTTTTATTATTTTTTATTTCTGAAACCTTTTATAAAATCTCAAATATAAATGTTGGAGAGGGTATTCTAGACAAAACTTGTGCTTTTTTTTTCACATGTTATAAATAATAAGTTTCCCACAAAAATTAAAACAAAATAAAAAAAGTATACTTAAAATCCGGATACCATTGTTGTTCATCTCAAATTGACCCTAACCTATCTCGGCATAGAACTAATTTAATTTTATTTAACTTCAAACTTTTTTTTGTTATAATCTCTTAGTAAAATTACTAAATGTTGGAGAAGGTATTCTAGACATAAATAACTGAAATAAATAACCTATAAAAACTTCAAAATTAAAACAAATAACTCTGTTGTTAGTCAAACACGTATGAAAGACCTATCTCTCTTTTCCCTTTTCACTCAACACCTATCTCTCCTTTCTCTGCAACTCTACCACTATCATCTTCCATCACATTCATAGGTGACCTTTACTACCTTTATTGCCTTTCCATGGAGACTCAAACCCTATTATTACATTATTTACCCATCACCACAGTACGATTCCCACCACATTATTACATTATTTACCCATCAAATAACTATGAGCTCGTTGAGATGTGATGAGAATCTGGATTTCGGAACTACAAGTTTACCAGGTATACAATGTGTTCCGAACGAGGTAGGTCCTGGTCCTTGGCTTATTTAAATTGAAAATGTGTGTGTTAATTGGTCGGGTTGGGTCAACACTAACACCATATGTAGCATGAATTATGTTTGTTTCAGCTTATGAGAAAATTGTTGGATAATTGAGTAGATATGCAACTTATGCCAAAGTGTTTCTGTGTAAACTGTGAAATGGACCGAACATGTGTCACTGAGCTGTTGGATCCATATTTTAGCTTAAATTTGCATTTATTAGCATATTAGTTTATATCTGTGTTCATTGCTTGTTTTACTGTCCATTTAACTTATTCAAGTAATGTTATAGCTTATCTAATTAGATCTCATCATTTCTTAGTAGTTTGCATTATATTTTACTATTTTGCTTTGTTGACTGCCTTGATTGTTCAGCTTATTGTTCCACATTGTTATATAATTTTAGGAATTTTACTTATTAGCTTTTTAATAGCTTGAATTTCACTGTTTGGCCAAAACATCCCCTGCACCATACAAATTTTGTCCAATAGCCATTTTTCATAAGCTTCTATTTAAGAAATTTTTCTCAGAGTATAATGTTATGTTGAAAGTTTAATTTAAATTTTTTACATTTGGTTAAATAAGTTATTATTTAAAATTAATTAAAAAAATAAATAATATTCAAGCTAAAAAGAATAGGTTCTCAAACTATAAAAGTTCCATATATCGGATGGATTTTCTTTGAAACAAAGTCAATATATGATGGCTACTGTAAATATGTAAATTCAGTTAAATAAGTTATTATTATTATTTTTTTTTAAAGTTAAGTATTATTTACATTAGCCCAACCACCAAATAGTGGTTAAGGCAATAAGTTAAACTTAGACCAATCTTCCCAAGTCGACCAATATTAACGCATTCTCTTATCTGGTCACCCCCAAATCTCGGTCATCCCCAATTCCAACAACGCATTCGAGAGTCAAGAAGGATGACAAAGGGAGGAAGAAGCAAGCTCAAACGCATTATTATGAGCACCAAGGTAGCAATGACCCTGGTGGTGATGTCGGCCACTCAGAGGTGCATGTTTATGAGAAGTTATTACACGATGTCTTCGATGCTGAAGGTAGATTTGTTGATGAACTATAACTCGTATGTATTTTTGAATGTCTGTTAATTTTATTTGTTAAATAATACAATGTGAATTAATTGTGCTCTAATGTTTGTATTTTAACAAACATTTATTAATTTGTTGATAGGATCTACAAACTCCGAAGAGAGTGTTAACAAACCAGAAGCATGGAAGGCGGCAATCTTACGGCCTCCCCCTAAAAAAGAAAAGGAGCGGAAGTGTGTTAAAAGGACCAACAGCGCATGACCATCTTCATCGCTAAACAAAGTCGATCTCTCCTCTCACCATTTGGCTAGTTTTTGATTATTAGATTTTT
The DNA here is from genome assembly GCA_022545495.1 of Chrysanthemum lavandulifolium. Classification (NCBI taxonomy): domain Eukaryota; kingdom Viridiplantae; phylum Streptophyta; class Magnoliopsida; order Asterales; family Asteraceae; genus Chrysanthemum; species Chrysanthemum lavandulifolium. The sequence goes on from CM040239.1 coordinate 26,800,992, forward strand.
AGGGGTCGAATTTATGTTTAATTGTTTTTAGTTTCATTCAGTCTTTATGTAACTTGTAATCTTATGATCTTTTGTACTCAAGTTTTATATTAATGAAATTTCGTTTTATTATTAATTTGTGCTTTAATCTCTTATAAGCTTTCTCTTAAATATTCACTTAAGTTAGAATAAGCTAATTACCTATTGTTTCAGCTTTCTATAAGCTCCTTTAAGCTTTTTGTTAATTTATTTAGCTTTTATCAGCTTTTCAATAGCTTAAAAACCATTCCAGTGGACTGATGTGCCCTGCACAGAGAAGTCCCAATCACCACCTTTTTCAGCTTATTTTTAAGATCCTTATAAGCACCTTAGGGTCTGCTTTTTAGCTCTTTTAGCTCACTGGTTGGTGAACCTTATTTAGGTCCAGCTTTTATGGATTTTTAAGTTGATCTTAGTGTTTTAAATAAGCTAGAAGTTCCCTCAGTAGGCCATTAAGACCTGCTCATCAGTCCCTATAGCTTATTTCTTAATCAGTCCCTATAAATAATGTTTTTTTTTTCTTTCTTATTATTAGTTCTTTGTTCCTGTGCTTCGTAATTCTCACTTCAAGCTAGTGGTGGTGTACATGAAAGAAAAGAGGCTGGAGGTTTAGGACTGTCTTTAACTGCTTTTGTTGACTTTCTAATGTCTGACTTTCGTTGGTTGACTTTCGTTGACCGGGTCTTAGTGGGTTGTGATGGGTCGATTGGGATTAACCCAATATTCTCCCCCTTAATCACAATCGATGCGACGTAGGTCTTTAAGTCTTCTTGATTCATCTTCTGGTTAAATCCACCATCTGAGCTTTTAATTTCTTGTGATCATCCTTATATCCAGGTAGATCAATTTTTCCTTCGGTTATTTCCACCTTTTCTTCTGTGATCTTCATTATGTCCATGTTGATCTGGTTATTGTTGGCCCGTTTTTCTGGATCTTTAATCAAGATATACCAAAATAACAAATAACAATTGAATCTGGAAAAGCTTTTCTATTTATTAGTCATCATTTTGTTCTTACAGAAATCATTACAATATATACTAAATGAAAAGGTGTGAATGAACCATTGTGTCGGTTCAATGATATGGCAGTTATGATATAACTGTCATATAATTGTCTTTAACTGCATTTGTTGACTTTCTAATGTCTGACTTTCGTTGGTTGACTTTCGTTGACCGGGTCATAGTGGGTTGTGATGGGTCGATTGGGATTAACCCAATAATTGTGCCAAAAATGAAGATTGGAAATACACAATTTTGATGACTCCCCCGGCAAAGAGGTTGGATAGAGTCCAAGAGTTCGTTAAGAGAATCAACAAGCCAAGAGAGTGAATGTATTTTTTGTTTGGGACATGTAATAAGATTTTGATGGTTTTCTATTGTTTGTTATTTAAAGATGTCTTTCCAAAACAGATATCTGGTTATTATTGTTGGATTTGAAAGTTATTCCAAATGAAAATACACATTTAAAACATTAATCCTCATCGCTAGGAGTCTACTGTATTTTGTGAACCAGTAGGTACAGATATTTGCCTATCTTATTTTGGACTCTTGATATATTTGACCTCTTCATTTGAACCTTTGATATGAACCTTATCTATTTGGACCTTTGGTATAATTGAACCTTTGGGCATTTAGAACCCTTTGGTATATTCAACCTTTGATACTTTGAAACTTTAATATTGGCCCTTGATATACATGAACCTTTGACATTGAACCTTGGTTATTATACTTGATCATGACATTGATATTGACACTTTGATTACTTTTGACCCTTCAGTATTTACCCGGGTATTATTTTGTTTCCCAATCATGGGGGTCCATGACCATGCCTTTGATGCACCTCTGGCATGACTCTAGGGTGGTTGGAGTGATGTACCATCCCGTCCCTCTTTATTATATATTATTCGCACTATGAAAGAGATGTTGATTTAGAGGGGCGTATGAATGCATCCTAGGTTCGATTTGATATTTGATTTGGATATTTGATATTTGATTTGGTGATTCAGCATGCGTGCATTGCGGTTCCTTCACATTTAGGAGTTGATCACTCCATTGGGCTACTTTGGTTTGGATATTTGATTTGGGCCTGTGGTAAAATACTGACACATACACATACATTATACCTTACCCATTTTCTATTCTCTTATCTTATTGAACACACGCATAGAGTAAGTTTGGGTAAAAATTACATCTTATTGAACACTTCTAATCTTATTATACCTTACCCGTTAAAAAATTCCTTTTGGTCATCTTATTGAACACTTCTAATCTATATTGAGAAAGTTTGGGTAAAAAATTTCAAGAAACTGCAACTTATTGAAAGAACGATTCAAACATTGGAAGACATGTACATTACTAGCTTAATTTTGGCCTGCAAATCAGCACTTTGTCATTTTTTTAGTAAACCTGAAAAAATCAAAAACAGCTTTATTAGCTTTTTTCATTTAGCTTTATCTAGCTTATCCTTTGTCCTGATTATCCATGATTGGTCTTTTCCTTGTCCTGATTATCCCTATTTGATCCTAACAATAGCGGCGTATTATTGGTATTAAACATATGTTTGTGAGAATAATATGTTTTCGTATGATTAGAGCATATGTTACGGCATCTGTTAAAGCATATCTATGATTTATTTTAACAATAGCGACGTAAATATTCATTTTTCTCTTTTTGTAACTAGCTTTTGTATTTGGATGCAACAAAGTTTGAATCTATGTCTCACGTCCGTTCACGACTGCGATAAAAGACCTGAATTCTACATTTATGAGGAATCGTTTAGAACTTGAAATTAAACAAGGCACATGTTTTATAAACTTTAAAATGTAGTACTAGTTTATGGATTTAACTACATTTAATATCGCTCAAGGTATAACGTAAAGCACATGGTTTTATAAAACTTAAAATGTAGTACTAGTTTATAGATTTAGCTACATTTAATATCGCTCAAGGTATTCTGAACGTGTGGGGAAGCTCATCTAAACAACTTATGAGCTTATCGCCTTATGAATTTAAGTTTTAAAGTCTTTCAATGAGCTACGGTTTATAAGATCCTTAATACTAGATGTTTACCTAAGCTACGGTTCTAAATCAGAAGTCAAGATTTCTAGAAAGGCGTATAAAGTAATCAAGTATTGCTTTTGTGAGAAGCGCAATGACACTAATGAAGACTACATGAGGCAGAAAACATTTGGCGTTCTCATCGAGCTCTTGTTCCTAGATATATATAAAACTTTTGCTCCAAAAAGAATGAGACAATGTAAACATCTAAGGAAATAAACATCCAAAGAACCAAACGAAAATAAAACAAATAGAGCATGTAATTACTATACCATATAACAAAGGATTCTTAAAAAAGATAACAAATGATAACTAAGTACCTTTTGGCTTCATATTTTGACACCTTCAACTTATATGAAACTTGATAACTAACTAACCAAGTATGAACTAAAAATGATCAAGAGGGAAAAAAGACAGGTGTGAATTTGAAAATTGAATTCAAAAGACAAATGAAATTGACATTGGAAAATGTTGCCTAGCTAGAAAGTCTCAAGAAAGGCATCATAACACCTACAAGTGTTGTATTGATGATGTCAGTACAAGTGTTGGGTCGGAAAGGGTCTAAAACAGACTAAGAGGGGTGGGTGTGGTGACAAGCCTCAAACACTTTATCACTGTCACCTCAGCGTTACATCAGCATAATAAAACTCCACAACTAACCACAATAAACCCCATTTCTTCATAACAAACATCAACTTCTTCATTTGGGGCCCACCACTAATACTTTATTTTTTTATTCAATTTTCCAAATAAACTTAATTAATTTCATTAAAAATAAAAATACAATACATAACACAATAATAATAAAAATAAACACGATACGAAGAAAAAAAACGCCACGGGTAAAAAAAATACAACACATACTAATGGATCGGATTTTCGACATCCTACTTTGGGTAATTTTTCAAAATCTCCCAAACGTGAACATACTTGAACTCTTTTCCACCAAATTGTTGCTGAAAGTTTAGTTTCGCATTCTCGAGATGAGTGTGGTCATTTTGACCACTTCGACGCTGCAAATGTTTGTAAATCGCGTTGAATTTTTTGCAATCAATGTTAATCCTCGTCCATTTTCCCGTGATTGAATTTTTTGTATGATGGTCATCGGTAGTCTGATCATTAAACATCTCCATAACGTCGTTCCAAAAAAAATTAAGGAACGGTTATTTTCCATATCTAGAGCTTGCGAAATTTCTATCCAAACTTGCGCAAGCAACATATCTTCATACTTGTTCCACTTCGGATTTTGAGACATTGTGTTTTTTTTTTTTTTTGAATTGATGCAATTGTGAAAAAATGGTGGTTATAGTTTGTTATTTAAAGGGGTGGTTTTCAAATTCAAATTCAAAGATCAGATTCAAAATTCAAATTCAAATTCAAATTCAAAATTCAAATTCAAATAGGAGCGGGATTATTTAAAATTCAAATTCAAATTTAACGGTATACTTTTGAGCGGGGTAATTTAAATTCAAAATAAAAATTCAAATTCAAAATCAGATTCAAATAGGAGCGGGATTATTTAAAATTTAAATTCAAATTTTAAATTCAAGCGGTATAGTTTTGTGCGGGATTATATGTGCCTATATATACAACCCTACCAGTCACAAGTTACACACACAACTCACACAACTCACATACAAAAATGTCTCGCAAAGATTTTTCTCAGCAATTTCCAAGTCCACAAAAGTTGCCGGAAACAAGCTTTACAATTTCACCACAGTTTCCTCCAACTAGCTTTTCAACTTCACCACAGTTTCCTCCAACTAGCTTTCCAACTTCAGAAGAAGTTGAAATTTACTCAGCACCACCTGAAAATGTCTTTCCGGTTTTTCAACCGAAAAATGTATTTTTAAACACTCCACCTGTGAACAGTCCACAGGTGGATCTTGAAAACAACCCATTCGGGTTAAGTGAGGCTTCCTTTCGTCAACTTGAACAAGACGAAGAAAACTATAGGGACATTATGGAAGAGCAGGCACACGAGGAAGCTGCTCGTCGTGAACAAGAAGCAAGGGAAGCTCAGTATCTTCAAGATAACTACTTTGACATAATGGAGACTCGGCTCGTTAATGGCGAGTTTTATTCCTCTTTAAGTTCTGAGGGTTGGGACTCAGATGATTCGTTTTATTAAGTTTTAATAGTTTTATTTTCATCAGTATGCGTTGTAATTTTTTATGTTTAAGCGTATTATGTATTTCATGTTTAAGCGTTTATGTTTGCATTCTTTTTTCCTCCACGAACCTTTCAATCTTTATAAAAAAACACTTCACCTTCAAAAATATTTATCCTCTCCACAAATAAAACTCAACAAATAAAAAGAAAAGAGAAAAAAAAAATAATAATAATAATAATAAAAAAAAGAGGACAACTTCACCTCGTCGTGCAGACGGCGAAGCACCACACGTCCAATTACAGCACTAAAATATTATACCATGGCATAGCGCAAATTACTTATCCCCACAAAACAAAGATAGTAGTATTGTCGTTCAGGTATTTGTTTACACATCAGATAAGTAGACACTTTCATTTGCCTTATGCACGACCTTATTGTATGTGTCGTTTTAATTGAAAGAACTGGGTGTACTAGTGTGTAAGTATATGTGATTCTTAGTTACTACTTGTTGTTTATAGATGCATCAATTCTTTACTGTTTTAATTCAGGTGGGTTGCGTATTACGTGTTTATCAACAATGTATGTAGGCTTGTGATTGTCTTCAATTTTCAATTCTTAGGTTAGGGTTGTTGGTTTTATGGATATAAATTAGTAGGCGTGAGTTAGGATCGAACTCGAGACTATGGGATTGCACACTTTACGTATGAGAATTTAAAGTTAATAATTAAATATAAATGTTATATTTATTTATTTATTAAACGAAATAACTAACGGACGTTAAGTAATTAATGTAATGGACTAGCAGGCGTTAAAGGTATTTGGAAAAGGACTAGATTGCAAAGTTTGGAAGTTTCCGGAATCCCTTGGGGATGTGTTGGACCGATCGGCCAAGGGAAAAGGAAAGAAAGCCAAAACTTGTTCACCAAGTTTGCTTGGGTATATAAACAAGGCTAGGGTCTTGTTTTGCATCTCTTGTATTCATTAGCTAAACCTAAAATTGTTTGTGTGTGTTTTGCTCTCCAAAACCGTCGACACCCCATAGGGTCGATCCAAGTCTTTCCACAAAACCAAGTTATTTGTTTTATAAAAACTAGCATTACTTTAATTCGGTTTAATGCGTGTGTACAAGAACATAGTAATAACATACTTTTGTTATTATCTTGGATTGAATTACAAAGCGGTGAGGGTAATTCATATAATCCTAACTAAATCAAATTAGGGTTCATCCGTTGCTAGTTTGTGGATTTGATTCTTGTTCGGCTAGAATCAACAAAAGTACGCATATTCTTTATGTTAATTAATTATTCGTTAATACATCCTATCGCTTCCGCAATATTACTTTGATGTTTTGTGATTATTTATTTGAATGTCTTGATATATAATTCCAACGGTGGCATCACGAGTCATTGGTTTTAATGAGTAATTAATTACATAAGCGTAATAAAACAAATACTTGTATGTTGTTTGCTATGTTAATCTAGGGTTTATGCTTAATTTATGTTTTGGTCGAATTTTTTTTAAATTGGGCGTACCATTTTTTTAAAATCGACATATACATATTTTTTTAGGGTTTTGAAAATTGTTTGCTAACCTTATTAAAACCTAGAATTAATATTGATTACGTGATTAATTCATGAATAATTTGTTATGTGTCATGGAATTTTTATATGCGATCTTGTGACTTACTTGTATAAATTGTTATGATATCCATGATTATACATGCATGTTAGTCATGGATAAGTTGCTGATATATTGTTTAATTGTTGAGACATATTTATTTACGATAAATCTTGAATTGGGAAGACTCAATTATATATATATTAATGAATCAATTATGTGCAATTTGGTATAAATTAATTAAGGGTTTACATAATCGATTCATCGATGTATGTGGCTCACTTTCTATTGTTGGGTGAAAACCCTAAATTAATATATACATTAATTTAACCTAGATATTGATTATTAATAGGATTTTATCGAATAAGTTGCATGTGGCTACTTGTTTACGTATAAATTGTTTATTATGTGCGCATTGTTTTTAGTAGTTTATTTTTATTTGTTACTTGTTTGTTTATTATGTTAGGCAGGTTTTAAGCAAAGGGTAATTTTGAATAGAAAAATAATACGGACTAAACAATGGCGAAATTTAATTGTTTTGGAAGAGTTAAGTTGTCAAATAGTTTAATTGATTGGTGACTTTGGTACAATGGTGAGCAGCTCACCCATTCGAATGAACTATAAAGGGGTTATTTAAGAAGTGCGCACAGTCACCTGAATGGATGTCTAAGGTTATGCGTTTGCGCTTACACAGTCCTCGCCCTCTGTAAGTTCGAATGGAGCTACTTAGTAAGCCATATAATGTACAAGCTCATCTTAAGGCGAATTAGTTTTAATTCCATGCGCCACTTGGTGGTAATTATCCGAAACACTAAGTGTTTACACTTATGCAAAAGTGCGGTATAATGGATGATAATTAATACTAAATTCCTTGATTGGTGAACCCAATACCTCAATCAAAACTTTGATAATTTGATCTTTATGAATTGGTAATAAAAGTTTTTATTAAATTTATGCTACAAGATGAATGCATGACATCTTTGTACATATTTGATTTGACCACATAAAATCAAAACTAGTACCCTTTTAAATTAAGAATATGCCATCTAATTAAAAGGAACACTTGAAGTTGCAATTTACGTCATGGCGATGCTTGGCGAGATTGTAATGGAGAGGTAAATCTCTATGTAAAGTCGGACCTTACATGGACATATTTGCGAGTTCTTTAAGTTAGACACTTAAGTTGAGTAGGAAGTGAGACACGGACTCAATGGCATAAGATGGGATGAAACATGTTTATATTTGCAATAGCGTTGGAAAATATAAATCCCATAATGATCTAGGAGTTGGAAATTGTTTGCCAATTAATGTTCGACAGATTACCTTATTATATCGTTTGTTGCTAGCGGATCAAGCGATGTAATGAACCTATGATAATTTGGATCCTAGTTTTCGAGAAAATTATATGGTTATATGTTTATATTACCGTTGGGTATATTTATTTTCTTGAAAAGTGTATTATCGAAAATACTAATACTTGAACTTTTTACGTAGAAATGGCTCAAAACACCGATAACACTAACATTGCTCTAAATTCTGCGTTCAAAAGCTTTTTGATCGAGAAAAGTTGGTAGCTCTAAAATTTCAATGATTGGCACCGCTCTTTGAGAATTGTCGTAGAGTTCTTGACCGTATGAAATATCTTTATGAACCTTGCCTGCTGAACCAAGCGGTCTGAAGCTACTCAAGCTCAAAAGGACGAGTGGAAGCTGGAGTATAAGCGTCATAATGATGTGGCTTGTCTTATGTTGGGAACAATGGAATCGCTCTTCAAAAGCGGTTCGAACATTATTTCCCATATAATATGCTCAATGAACTTGAACTATGTTTGAGAAACCATTGCCGTCGAGATTTATGACTTGACCGACGCGTTACAGTATGTAAGCGGGGAGAGGTAAACCCGTAAGTGCTCATGTCTTTGAAATGAAAGGTTACATGGACCGACTAAAAGCACTTGGCAAAACTTATGATGATGACATGGTGTGAATCGATTAATCGATCCCTTAACAAGGATTTTAATGGTTTTGTCGAAATTTCAATATGCCTGCGTGGGAAGGCGATTCTTGACCTACACGCATTGCTCATTGATTATGAGAAAGGGTTGCCTCAAAGGTTCCTACCGCCCGGTACTTGCTATTCGGGTGGAAGAATTAATAAGCCAAAACCGCGTCGAACAACAAGAAGGGAAGGGTAAGGAAAGGTTGACAAAGGCAAACGGTGATGGCCTATCAACCTCAACCCAAGAAGAACCCTACTCCTAGGAAGGATAATCCTAAAAGGATCAAGCATGCCACCACTTGTAGGCGTTGGGCATTGGAAGAAAGCGTGCTCTCTATCTTGATGAATTGCGGGCAAATAAGATGAAGTATGAAGGGTGCTGGGTAGCGGTACTTGAGTAATTTATTGTCATTGAATTATTTACTCTAAATCATAATAATTCACGGGTATATGATACGGGCTGTGGTATTCACATTTGTAATACTGCTGCGGGGTTTAGAGTGGAAAGGAAGCTTGCCTATGGGGAGCAATATCTGCGTGGGAAATGGCGCACATCACATTGTTGAAGCCATAGGAGCGTTTAGTTTAGTATTGCCTTGGGCTTAGTCTTGTTATTGAACAATTGTCATTCGCACCTTCTATAATTAGAGGTGTTGTTTCCTTTCGAGTTTGTTGGATGATGGTTTTACTCATACTATTTCACATAATGGAATTGATGTTTCTTTAAATGGTGTATTTTATTTTAAAGCAATTCTTGTGAATGGTGTGTTTGAAATTGATATGATTGGAAATGAATCTAACAATAATAATAATTCAATGTTTAGCATTAACAAGAAGATAAAGTTAGACTTGAATTCTTCTTATCTTTGGCATTGTAGACTTGCTCATATAGGCAAGGCTCGCATGCATAATTTGCAACAAGAAGGGCTTTTGCAAAATATCAATGATGAATCATTTGATAAATGTGAGTCATGCATATCACGGGAAGATGACTAAGAAACCTTTTCATAGCAATATGGAGGGCTTGATCTACTTGGTCTTATTCATCTTGATGTGTGTGGACCACTTAGACATGTGTCAAAGAGAGTGCTAGCTACTTCTTAACCTTCTTGATGATTTCGGCCGTTATGGTTATGTTTATTTACTTAAGCATAAACATGAGGTGTTTGAAACATTTAAGGTTTTCAAAGTGAAGTAGAAGCGCAATTGGGAAAGAAGATTAAAGCTCTTGATCCGATGGGGAGGCGAGTATCTAAGCCAAGAGTTTAAAGATTACTTAGGCGAGAATGGAATTGTCGAGAATCTCACTTCTCCATATACTCCACAACAAAATGGTGTATCGAGAGAAGAAATCGTACATTGTTGGACATGATCGATCTATGTTTAATCTTACCACTCTACCTTTATCCTTTTGGGATTATGCTTTAGAATCTGCTGTTCGTATTCTAAATATGGTTCCCACAAAGAAGGTTGATAAGACACCATATGAAATATGGCATGGTAAAGCTCTAACTTTGTCTTATTTAAAGGTGCAGGGGTTGCGGGCGTATGTTAGGCGTGACTCGGCGATAAACTCCAACAAAGATCGTAAAGTGTATCTTCGTAGGATACCCTAAGGAAACTATGGGTTACTACTTTTACTATCAACGAGAATAAAGTAATTGTTGCTAGGTATGGAGATTTTCTTGAAAAGATCTCGTATCTCAAGAATTCGATGGGAGAGTTTATGATCGGAAGATGATCATGAAGATGCATTACCTTACGAAAACACTAACGTACTTCGGTAGAACACGATAGTGCGGGTCCTCCACGAAGTTGAAGTGATTCCGTTCGTGATCCGTAAGGAATATCGTGCACTGACGTCTATGTCTTAACGTGGGGTTGAGGAAACTATGTTAGGAGATCTTGGAGAGCCTACTAGTTATAAAGCGCCATGGCAAGTCGACAAGGCTAAATGGCGGGTTGCAATGAATGAAATGCAATCCATGAGAGAAAATGAAGTGCAGGTGAGGTTGACTTACCTCCAAGCGCCTCGGTGGTTGGGAGTAAGTGGCTCTATAAGATTAAGGCCGACATGGATGGCAATGTACCGTCTATAAAGCTCGTCTAGTTGCGCAAGGTTTTACTCAAACTTATGGCATTGATTACGAGGAGACCTTTTCTCTGTAGCGGACATTAGAGCTATTAGAATTCTCATAGCTATAGCGACATACTATGACTATGAGATATGGCAAATGGATGTCAAAACCGCCTTCTTAAATGGTCGCTTAGATGAAGACATCTATATGAAGCAACTTTGGGGTTCGTGAATCCACAATTTCAAACCGTGTATGCAAACTTCAAAGGTCCATTTATGGATTGAAGCAAGCATCAAGGCAATGGAATAAAAGATTTGATGAAGAAATCAAAAGGTATGGATTTGTTCAAAATCTTGATGAGCCATGTGTATATCACAAAGTTAGTGGGAGTGATGTAATTTTCCTAATTCTTTATGTCGATGACATATTAATTATGGGAAAAGACATTCCAAGCATGCAAAATGTTAAGGCATATCTTGGGAAGTGTTTTTCCATGAAGGATTTAGGAGAAGCTGCATACATTAAGGAATTAAGATCTACCGAGATAGGTCAAAGCGGTTAATTGGTTTAAGTCAAAGCGCTTACATTGATAAAATATTGAAGAGATTCAATATGCAAAATTCCAAGAAAGGATATTTGCCGATGGAAGTAAAGCATGGCTTATGTAGCGATATGTGTGCTTCACACTGCTTGAGGTGGCGCGCATGCGAAAGTTCCTTATGCTTGGTGTAGGGATCTATTATGTATCTTTGTGAGATGCACAAGGCCGGATGTGGCGTTCGCTCAAAACATGACCGATCGATATCAACGAATCCGGGTGAACTTCATTTGGATTCTTTGTTAAGCATATTCTGAAGTATCTCGAAATACTAAAGATATGTTTTTAGTGTATGGTGGAAATCCGGACACGAGCTTGGTGTTACTGATTCTTGTGATGCGTCTGGCGGTGTGATAAAGATGATCTGAAGTCTCGGACGGGTTATGTCTTTGTCATCAATGGAGGAGCGATTATTGGAAGAGCAAGAAGCGATCTGATGCGATGTCTGCGACGAAGCGAATACATAGCTGCTTGGAAGGCGCAATGGAGGTTGTTTGGATTAGGAAATTCATTTCGGGGCTTGGTGTTATGCCTTGATTGAATCGCCTATTGATATGTATTGTGACAATTCTGCGCAATCATATTTGCCAATGAACACAGGTCATGAAGGGCACGGACATTTTCTGAAGTATCACTATGTTCGGGAACAAGTCCGGAAGGTGAAATAAATCTCTTGAAAGTTCACACGAGATGATAACTTAGTGATCCGTTCACTAAGGCTTTAGCTAAAGACAAGCTTGTAGGACTTGCCAATGGAATTGGACTTCGTTTAGCTAAAAGTTTCATGCATAAGCGTGATTAGTATTTGGATAAAGGATATTGTAAAACATTTATTATTTTAATGAAATAAAGTTTGGATTATGTTTATTTTCATTTATAATATTGTTGTCCTATATTTGCATGTTTAATCCGTGAATAACTAAGTTATTCTAAATGTCCGTTGTCGATTAATGATATGGGAGTATCATTAAACTAAGACAAATCGAGAGATGTGGTAGAATATACTTGAAAGTATATTGATGAGAATGCATACCAATTTCGGATGATATTCAATGAATTGAATATAGGACTTATCCAACTACATAATTTACTTTGTGGATATTGTTATAAGTAAATTATGAATAGTTATCCTCGGACTTGAGATACGGATAAGTGTCATGAATGTAGTGCATTTACGTGGAGCAACTTAACGCTATCGTGGCGGTAGTCATAAGGGTTGTTTTCGAAATGTTACAAAGTTTGTGGGTTATTCTTGTAGTCAAAATAGAATTTGTTCCTTCAAATTTATTTGGAGTTTAATCTTCTTTGGGCCCTCGTAGGGTTGACAAGATGTTTGTCTTGCCGCTTTTAAATCTCCCTAAATATGTTTAGATGATTCGGTAATCTTGGTCAATCACTTACAAGCGAGAAGCAGAATAGTTATATAAAGAATGACTTAATTCCATATCTTTATTTAACGTGGTATTAGAAACAAAGGATAATAATAATGAGAAATCATTAAAGGTTTTCGAGAGCCTTGCTCGAGTTGTACTAGAGGCATCGAAGTGTTGCTAGGCGCTAACCGAATGTGATCACTCTATTAAGATATATCCAGTGGGGCTGTTGGTTTTATGGATATAAATTAGTAGGCGTGAGTTAGGATCGAACTCGAGACTATGGGATTGCACACTTTACGTATGAGAATTTAAAGTTAATAATTAAATATAAATGTTATATTTATTTATTTATTAAGCGAAATAACTAACGGACGTTAAGTAATTAATGTAATGGACTAACAGGCGTTAAAGGTATTTGGAAAAGGACTAGATTGCAAAGTTTGGAAGTTTCGGAATCCCTTGGGGATGTGTTGGACCGATCGGCCAAGGGAAAGGAAACAAAGACAAAACTTGTTCACCAAGTTTGCTTGGGTATATAAACAAGGCTAGGGGTCTTGTTTTGCATCTCTTGTATTCATTAGCTAAACCTAAAATTGTTTGTGTGTGTTTTGCTCTCCAAAACCGGTCGACACCCTTCATAGGGTCGATCCAAGTCTTTCCACAAAACCAAGTTATTTGTTTTATAAAAACTAGCATTACTTTAATTCGGTTTAATGCGTGTGTACAAGAACATAGTAATAACATACTTTTGTTATTATCTTGGATTGAATTACAAAGCGGTGAGGGTAATTCATATAATCCTAACTAAATCAAATTAGGGTTCATCCGTTGCTAGTTTGTGGATTTGATTCTTGTTCGGCTAGAATCAACAAAGGTGCATATATTCTTTATGTTAATTAATTATTCGTTAATACATCCTATACGCTTCCGCAATATTACTTTGATGTTTTGTGATTATTTATTTGAATGTCTTGATATATAATTCCAACAATGGTTATTCATAATAGATTTGTAGGTCGTTAACCATAGGTGATTAGTTAAAAGCTTTGGTTTTATGGTGGCAGGTAAGAATTCAACTTGATGAAGGAGTGGACATAGATGTAGCTGCATTGGACCCAAAATTGTGTGCGCTTTCTCTTCTCTATCCTGCTGCCAAATGTGGTCACCCAATTGTACACAACCCCAACCGTCTCTGAATTGTACACATCACAAAATGGTCGTCTCCGATGGAACCAGTGGTAACCGCGGTGTTTTCTCTGTTCATTGTTTTCCTTGTTGTGTTTGGTATCATAATGTTAGTGAATATTTGTTCTCGGCATGCGTCTAGTGATGTGTCTCCGCCTCCGTATCTGTCTCCACCTCTGTGGCAAGCTAGTGAGGTGTCTTTGTCTCCACCTCTGTCTCCTATACTGTTTGTGGATCCAAAGTCTCCTATACGGTTTGTGGATCCAAATACATGGCAACCTAGTGAGGTGTCTCTGTCTCCACCTCTGTCTCCTATACGGTTTGTGGATCTAAAGTCTCCTATACGGTTTGTGGATCCAAAGACGTGGCAACCTAGTAAGGTGCAGAAGGTTTATATCAACAAAGCGAATATGGGTTTTGACAAAGAAAGGGGCTATTTTGATAAACGACGGCAGATAAGTCTTTTCGATTTATTCCAGAAGGAGGGCGGATGATTATTTTGACGACGACAGATAAGTCTTTTGGATTTATTCCAGAAGGGGCTATTTTGATGGTCGTTATGGATTTTTGTTAGTTTATGCATGTTAGTCTTTTGGATTTATTCCAGAAGGGGTTATTTTGATGGTTATGTTAGTTTATGCATGATGATGGTTACTAGAAATTCATTTGATGAACTATTGTTTGTTGCTAATGTAATAATTTACTTGATCCATTTTTGAATAAATTTTATGTAAAGTCCAATACTCATAAGTTATCGGGTTATATGGGGGGCTAACTTCACCCAAAAACTGTGTTCAACGAATAACTTTAACCTCAGGTTCATTTTGGCCCATTGCGACTCTTTCTCAAGGATTGCACTTTAAGCAATATTGAACTGTTTTCTTAACGAAGAGAGTTAAGGCCAAATCCTTGACTTGTTTCACAAAACCCTTCCTTTTAGATGGCTCACAAGGACATTTGCGTTGGGTATAGGCGAAACTTGCCCCAAATTTGCTATTTATATGTTTGAACTTGAGATCTTTAACGAAAAATAGCAAACCCCATTACTACGCTACACTTACGAGTTTATAATGTGGTCCAAAGTATTAAATCGCAAAAACATATTAAAGTAGGTGCAATAGTGACCAAACGTCAACTTAACGTCATATTGGCTTCTCTCTCCACCAGTAAGACAACTAACTTTATCGCCGAAACATACCTTACTTAAACACAAACATACCCGAAAAAACACTCACACATACTAAAAAATAAATAAAAAGGGTCTGATCCACTTGTGCTCATGGATCCGTGTTTGTATTAATTTCTATCTATTATTTTTTTGGTAAAGTGCAAGGAGATGATCCTTTTGGTTTGTCATTGCCAAGTTATTATTTCATAATTTTCCGGAAAGATTTTAAGATTTTGATCAACGTATTTGTATGTTGGATGTTGAAAGTTGGCATATGTAATGGAAGTAACTACGATATAGTTTGTGTTTCAATTCTGTTATTATAGTGAATATCACTAATATTCAAGAATTTTGTGCTATTGCTTATATATAAATTATAATACTTTCTTTTTTAGGGTTAATTAATTGAAAATGTATATTTGTCACTTTTTGTTATTGTGTGTATTGAACTTTATTTAAACTTATTTTGTGCACTAAACTTTTAAATTTTGATTATTGTATGTATTTTGTTACTATTCAGCCATGTATGACCATTTTTCCATTCGAATTTTGAAGAAAAGTAAGAGTAAAATGGTCACAAAATACACACACTAATCGGAATTTGAATGTTTAGTACACACAATAAGAAAAAATAAAGTTCAGTACACACAATAATAAAAGGTGACAAGTATGATAGATTTTCATGCAATTAACCCATTTTTTTAATGAAGATTTAATTTATATTTTTAAAGGGCTAAACAAATTGTATACAGGCAATAACCCGAAATATATATTGTAGAACTAAAATATTGCATGCATCACTCAAGGCCTTTGGTTTAGTGGTATGTGAGTTCCCCATCAAATGAGAGGTTGTGGGTTTAAGCCTCGTTGGAGTCATTTGTGAGATATATAGTATAGAGTGTGAAAAAAAATTCCCGTTATATATAAAAAAAAATAAAACAAAAATAATATTGTATGCATCTAGCATGAATGTAACTAACATATTTAGATTGTCAAAGTAACTTGCCTAACTCTATTCGATGAAATGTACGTTTTTTATTTTGCATCTTTCCTTTACTTTTTATCCAGATAGCTTTATTCTTAACTGAATAATAGTCCAAGTATAGTTTAAGCCATGTAGCTTTTGCCTTAATTTGTAATGTCTCTGATAAGAAATTTTGCTAGCAAAAGAAGAAGAAAATTAATAAAGCAAATGAGTGATTATGTGTAGTTTTCAAGTGTAGAATGGTGAGGCACGAGGCTTAGGGTGGAATCATTGGATATGAGGTAGCAAAAGACTATAGATGTGATAGATTTAAGTACACCTTATGTCGTTTATCGTTGAATAAAACGGGTTCAATATAATTTTATTATATGTATCGCGGACACCAATCCTTCATTAATCACATTTGACAAACACAATATCCATATCACTACTACATAGCTCGTGCCGGATCAACTTATTTGATTGCTAAATTGTGTAAATAATTGTTTAGGTTACTTTTCCAAAATATAACAATTTACATGTTGGTGATGTTCAATTTAAATTGTTGACGGTTCCATCACTCCCATAAAACTAATCACCATAGATCCATTGGTTATATACTAGGCGAGTACCCGCGCCTAGCGGCAGCTGTTTTTAGCGTCAGATAATTAATGATTTGTGATATTGTGGTGAGTGTTTTGTGTAGCGTTTAAAATAGAACGTGAACCGATGAAAATGCAATTGCAAACGGTTGTACTATACGATAATTAAAGTCTAGACAAAATTCTTAACATTTATCAAACAACATATAAAATCATTTAATGAAAATGAAAGTAACATTATATCAGTCATGGATAAAAACTAACAACACACGTTACTTGTCGCGTAAAAACTAACAAGGATGGGATTAATGGTGACCAAAATTAGCGTGAATATGATTAGCCCAAAATAAAATAAAAATTGGCTAATTTTGGCTATTTTGTAAAGATTTGGGCACATTTATCCCCATCTTTTTTTTGAAATGAGCGTATTTAGCCTATTAAAAAGTTAAATGTGCACTAACGGGCACATATTTTCTCATAATTGTAAAACATTATAATAGTTTTTGAAGAAAAACTTATAGATAATATATTTATATAGCGACAGATCGTTTTGTGTTAAAAAAAAGTTTATTGGTTCTAAACGAAAAATAATAAAAGTTTGAAGATTTGGGGGCTACAATCAAGGTCTAATATTTGCCAACAACACCTAAGCAAAGGAGAAAGAAAAAAAATCTTAACATTATATTGAATCACAAGCTGGTTGATTCAACATTGTTCTTTAACTTACCTGCAAGAAGAAAAGGCGACAAAAGGGTGATTATCGATCTTCCTTTACTATTTATTACCTATTTAATCTTACTTGTTTAATCTTATTTATTACCATTATTTTTTATAAAAATAATTTATTATTAATATATCTTCCTCTTTTTTAGCAATTAATCTATTTTTATTTTTTCTCCTATTAGATGGCGCAAGCTCAAACTGTTATTATCACATTCGCACAGTTTCAAGGACATAACAATCAGGGTCTAACTATCAACCAGCTAGTGATTCAATATAATGGTAAGATTTTTTTTCTTTCTCTTTTGCTTAGGTGTTGTTGGCGAATATTTTGTGAGAGGGCTACAATCAAGGTCTAATATTCGCCAACAACACCTTAGCAAAACACCTATGCAAAAGAAAGAAAAAAATCTTACCATTATATTGAATCACTAATGGTTGATACCGATTGTTATGTCCTTGAACTGTGTAATGTGATAATAATCGCTTATGCGCCATCTAATGGAGAAAAGTAAAAATAGATTAATTGCTAAAAAGAGGAAGATATTAATAATAAATTATTTTTATAAAAAATAATGGTAATAAATAAGATTAAACAAGTAAGATTAAATAGGTAATAAATAGTAAAGGAAGATCGATAATCACCCTTTTGTCGCCTTTTCTTCTTGCAGGTAAGTTAAAGAACAATGTTGTTGTCGGCGCCTATTGTAATTTGTAAATAGTGAATGAAGACATTTGTGTTATGATACTCTAGATATTTGCGGGTCGCCTTTATTGGTTGGTTTAGGCCTAAATTATTTCTTTTGTAGTATACAATTTTGGTTAATCTTGGGCATGACCAGAGCTAATTTTTTTTTAGAATGCGAACTTTACTTATCATTTTTTGGTAACAGTAACAGGGGAGGTGCTACTGGCGGCAATGACCAGAGTTAATTTTTTTGAGTTTAATGGCCGCCAAGCACATGTTACAAATCATCCATTCAACTTGAGGATTCACCTTCCACCGTGGCTCGGTGTTGTCGAACGCACATACAAGTATCGGGATACTTTCGAGCATGTAATGCAACAAATCGCTCAACTGGTTGGATTGGCATTTGGTGAATGGGTGGCATTATACAGACATATCACACTTCAAGGTCAATACTTCTTAAACAATGCAAGAGACTGGCATACTGCAACAACCTACTTTCTAGGAATGAAAGAAACAACTCAATTTCAGCAGTTTTCATTAACCGTTCACTGTGTTATGGCACCAGGAGTTGATTTTGGCCGTGGTAGGCGTGGCTAGAGAATTGAAAAAGAATTATGTGTTTAGTTATGATTTAGAAACTATATAGAAGTGGTAAAAGAGTTGTATTCAAAAACTAGTTAAAGGTAGCAATAGTCATTTATTGTGGTTGTGTCACCGCTTCGTTTGCATTTTCCTTTGACATATATATGACAAATTAACACCTAATCAATATCATTTTTTATCATTAAAGATTTACATGTATTAGCACCTAATTAATAAATTAACTGAATATGTAAGATACATTAATTGGCAAATACTTAATTATTAAAAATAATATTACATTGCATAAGCCTAACACTAGTTGTTTCTAATCAAAAGGCGCAATCAAATATAAATGACTAAGTCTTAAAAACATGTTAGATGTCTCAGAGGCACTTTATTTTGCTTACCCATAAATTCATGCTTACCAAGGGACAAATCCCCACCATCCATCTAGTTTGATCTAATAGTGGGGATTAACCTAAGATTTAGTAGATAAACCTAAGTCCATGTTTTTTTCTTGTCTTTTTGTCTTTCTTTTTTATTCACTTTTTTTTTTTTTTTTTTTATTTTTTTTCTTCTTCACGTTTTTTTTTAATTAACGTTTTTTTTTTTTTTTTTTCGCGTTTTTTCGTGTTTTTCTTGATTTCATACGTTTTCATCTGTTTCATCGTTCTTATCCGTTTTCTTACGTTTCGGCCGTTTCATCATTTTCTTTCATTTCGTCCATTATTCATACGTTTCATCCGTTTTCATCGTTTTCTTTGTTTTCATACGAATTAGTCCGTATTCTTACGTTTTCGTCCATTTTCTTAAGTTTTCGTTCGTTTTCATACGTTTCTAACTATCACAAGTGATTTCTGTGATATTCAGAATATCACTTGTGATTATCTAAATATCACTTTGTGATTATCTGAATATCACTTTGTGATATTCTGAAAAACACAAGTGATATTTTGTTAATATCACTTTGTGATTTTACGAATATCACGTTGTTATATTACGAATATCACGTTGTGATATTCGAATATCACTTGTGATTTTTGAATATCACTGCGTGATATTCGAATGTCACTCGTGATATTATGAATATCACTACGTGATATTATGAATATCACTCGTGATATTATGAATATCATTTTGTGATATTCGAATATGAGTTTGCGATATTCGAATATCACTGCGATAATATGAATATCACTGCGATATTATCAATATCACTTGTGATTTTCTTGATATCACTGTGTAATATTTTGTATTTATTTCTTACGTGTATGTGTAGCAAAGTAGGAGGCAAGTCTTTTCTTTCTTTCTTGTTACTGTCAATGAATCAAAACCCAAAAGCCACAAACACTAATGAAATCCTTGGTCTTCTATCCTACTCATGCGTGTGGTATGGAACAAAAGAAACACAAAGGACATGCTAAGATCTTATTATATCAACCTAGGCATAACATGACAGTATATTTTGAATATCACGTATGATTTTCATGTTACAAAATATTAGTTGAAAATCACTTGTTATATTCAAAAAATCACTTGTGGTATTCAGAAGATCACAAGTGATATTCTGAATATCACAAAATATCACTTGTGATATTCAGAATATCACATAACATCACTTGCGATATTCACAGTATCATTTGTGATATTCAGTATATCACTTGTGCTATTCGAATATTACTTGTACTATTCGAATATCACTTGTGATATTGAACGTATGAAAGCGTTTAAAAGCGGCCGAAAACATTTAATAGCGGACGACGTATGAATAATGGAAGAAAGCGGGCGGCGTATAAAAGCGGACAAAATGTATGAAAGCGGACAAAACGTATGAAATCGGGCGGCGTGTGAAACGGATGAAAAATAGATGAAAGCGTGTTGAAGCGGACGGCGTATGAAAGGAAGCAAAAAACACGAATTAAAAAAAGCGTAAATAACGTGAATTAAAAAAAACAAACAAAAGAAAGCGTAAATATTAAAAATGCGAATTTTGAAAAAATTAGCGTGAATATTAACAAAAACGTTTATTTAAAAAAAAAAAAAAAAAAAAAAAAAAAAGCGGTTATTCTGAAAACGTGAATAATTAAAAAGAAATAAAAAAAAAAAAAAAAAAAAGAAGAAGAAAGAAAGAAAGAAAAAACAAAAAGACAAGAAAAAAACATGGACTTAGGTTTAGACATATTAAATTTTAGGTTAATCCCCACCATTAGATCAAACTAAATAGATGGTGGGATTTGTCCCTTGGTAAGCATCAAAATAAGAGTAAGCATTTGAAAATTCCTCGATGTGTCAATGAAATCAACTCATTTGAACTATATGTGTGCACGCGTGTGAATGGGTGTATGTATGATGTTTAGGCATATTTATTTGCTTACTTAGTTTATTAACTTTATTTATTCCTCCTACTTTTGTGGACAATTCAGTATCAACCAACAAATACAAACTTACAAATCATCCCCCAAAATTTCTTCCTCTAATTTTTATGTTTGCAAATTATGAAATATCACTTTGTTATATGCTTAGTAAAATACAAGAATATGTAGGCAACCAACGAATCAAGTACTCAAGTATATAGGTATTTTTTTTTTAATTTCCATAACATTTGATTGCGTTAAAGAGTATTTTTCAAGTTTTCACTTGATGACGTATAGTCTGGAGTCGGGTCATAAACCCGACTACAGCCCAATACTCACAAGCCCGGCACGAACCGGGCCAATATCAATAAGAGTTTGGGCTCACGAAAGCCCAAGCCCAAATCTATTTACGGGATAGATATCCGATATCTTCTAAAATAAGGAGATAATCATTCCCAACCAATTTAGGCGGGATACGCCGAAGGTTGGGGAACACGGAACCAACAAGGATTCCGTGCGTATATAAAGGAATCATATCCCTCGTTTAAGTGCGATCTCATAACCCTAAAACTCCTTAAACCCTAAACCGATTACTTACTCTCACGGGAGGATAATCGTGGAAACAATCCCACGGTAAGCCTAACGGTGTTTCTTATCTCTTAGTGCGCGGTCTCAGCGGCAATTCTCAATTAGTGCGAGGACCGGAGCTCCAAATCGAGGCGTCCAACTTTTGTATCAACAAGTGGCGCCATCCGTGGGACCCTACACTAAGAACCAACACTAGAATGACAAAGCACGGTGTCGGCGATCGCGATCGGACCTCATGGGAAGAAGTCGCAAAGTGGGCTAACCCTAGCGACCCTACGGGACAACCGGTATTTGCTAAAAATAAGGGATCGGGCCAGGACTTGATCTTCCCTGCAGTGGAACCGCACTGGGAACAACCCAAGCCACTACAACCACCACAAGTGGAGTAGACCCACTGCGCACCGTCTTTACTACTCCTTTCCAATCGGTGCTAAGCCCGACCGACAAAGGTACCGAGGCACCGGTAGGGATAAGGGTATAGCGGTGAAACAAACGCACTCGCTCTTGAGGGGTCGCACCGGAGTTAACACGAAAGTTTCGTATCCCAAAATTACGAAACATTAACGCCTCATGCAAGAAGAAGAAGAATAGATCCGGTGGAACTTGAAAGCCCGACTCAATTTCGATTCGAATCGATACTTCCCACTGCGCCACGGAAAGAAAAGCGCGGAGGCGGTCATAAACCCCGGTATTCAGCGAAATCGGGAGGAGAATCGAGGATGAGACATCTCACTCACGACTTGAGTGATAGTGATAGAGAAGAGCGGCGTACAGGTGTCACGCCGGTGGGTGGCCGTAAAGTACATGATGATGGGGCAAAAGCATTCCCAAGTGAAAGCCCTTGGATCAGTCGGACTACGAGGATAGCGGCGTAGCAAACGCCGTAAGAAGGAAAATTCATCTTGATAACTCCTCGGACAACGAGGATAGCGACCTGAGGACATTGGAATTCTAGAAGCAGACGCGATAGCCAAGAGAAGACATGTCTCTCCATGGCGCCGTCGAGAAAGTGGATCGTTCACCGACGCGTTAGTGATTTCTCGAGAACAAGAAGAGGCGCATGCCTACAAATGTCAAGACATATGATGGGACGGTGATCACGATGATCACCTAAAAATATTGAATCGGCGCGACCATTGAAAACGCCACAACCGGTATGGTGCCACATGTTTAATTCCACACCGTGGGAAGCGCGCGTGGCGGTTCAACAAACTCCCACGAAGGAGCATAAATGGTTTGAAGAGTTGAGAAAGGCGTTCGCCTAAATTTTACTCAACGGAAAAAGTGCGCTAAAAATCTGTCGAACTCGCCAGGTAAAGCGTAACCACGGAGAATCTCGAGCGCATTCATGGAGCGCTTCAAAGATGAATGCATGCAAGTTAAAGCATGTCTGAAGTACTAAAGATCTCGGCTTCATGAATGGGATCAATAATCCGTAACTCATCAAGAGGTTGAGCGACAAGATCCACGAGACCTTTGATGAACTCATGAAATGCTCTCGGTCTTTTGTCAGGAGAAGCCGCCGGCGAATAGCAAAAGAACCACTCGAGTTACGGTCACAGAACAACACGGAAGGCAATCGAATGACCGAGGTAGTAACTGTAATAGGAGCTATCGCAGCGGAGGAGTGGCGAGATAATGACAGTACACTCCACGATCAAAACCCCAAAGGAAATACTCGCAGAAGGCGCGAATTTCCCAAGACCACCGCAGATCGTCGCGGTAAGATCGGCGCCCGGGAATGGATCTTGTGACTACCACGTGCAAAGGGTCACACCACTAACGAATGTGTCCAGTGCGCCAACTCATCGACAAGATGGTCAAGGAAGGTGATCGGACCACTTGGTCAAAAACATTAAAGAGGAAGAGATAAACAAAGAATGGAAACAAGAAGGAGACACCCAAAGATAAGGCCGACACAATCTACATGATACGAGGCGTGGCAGCGAGTCACTAGAGCGTAAGGTCGGCCGGAGTTTTCAGAAGAAGTGAAATCTCTTTTCCTACTCTAGCTGCGGACAACGCGATGTGAGCCACTCACCATTGAAATCGGTAGCGGGTGGTCACGATATACACCGCATGTACATTGATGGTGGGGCATCGGCAAATATCATGTATGAGCATTGCTTTAAAGACTACGACACGAAATCGTGCAGTTAAACCCGGTCGACCGGCTCACCGGTTTCACGGGTGAAAAGATATAGCCCATGGGGCAAGCTGCGATTACTAGTCGGCATTGGCAGCGCGAGCACTCTCGACAACTGGATGGACTTCATGGTGATCAAAT
Source organism: Chrysanthemum lavandulifolium (assembly GCA_022545495.1). Lineage (NCBI taxonomy): Eukaryota > Viridiplantae > Streptophyta > Magnoliopsida > Asterales > Asteraceae > Chrysanthemum > Chrysanthemum lavandulifolium. The sequence goes on from CM040239.1 coordinate 26,824,987, forward strand.
CCCCTCGCCATACAATGGCATCATTGGGAGACCCGGGATATCGACCATGCGTGCGGTGCCATCAACGGCGCGCGGGATGCTTAAATTCCCGATGAAGGGGCGTTGTTACTCTTTACAATGCCACGGTACCAAATAGAGAATGTAACACGGTTACATGCGAAATGGCACCGATCCCAAAGCGGTCGCGACCAAAGTCCCCAACTTGAAGGTCGCGATTCACCCAGATTACCGGAACGAAATAACCATCGGAGGGTCATTGTCGGACAACGGCAAAGCGGTAGTGTCGCGCTCCTACAAAGAACGTGGATATTTTCGCGTGGGGCCAAAACACATGGTGGCGTACCACGCTCGATCCGAGCATAAACTTAGAATCCGACAAAGGGTACTCACCGTCGCGGAAGAAGCGTGGCGAGCCCCGGGCGTGCGCAGTGATTCAGAGGTACGTAAATTGGTAAATCACGGGAATTATCGTGAAGTCTACTACCACGGTGGCTTTCTAATCGAAAGAATGGTCAAAAAGCGACGGTGGTGGCGAATGTGCGTGAACTTCACCGACCTTAACAAAGCTTGCCGCGGGATCGCTATCCATTACCGAGATAGGCGGAAAATAGAGTCCTTGTGCGGATACCCGTTAAAGTGTTTTCTTGGCGCGTACAAGGGATATCACCGAATCTGATGGCTAAGGAAGGCGAAGAAAAGACAGCTTTCCACACAAGCCAAAGGCGTTCTTGTTATACAAAAATGCCATTTGGCTTGAAGAATCGCGGGTGCCACCTATCGATTAGTAGACAATGCCTTTGAAAAGCAGGTGGGCATGCAACACGAAGTCTATGTGGATGACACGGTCATAAAAAGCCATCTTGAAGTTGAACTTGTGCGCGACATAGAAGAAACATTCAAGACTCTACGAGATCAACATGAAGCTAAATCCTAAGAAATGCACCTTCTAAGGCCATCAAGGCATGTTCCTAGGATACTGATAGAACTCGACGGTATAAAACCTTGTCCGAGAAAAGACAAAGCGGTAATAGAACTTCCTCACCACGCACGAAGGAAGTCCAATCCTCAACGGAAAAGCGGCGGCCTCAGCGGGTTCTGTCTAAATCGTGAGAAAAGTCATTGCCTCTTTTCAAAACACTCGAAAGTGTATAAAAAGGTGACTTTCGGTGGGCGGCGGAGGCGGAAGAAGCCTTCACTACACTCAAACGAAGATCTAGCAACGCTCCCAACACTCGTTGCACCCGACCGGGGAAGAGCGATCATGTATTTATCGGCAACTCATGGGGCGGTCGGTAGCGATGCTACTAACAGATAGGGACTCGGTGCAAACCCCTATCTATTTTGTCGACAAAGCACTCAAGAAGACGGAGATGAACTACGGTGCCATGGAAAAGTTAGTCTTGGCATTAGTGTTTGCCGCCAAGCGATCGCTGCCGGTACTTCAAGCGCGCGATAGCGGTAATCACGCATCAAGCCATCAAGCGGATCATCTCCAAACCCGATCGTCGGGCGACTCGAAGTGGAGTGTGTTGCTAAGCGAACACAACATCTCTTATAGACCACGTATCGCAATAAAAGGGCGGGTTCGGCGGACTTCATCATCGAAAAGCCGACATCGACGAGGTACCGCACCAGCGAGAGGAATTACAAGATCCATGGATTTTGTTTACGAGGCGGGTCCTCGTGCGTGGATGGATCGAGGCGGCCTTATTCTCACAAACCCGGAGGAATGGAATTCACTTACGCTGCGTTTGAATTTACCGCGACAAACAATGAGGCGAATATGAAGCCCTAATCATTTGGACTACGCATTGCGGCTCGAATGGGTGTCACGTAACTTGGAAGCAAATGTGGACTCCGGCTAGTAGCCAACCACGTGTTGGGTGAATCGTGGCCAAAGAAGAGAATATGATTCAAGATATCTTGAGAAGACTAAGACATCGATCAAAGGCTTTGTGATTTACTATCAAGCAAGTCCCTAGAGGAGAAAATCGCAAAGCGACGATGAGCAAGATCGCTCGACAAGCTTCGCACACTTATCAAAGCAAGTCTTTGGTGGAAACCTTGAAAAGCAAGTCAATATCGGAGATGGAAGTCTCATGATCATAGAGGAGGACGGTCCTACATGGATGACACCGATTCGGAATTCTTAAGCAAAGGAACACTACCCCAAGAATGACGAAGCTCGCGAGAATGGCGCCAGCAGAGAGATTCAATGCGCGACAACATCTTGCATCGATGTTCTTTCCTCCAACCATGGCTCAGTTGCGTCGGCCCCTACAAGCAAATTATGTGCTGCGAGAAATCCATGAAGGTTCATGCAGCATGCACGCAGGACCACGGTCCGTTGTAGCACGTGCCATGCGATCAGGATACTACTGGCCAACCATGCATCGAGATGCGCGGGACCTAATAAGGAAATGCAATGATTGCCAAGTTCATAGACCCGTCCCGCGCCAGCCACAGCACGAGCTAACGCCAATCACGGCGCCTTGGCCATTCTACAAATGGGGCATTGATATTGCAGGTCCTTTTCCAATAGCAGCAGGCGGTCTCAAGTTTCTCATAGTGGCTATAGACTACTTCACCAAGTGGATAGAGGCAAAAGCAGTGGCGACAATCACCGGCAACCAGGTGAAACGCTTTGTCTGGGACAACATTGTATGTCGCTTCGGATTACCTGGTGAAATCATCTCGGATAACGGGAAACAATTCTGCGACAACCCCTTCAAAGATTGGTGCGATAAGTTAAACATCACCCAACACTTCGCGTCGGTTACACACCCGCAAACCAATGGCTTAGTGGAGCGCGCAAATCGAAGCCTGGGCGAAGGAATCAAAGCGCTGGACAGGCACAAAGGAAGGTGGGTCGAAGAGCTTTCGCATGTCTTGTGGGCGCACCGCACCTCAATAAAACCAAGACGGGGACACCCCTTCTCTCAGTCTACGGATGACCCGTTATACCAACCGAGATCGGCATGCCAACTCTCCGCGCCGCGGAGATCAATGTAACAACAAACAATGATGAAAGACGTGTCGACTTGGATCTGCTTTGGAAGAAAGACGCGAACGCGACCATACGGGAGGCAAAGTCGAAGTCAAAATGAAAGGATACTATGATGCCAAGGTGCGCGTGTTTCATTTAGACCGAGCGACTTTGTATACCGTGCCAATGAGGCGAGCCACGCAGAAGATACAGGTAAGCTCGGACCAAAGTGGGAAGGACCTTATGAGGTTCTTTGAAGCAATAGGCACAGCGCAGTCAAAGCTACGAGGCTTGGATGGTCGTGACCTACCGCGACATGGAACATCGGCAACCTCAAGAGGTGCTACACAGTAAGAATAGCTACTGACACAACAAGACAGACGCTCTGCACTTTCAGTGCTCAATAAACATTCTTGTATTCATTTTTATTTTTCATATTTACTGTTTTTATCTTTCAAATAAACTTGCAAGTATCAATAAAACGCCGCGGTTTCTAGCTAACTCCGCGACACATTTTAAGTTGTTATCTCCATATACTGTTATAACAATTTTTTTTGCCCCCTCTCACAAAATATTCGCCAACAACACCTAAGCAAAGGAGAAAGAAAATAAAAAAAATCTTACCATTATATTGAATCACTAGCTGGTTAAAAGTTAGACCCTGATTGTTATATCCTTGGAACTATGCGAATGTGATAATAACAGCTTGTGCTTGCACCATCTAATAGGAGAAAAAGTAAAATAGATTAATTGCTAAAAAAAAGGAAGATATATTAATAATAATTTATTTATATAATAAATAATAATAATAAATAAGATTAAACAAGTAAGATTAAATAAGTAATAAATAGTAAAGAAAGATCGATATCATCCTTTTTTTCGCCTTTTCTTTTTGCATGTAAGAGAAAGAATAGTGTTGTTGTCGGCGCCTTTTGTAATTTGTAAATAGTGAATGAAGACATTTGTGTTGTGATACTCTAGATATTTTTGGACTGCCTTTATTGGTTGGTTTAGGCCCAAATTTTTTCTTTTGTAGTCTGCACTTTTGGTTAGTCTTGGGCATGTCCAGATTATCGAATGTTGGCGGTGTTTGTAGGGGTGTTCATGGATAGGGTAATAACCATAGTAACCGAAACCGAACTGAAAAAAACTGAACCGAATTGGTTAAAACCGAACCGAACCGAACTAAATATTCGGTTATCAGTTTGGATATGGTTTTGGCAATGAAATCCGAAAATCGAATTCATATAACTATATGTTTTTTTCTACGTATTTATTTGAAAAAATATATTACCAAAACTCATTCTTAGTACAAATAGAACATTATTTAAGCTTGAAAAAAATTTGTGCTAAAATTATATATATTTAAATGTAAACATAAATTAAATTATGTAATTCGGGTTATTCGGTTCAGTTTTCGGTTATAGGTGTTCAGTTATCGATTAGACCCAGAATTGTTTTTTAACTGATTTAACCGTACCGAATATAACGAATAACCCGATAACCGAACCGATGAACACCTAGGTGTTTGCACATGATGTTTTGGAGATTAATATATTTCATCATTTAAAAAAAGAAAAGAAAAGAAACTCTCGGCTAAAAAAATGGTCCAAACATTATAATGTTTAGGAGTTACTTTAAAGAAGGATGGAAGTTGGAGAATGTGTGCTGAAAGTCGTGCCATCAACAAAATCATGACAAGGTATCGTTTCTCTATCCCACGTCTTGATGATTTGTTAGATCAACTTTCGGGTGCTAAAGTGTTTTCTAAAATAGATTTGAGAAGTGGGTGCCATCAAATTCGGATTAAACCGGATGATGAATGGAAGACCACCTTCAAAACGAAGTGTTGTGAATTATATTTAAGCTGATATGATAAAAAGAAAAAGGAGTATTGAAGACAAATAAAGACAAAGGGCCTAAAGTTAAAATAGTTATTTATTAATTAGTCCCTAGTAGTATTTTGTAACCCTAGCTCTCTAGTTTATAAATAGAGGCAGGGAATAGCTTTGTAGTAGATCTAGATAATATAGAACTCTCCCAATGAGAGTCTAGACACACAAAGAAATCGTGTGTAGTTAGTTTATGTATTAGTTTATTATAGTGAATAAAGAAAACTTTGAAGTAATTTTGATTCTTGTGTTTGTTATTCCGCTGTGCAACTCAATGTTAAGATATCCTAGATGGTTTTAAACGGGACTTTACACGAAGGATAGGTTGTAAGAATGGCTCGTTATGCCATTTGGGTTGTCTAAGGCGCCTAGTACTTTTATGCGTTTGATGACTCAAGTTCTTAGGCCATTTATGGGTAAGTTTGTGGTGGTCTATTTTGATGATATTTAGTTTATAGTCAAACAGAGAAAGAGCACTTGGATCATTTACGGAAAGTTTTAAAGGTTTTGAAGGAAAATGATTTATTTGTTAATTTAAAGAAGTGCACTTTTCTTACTAATAAACTTTTGTTTCTTGGTTACTGTGGAAAACTAGAAGGGGGGTTGAATAGTTTACCGATTAAAAACTTTGTTTTGAAACTTATTGAAAGATCAATTGATATTGATCTTAGATATGTTAGTGAATAGTAATCAACATATATAAAGAGTAGATAAGTAAAGAAACAATCAAACCACAACAATGTTTATAGTGGTTCGGTCTACAAGGACTCTTTTTCCTTGCCCTACTCCACTCCCCGAGTCTCACACTCGAGAGTTTAACTTCACTAGTCAACAAGCTCCTTTCACCGGCGGAGAAACCTTTACACTTCGCTTACACACTGATTGAGCGGTTCGGCTTGGTTCATCGGTTTCTAGGATTTTTTGAACACCCCTATTATGTAGAGTCTAAATCTACACAAAGTATCTAGTGAAATCTTCTAAGGATTTCAATGATGCATCACATGATGTTATGTGTTTGTTTTTCTATTTTTATAAATATGTTAAAATGTAAATACATATGTAATGTTTTGTTTTTAAGAAACCAAAACATTCTTGAACTAAAACTACTATCATACATTATGGTTTAGAGTTATATCAAGATATGATTTATCACAATGTAAATGCTTGAGTGATGAAGATATTATTTGAAAAAGCTTGTTTTAATATCTATTAAACTTGACAAGCTTTAAGCTTTATAAAAATTAAATTTACTTTTGTCGTTAACAAAACTTAGATAAAGATAAAAAAATATAAATAACGTTTAATGACGATATTTGTATTAACAATCTCCCCCTTTTTGTTGAGGACAAAACATAAATTTTATTTTCCAAAAATATGTAAAGATTGTACAAGATTTATAAAAATATTATTTTTAGAACTTGAAAGATAAAGATGATAATGCAAGTATGTCCAATGTTGACATGATGTTGACTTTTTCAGAAAGTCAAATATAACCAAGTTCTATATATTTCTCCCCCTTTTTGTCTCAACAAAAAGAAGATGCGAGGCGAAATGTGTAATGAGCCCGAGCCATTATCTCCCTTTGACCAATGCTCCCCCTAACTTGGGTGCCAAGAGAAAAATACATGGATTGTGAAAAAACTACAAAAAAAATTGTTAATAAAAAGCATTATCACAAGCATTTCCAAACACCATGTAACAATCCACAACCATATAAGAAACACTATTCATTTGTTAAATTTTTTTATGATTTAAGAATCATGAAAATGGAATACAATGAAATGTTAGTACAATAATAAAATCCTAGAAAATAAAAAAAATATATAAGAAAAATCCTAGAAAAATAAAAATACTTAAAGAAAGTAAGCTAAGACCCTCCTATTGAGGTGGTGGATGAGCAACAGTATTGATGCGCTCTAGGATGTGATTGAGGATGAACCTCATTTCGTCTTGAAGCTCATGGACCATCACCCGAGTCCTTTCCGTTATTTGGGCGGTACACTCACAATTGGAGCAACCATGTCTAGGGGGTAGTATGGTTCATGGTTTTGTGGTGGTGGAATGGTAGAGGTGTTGGTGTTTGGAGTGGTGATTATGGAGGCTAGCAAAGCACTTTGCATTTGCATAGCATCACTAAGATGAGAATCCACCATATTTGAAAATTGGTGGAGATGATGGAGTTCGGCTTGAATCTCTTCTTCGGTGGTGTGATCTTCCCACATGGATTCCTCAATGTCCTCTATATGAGGAGACATTGATGTAGGAAGTGGTTGATCCCCATACAAAGGACCATGGATTTCCATGTGGATATGATGGAAAAGAAGAGGTCTTGGCCCTAACGGGTCGTTTGGGTCAAAAGATGGTCATGGAGACTCATGAGCAATTCGCTAAATAGTAACAAAAGATGGTAGTGGTGGTGGATGATTGGGCCTAGGAGGCAAGTCCTCCAAGTCTTCCAAAAATGGATTTGGAGATGTAGGTGGTGTAGAGAATAACTCTAGTGGGATGAGTGTTGGAGATTTTGGAGGTGATGGTGATTTTGATGTTTGGATGGGAGCCGGTGGTGGTGAGCTAGGAGTCTTTGTTGGTGGTGGAGTAGTGATAGTGATAGGTGATTGTGGAGGTGGTGTAGGAGTAGCCAAAGTGAGAGTGGTCTCATCTCTTATGGGTGATGAGATGGTTAATGGACAAGACTCGGAAGAAGAGCTTATGTTGACAAAGCAACAAGGTCTTACGCTCATTCTAGCGGTTCTTTTGCAAGGGTTGGTTGATGGTGAAGATTTAGTCATTTTGACTTAAGCTTTTGCTAGTAGATGATGAGAATAGAGAAGGTGTGAAGATGATCATGGTAAAAGCTCTTAATTTATAGGAATGGAAAATTATGGAGTGTTTAATTTGATGTTAAACCATAGAAGAGATGAGGTTTCTAATGATTTTGAAGTGGGTTAATGCTAGTCATATCACCCTAGTCAATCCATACAAGAAGGATGGAGTGAAGAGACAAAGATTTGCAATAAATGTGTTCTAATGATTATGAGATCCTAAGAATCAGATTACCCACGGATTCCAAGGAAACAAAATTTTGGTTCCTTCCTTTATGCAAAAGGGCTCCTTGGGTGGATTTTTGAAATTTTTGAATTTTTGTGGGAAATAGATATCCTATGTGCCTAAGTGTGTTATACTAGTTCTAATATGGGTAATAACTAGTAAATATTAACCTAGAATCAATGTATAGTAATTTGAAATGTCGAAATAAGCGAAATTCAGAAAATTACCTGTAGGATCCACGACACCAAAAAACTATCTGAGGGCGGAACACTTAAAGGGTGCTTTGGTCCGCTGTCTGGTGCACGGCGGTACCAATTGCATAACAGATGGTACCAAATTTTTGGTGCCGTCGATCCGTGGACACCGAAAAGTTCACGAGCAGTTTTTCGGTGTCGAGGAGTTTTTCAAACCCGAAATTTTGCTTAAAACATGTGACATTAATCATTTCTAGTTAGGAAAAGTCAATAACACATATACAAATATAGTGGAGCATAGACTTTGACCAAGGGCTAACGATTTTCACATAAAACTGAAAATGGGTAAAATTTGATAACACATTTGTGCTATCCCCTGCATGAAATTGTTAGCATACATCATTGTTTTAAGTCATATTATCATCCTACAAATTAAAAGCAACCAAATTTTATCATACATCAAAGTTATTGTCTTGCTCCAAACACTCTTTCAAATGAACCTCACTTATCCAACTTCTTGTAAATCTTGTTCATCATCCTACCAAGGCACTTGAACATCCCTTTGGTTTGCTTGAGCTCCGCCCATTCATTCTCAATCTCGGGGAGAGACGCATAGTACTCATGAGGTGGAAGGCGAGAATTTGGAAGACCATCCTCGGAGCTATTTGATGATGATGATGATGATGGAGTTGGAGGTTTTGCCCTTTTACCTTTAGTCTTAGCCACTCGCTCGTCACTCAAGGGCACTAAAATGTGAGGGATGAGCTCTGCAAAGGCTCTATAGAGACGGGTGAGAAGCATCCCGTAAGGAAGAGAAACCGATCCTTGAGTTGGAATGTCAATCATTCTCCTAGCAATGTAGTAGGCTAAATTGAATGGTTGACGGGTGGACAAGTTGTAGAGCATGTGACAAAGGCAAGCATTGATATGGTCCCTATTTCCTATGGTGCTAATGACGTTGGCTCTAAGTAGTTCCTCCCATTTCTTAAATTCGGTCTTAAGTTCATTGAGCTCCATTCCATATGGATCTCGGTTCACCTCCTTTCCCTTTCGGGTGACACGGGTTGGAGCGGCCCTTGCATTAAAAAGGTGCTCACGGATGACATCCTTATCCGCTAAAGGAGTTTGGTAGGGAAGAGAGCGGTCATTGATTGCATCAAGTATAGTGAGTGACCACTTATCCGAGTAGACACATGTCCCTCGGTTGGGAATTCCTAGCACTTGAGCAAATTGGGTTAAGGAGATGGTGTAGTCGTTTTGATTGATCCTAAACCTAAGGCTAAATTCATCATCCTCATCAATGAAACCGGTGACACTAGCATAGAATTCTAACACAAACCTAGGACAAATGGGTTCATCGATGTCAAGGAGACAATCGAAGTGAATGGCGGCTAGTTCTTGACGGAGATTGGTTCCGTCGACAAAGGAGGAGTGAATGGTTCTACCTCATGGAAGTACCTTTGTTCTAGACTCTTAAAGATTTCGACTTGTTCTTTGGAGGCCCTTGGTTTTGTGATGTTTGGGAATGTAGTTGAGAGTATCCTTGTGATCATAGAATCTTGCGGCTACCATGGTTATTCCTATGAGCAAGAATTTACATGTTAAAAATGAGAACAAACTTAATGTTTTGGTTCTAGTGTGTGCCTATATGAAAACGATTTGGAGTTGTGGTTATCTCGACTCATTTTATGCATAAAATGGTTTTTAGTGGGGGTATTTGGCAAAAGGCATGAGATAACCCAAACGCTCTTAATTCAATGTGGCTTCATTTGAATATACCCGGGAATACATATTAGTTATTTATTACCTTTAGTATTCAAGAGCATGCAAGTGATGAAAATTTTACATTTCTATTTGTATTAACAAGGAAAAATTGTTTTCCTACAAGTGAGAATCTTTTCAAAAAAAAAAAAAAAAAAAATTGACATGGGACTTTGGTTATTTGAATAAAACCTTATAGTCATTATCTTTTGATTAGTGGGAAACATGATTTGTTTATGCAATGTGACAATGTAGTACCTAATTTCATTGACTAGTTATGCAATTTGCCAATTGAATCCATGTTTTGTACAAGAATATACATAATCCCCATGTAATGATTTTGTGCACAAATTAGAATCCTAGAATCATAATTAAGAGATGAAATGTAGTTAGGATACTTACAATGATGTTATCTTTAGTGATTAGTGGGTGAGAAAATGTCAACAATGAGTTAGGTCTAATGTTTACACGTTTTGGTAAAGTAGGTTGTGAGGAAGAAGATGTTTTGTAGGTAGCATTTTTGCTACTGTTGTCACCACGGACCAGACGGCACCAAAAAAATGGTTCCGCCTTTGTTGTCGTTTGGTGTCGTGGGAACGATGTGATTTTAAACAAATTTGTTTTGTTTTGTTTGTTCTAAGGTTTAGACTATGTTTTACCTACATGTTTGGTTCCATTAACCCCAAACCAAGTCTAAGAAGATTAAATGGTTCTCGTTTGAGAGGTTTAGTTATAATGTCGGCAATGTTGTCTTCGGAGGATACTTTCTCAATTGAGATGTTTCCTTTTTGAACGTTGTCGCGAAAAAAGTGATGACGGATTTCAATATGCTTCGTACGAGCATGTTGGACGGGATTTTTGCTGAGATCAATAGCTCCTTTGTTGTCGCAAAATATAACGATATCGTTGAGATGAATTCCGTAATCCACGAGAGCTTGCTTCATCCAAAGAGCTTGTTGACATGTTTTTCCGGTGAGCGTATTCGCTTCGATGGTTGAGATAGCTAAAGCCGTTTGCTTCTTTGCAAACCATGAGGTGAGAATATGTCCGACGAAAGTGCAAATACCACTTGTACTCTTTCGATCGACATAGTCACCGGCATGGTCCGAGTCGGCATACACTATAGTTTCTACACCCGTTCCTTTGGGATACCATAATCCTAAATATGTCGTTCCCTTAATATATCTAAATATCCTTTTTAAGGCTTCTAAGTGTGATACCTTGGGATTTTCTTGAAAGCGAGCACATAGACAAACACTAAACATAATGTCGGGTCTACTCGCCGTGAGATAGAGTAGGCTACCAATCATTCTTCTATATTTAGTGTTATCTACCGATTCACATTCCTCATCCTTGGTGAGTTTAGTGTCCGAAGACATGGGTGTCTTAGTTGGTTTTGAATCTTTAAGACCAAATTTCTTAAGCATATCTTTTATATATTTAGATTGGTTAAAGAATATGCCATCTTCTAGTTGTTTAATTTGAAGTCCTAGAAAGAAGTTTAATTCACCCATCATACTCATCTCAAACTCATCGTGCATGATTCTAGAGAAATCATCACATAGCTCTTGACAAGTTGATCCGAATATGATGTCATCAACGTATATTTGAACGATGATAATATGTGATTCCTTTTTCTTGGTAAAAAGAGTATTATCTACTAATCCCATGGTGTATTTGTTTTCAACAAGAAAAGTCTTAAGTCTATCGTACCAAGCTTTTGGTACTTGCTTAAGACCGTATAATGCTTTCTTGAGTTTGAAGACATGATGTGGTTTCTCAAAGTCGGTAAAACCGGGAGGTTGAGCAACATATACTTCTTCGTTAATAAACCCATTAAGAAATGCACTCTTAACATCCATTTGAAATAATTTAAAGTCATAAGAACATGGATATGCAAGTAAGATTCTAATAGACTCGAGCCTAGCTACCGGTGCATAAGTTTCATCGTAATCAATCCCCTCTTGTTGATTATAACCTTGCGCGACAAGCCTAGCTTTGTTTCTAGGCACTACACCATTTTCATCCATTTTATTTCGAAAACCCCATTTCGTTCCAATTATAGTTTGATCTTTAGGTTTTGGAACTAACTTCCAAACCTCATTTCTAACGAATTGGTTTAACTCTTCTTGCATAGCAATTACCCAAGATTCATCTTTTATTGCTTCATTTATGTTTTTCGGTTCAATGGTAGATACAAAACAAAAATGATTACTTTGATTTTGGGCTTGTGATCTTAAGGTTCTTTGATTAAGTTGTCCTATGACCTTTTCTAAAGGACAACTTTTGGATTCTTTGATGTTTATAATTTCATTAGTTAATGGTTCATCTTCCTTGTCATTTTCAATTATTTCTTGACTTTCTACAAGTTGACTTTCAACTAAGTCATCATCTACCAAAGGTGATGTCTTAGAGGGAGGTGGACTTTTGTCGAATGTTATGTTCAACGATTCCTCGACTCTCATTGTTTCTTTGTTTAAGACAATGTAAGCTTTACTAGTTTGTGAGTAACCAAGAAATACACCTTCATAAGACTTTGGGTCAAACTTGGTGAGATAATCTTTAGTATTAAGAATGAAACATTTACATCCAAATACTCTAAAATATCCTAAAGTTGGCTTTTTTACCTTTATATAGCTCATATGGTGTTTTGTTTAAGAAATGACGTATTGAGACTCTGTTTAAAATATATGTAGAAGTGTCAACGGTGTTACACCAAAACTTTTGAGGAATGTTTTGTTCATTAAGCATTGTTCTACTCATTTCTTGAATGGTTCTATTTTTACGTTCGACAACTCCATTTGATTGAGGTGTTCGAGGAGCCGAGAAATTGTGTGTTATACCATTTGCATCACAAAAGTTTTCAAATTGTGTTTCATTGTCAAATTCACGACCATGATCCGTTTGGATCGACACAATGTTAACACCTATTTGATTTTGAATTTTCTTGCTAAGAATTTCAAATTTATCAAAAGCTTCATTTTTTGTTTTAAAAAACAACGTCCAAGTAAACCTTGAGTAATCATCTACTATGATCAAAGTGTATAAGTTGCCACCATAGCTTCTTATAGCAGATGGACCAAACAATTCCATATGTAAAAGTTCTATACACTTAGATTTGGACACCATGTTTTTAGCCTTATGACTACTATGGGTTTGTTTACCAATTTTGCAAGCGTCACAAAAATGTTGGTCATATTTAAGTTTTGGTAAATTTCTAACTAGCTCTTTTGAAGATAGGTTTTGTATAAGTCTCATATTAGCGTGACCTAAGCGTCTATGCCAAAGAGTTGAGCTATCATCTAAGGTTGTTAGGCAAAGTTTGTCATTAGATGTTTTATCTATTTTCATGACGTATATATTATTTTTCCTAACTCCTTTAGCTATGGTGATACTATCTTTTAGTATTTTACTACCTACTTTATACTTTTTATCACATAATTGGCTAATACTAAGTAGATTAAATCCTAATCTATCAACATGAGCAACATTTTCAATAGTTAGGGAGTTATGAGCGATCGTACCTTTGCCAATGATTTTGCTTTTGAGATTGCTACCAAAAGTGACATTACCTTCGTCATACTCTTGGTATGTTGAGAAGAGGCTTTTGTTGCCCGTCATGTGTCGTGAGCATCCACTATCTTTTATCCATTCATCTGGTTCCAATCCAACTTTCAAGCATACCAAAGACAAAAATAACTCAAGCGTTTGGTCCCCAATATCTAATGGGTCCGTTTGGGTTAAACATACCATTTACTTGATTCATGTATGGAAATGATGGGTAAGAGTTCCATGGCATGTAATCAGGAGTTTGATATGGTCTAGGGAAGTTTTGATTCCAACCGTTATGTTGATAGTTGGGTTGTATGTTATGGTTGCTCTTAGGAAAGGGGCGTTTGGCAAAAGGTGTTTTATATCGTTTTTGAGTAGTTTTAGATCTAAATTCATTTCTAGCAAGTCCTACTCCAGATGTAACAGCAGGTTTTACTTTAACACTATCAGTGATTTTCTTTGTTACTTTGAAAAATTCACTACGGTCCGTATCACAAACATTATGTCCTGCTGCAGTCCCCATGGCACCAAATTTTACAAAGGACGGAGCCCTCTTTTTGGGTCCGTCTGGTCCGTGCTGCACTGCAGCAGTTTTGACAGTTTGTTTTTCTTTTTCGGCCGTTTTGGTTTGACTCTTTGAAATTAACACCTCATTAAATCTTAGCCCATTCATGTTTCCAGGTGTTTTTTGAATTGTAACTATTTCATCGGCACAAACAATGTTTTTGTTAAACCTTTTAAATTTAGAATTATGTTCGATTAGAAAATCTTGTGTGAGATTTAGTTTTTCTATTTCAAGATTAAGCTCTTGACATGATTTGCAACCATCGTCATTTGCTTTTCCTTTTTCTAATCGTTTTGCCTTTTCTTTTAATTCATAGACTTCATTTTCTAAAAATTCCTTTTTAGTCTTTAAAAACTTATTTTTAGTTATGATTTTTAGACTAAGCTCACACAATTGATTATATTATTTTTGTAAAGTGTCATCATCAATAGAGGAATAACATGAGTCGGAATGTACCTCGTTTGACTCGTGTGCCATGAGAGCGATCTCATCCTTGCTCGACTCTTCATCATCCTTACTATCACTCCAAGAACCACTTACAAAAGCTCGTTGAGTTTTGTTTTTAGGTGGCTTGGGACAATCTCCTATTAGATGACATGCATCACCGCATCTAAAACACTTTCTTTCACCTTTACCCTTTTTGTCATCCCGATCTTTTCGGAATGGCTTCTTTTCTTCTTGAGGTTGTCTTACAAACTTGCCTCTTCTTCTTAAGAACTTTTTGAAATCTCTAACGGCCATGGCATACTCCTCATCTTCACTACCGGAGCAAGATTCGCCATCATCACTTGATTCCGTTCTTTCTTTTAGAGCAACGGATTTGATTTTCTCCCTTTTTCCTTTGATGATTTTCGAATCTTTCTCCATCACCATTTCGTGTACTTTGAGGTTTCTGATTAGCTCGTCTAGTGTCACTTTTGAGAGATCTTTTGATTCCTCAATGGCCGTCACTTTAGCTCTCCACTTTGGATGGAGTGCTCTAAGAAATTTCCTAACAAAGTTCTTAATACGAAAAGATTCATCGAGAGCTTTAAGAGATGTAATAATAGTATTAAAGCGAGCAAAGCCACAATCAATGGTTTCATCTTCAGGGATAACAAATTGTTCATATTGTTGAACAAGAAGATCAATTTTGTTATCCTTGACTTGTGAATTTCCTTGATGTGTAATAATCAAAGATTCCCAAATATCTTTAGCGGTTTCACACATAAAAATTCTTTCATATTCTTTTCTAGGCAAAGCATTATAAAGCATCATTTTAGCTTCATTATTTTTAGCTATTAATTTCTTTTGATTATTGTTGGGATATGGAAAGTCAAAGTGCTGAAGAGTCAAAGTACTGAAGTCAAAGTACTGCTCGATTCATCAAAGTACTGCATGCTTAAAGGACTGCTATGCAAAAACGTTAAGGATCATTATGTAATTCTAGAATGTTCTTAGATTAGTATAGTATTACTTGTCGTACAAGGTTTGTAATTGTAAACCGACTAGGGTTATCCTTAAGCCTATAAAAGGACCCCTAGGTTGGCATTAGACGAATATACGAGCGTGTCTTTAGAGTTTTAGAGAAGTACGATATTAGAGTTTTAGAGTTGTTAAAAGAATCTGTATAACAAGCAGGTTCAGAGTTATTAATAAAATCGTTGAAAGTTAAAAGTTAATTCTTCTTAGCTTTGTTAAGTAAATTCCGCATACTTAATAGAGTTTGCTCAGTGTTTCATTGTTAGTAACTTAGGATTTATCCAAGGTTATTAAACCCTTAACAAGCTATATAAGTTAGTTTGGTTAGAGTACATCGATCCAACAAGTGGTATCAGAGCTTGTGTGGAAACTCTGACTAAGAAGAAACCTAGTTAACAACAAACCCTAAAGATGTCGACTGAAGATGCACCACCCACATCCATCACCTCACTCAGAATACCAATCATCAAGAAGGGAGAATACGATCTATGGAGCATGAAGAGGAGGCAGTACATTGCTATTACAGACCATGCACTGTGGAATGTGATTGTCAATGGTAATGAGGTTGTGGAAGAACCTGTAGACATTCCTGGACAACCTAAAGCACCTAAACCTATCTTGCCAGCTGCTACAATAAGGAATCAAGAGAAGGCTATCAACATACTCTTGTCTGGTATTCCTGATGGACACTTACTCAAGTTCCATGATGCTAAGGATGCAAAACAACTATGGGCTGTTCTCAAGACTAGATTTGGAGGTAATGATGCTTCAAAGAAGATGCACAGAAATCTTTTGAAGCAACAGTTTGAAACTTTCACTGTTGGTGAAAGAGAAAGTCTTGATGCTGCCTATGATAGATTCCAAAATCTCCTCAGCATGCTAGAGTTATACAAGGCAGAGGTATCTGTTGAAGATGCCAATCTGAAGTTCTTAAGGAGTTTGCCATCTACATGGCATGTGATTGCTACTATGATAAGAGGACAACCTGGTTTGGACAATATGGACTTTGATGATCTCTACAACCATCTGAAGGTGTATGAGCATGAGATGAATGGCCAAACAAGTTCAAAGTCTCACATTATAGCTTTTGTGTCTTCTGAAAAGAGAGGCCGTACTTCTACTAAAAGTACTGCTCACCCTACTCAAAGTACTGTTGCTCAAAGTTCTGGCTATCCTGCTCATTCTATCACAACCATGACCAACCCCACATCATGTGACAACTCGTAATTTCAGGTCATTTTACAAACTTTGAAATTTTCACTATTCATCTCGGGAATTTACTATTCATCGGTTACTATTCATCATTTTACTATTCATCGTTTTCGAAGTCGATTTGATATTTTGAAAAGGTATTTCAAAATTTTACTATTCATGAAAACTATTCATTCCCGGAGAAAATCACTATTCATGAGTCACTATTCATCATTTTTCGTAAACTAGGTTTACGAGTATCAAATCTGGCGTAACACGGAGGTTAAGTCGCGTATTCATGGAAAATCACTGAGGACATTTCATATAGACTAGAATTAGTCTACATATCATTAGTAACATCATTTCATATCAATATTATGCATGGGTTTGCATTTTTCATTAAACGTTTATTTTTCTATTAAATAAACGCTATCGCATAATCATTTATTTTTGAATATTTGATCCGACACTTCCAAAAATTATCCTAATATATTTTTATACTCATTTTAAAACTATAAATATTATATTATTAGTTTACCCGATGTTTTAAATTTATTTTGTATATAAATTGTTATATTTATATATTTACGACGGTTTTCGTAAATGCTACTCGATAATTATTTATTTACTAGATTTTGCAAGAAATGCATTTTTATAATTTTTATGGCTTCGATATATTTTATTTGTTTCCGTTAAAATCGATTTCTAGCTAACGCTACACTTAATAATTAATTTTATGTACAAACTACACAATCTTTTATATAATAAAAGAATTACAGCATTTTGGAGTGATTTTTTCAAAACCTTCCTATTAAAATAACAATTCAGCCAATCAAATTATTTAATTTTGACACATAAGCAAAACTAAGCATTCTCATTGGATAATTAAAGTCAAAATTAAAAATTAATTAGTCAACCATTGAGGAATTCGTTTGGTGTTTGCGGCTGATCTAAGAAAATCATTAAACACATGTACCAAATATGTAAATTATAATATTAAATGGTGAAGATGTAAAATTTTATTAAAAAACACGGTCCATGGCTCCATGCTCACAATCCCAATATCCATACCTAATCTTTTCACTGACAAAAGGACCTCTTCTAAATCACCATTTAACCCATCATATCAAGTGATTTCTTTATGTGAATTAAGGTATGTTCACAACGAATATAACACAAATATAACATTTGTCTTATGTGTTTTATTTTTTTAGTAGTAATCATCTATAATTATTGTTTTCTGTCGGATTGATGAGTTCAATAACACGTGCGTTTAGATTTTAAGGATTGTCTTACTTTTTGAAAACTAAAAGTTGTAACCATGCTTGATTTGATACAGATGGTCAAACGTATATATTTGTGAGTGTTTTGATTGCATTTATATGAATTTGTAATGATGTTCTTACAGTTAAAAGTTTTGACTAACACTTTCTTCATATATAACATTAGTAAGAAACAAGCAGGGTAGTCTTTGAGGGTGTGCAAGGTGAAATGACCATTCGCCTATAATTTTAGGGCGCTCAAAATTTGTCCGTTAATAATTATATCGTGTGTAGAGCGTATTTTTTCACGAAGAAAACGTATTTAGATGAAAAATATTTTAAATGAGTAATATGTTAGAACGTTTAGATAACTAATTGCGTTATATCTTATAAGCGGTGACACTTTATATATAATATTCTTAACTAAATCGTCATTATATAATTTTATGCAGTATCAAAAATTTCATGGGTTCATGAGACGGCCCTGGAAACAAGCATTGGAATAAATGGTTCAACAATGTAACAGAATATTCACCTTGATCTCATTTTACTTTCCCTAAACGGTTTTCATCTGTGAAAAGGGGTGTCAATGAGGAAGCAAGCATTAGGATTTTAGCATTACAGAACATAATTACGTGATGTATAAGACTCCTCTAAAATAGAGAACAAATGAATTTTAAAATAAACATACTTGGTGCATTTTATAATAATAAATGAGGTAACACTCAAATTTTCTTTTGAAAATTTTGTGTTGAGATAATTCGAAATTGAGTTGTTTTCTTCAAGAATGTAATACAGTGCAACAAGGAGATAATCTTTTCATGACATTGTGGCCGTTTCATAGATTGAAAAGAGTGTTGGATCTCTATGGTGTTGTAGCATATGTTTTGAACAATGTGGACACTTTATTTTTAAGCACAGACTCAGAATGAGCGGTTGGTTATATATGTGAAGTTTGTGAAAGATACAATTGAACAATTTTTATTCTATTTGCGTGAAGGTTAGTCTAATCTCCTGCTCTCCGTGTCGTGGCTGTATTTTTTTTGTTTATCTTAGATTAGCCAATCTCTCATTCTTTGTAATTTGATTATATCATTTTTTTTAACCTCGATTGGTTCCTTAAGTTGCTACAGCTTTGCATTTAGTTCAAGAAGGTTATGGTTAACTTCGATGGATAACTCCTATGGTAATTAGCACAATGTATTATCAACTTAGTTATATCTTTTATTTATTGGTTAGACATATATGTGATATTATATAAATGTCCAAATCTATATGAGTTTTATAGTTCTAAAGCTTATTTTTTGTGTCTCGGATTATAGTCAGTATTACAAAGGCGACTGAACCTCAGAGGCTCAGAAGCCGGATTTTCGTGAGAGATTTAAAGTTGAGAGGCAAGCCAGCCGTTGAAAAAAGATGGTTATCGCTCTAAACCAAAAAACAAAGGAAAAACATCTTATGATAAGAACTTATTGCACCACCCGACTTGAGACATGGTGGTTAGATTTCTTCGAAAAATGCAAAAAGAAAATGGCGGTGAAGGTTAGAATAGTTACTGCCTCAAAACCAAGATGGAATAAAAGAAAGAAACTTTACTTGTGAATTTCGTGAAAACATGGATAACAAAAACGCTAATGATAAAAATCCCTTAAGAAAAATGAAGGTATTTATTCCAAGTACCTCTATAAATTAAGTGCGCCTTTAGGTCGCCCGGGTTGGTTTAACGGGCTAGGTTGGTTGACCTGAACAATTTTATACTCTTACTTTTAACTTCCATAGTTATAGAGGGTATTTGCATAAAACTACTAAACCGCCGATTTTAGAGAAAATAAGAACCTGAAAAACACGTAAGTACCGGCTTATTTTTTAAAGCATATAAACAAGTTTAAGTAAGTAATCCCAAACGCCCCATTAACCATCTTTTTCTTAAAAAATTCATCTGATCAAGCAATATATTTTGTTGGGCACACACCGCAGAGAGGCAAGCTTCATAAATATGCATTAAGAGAAATGATATTTATTCTCACTTCATATTTTTACTAATCCTCTTACATACATAATCCTGACAAGTGGAAAAACTGATTGTTTAGATGAGGAGAAATAATAAGTGAAATACACATGTCAGATTTTTATATGGTTAGGAGGATAAGTAGCCAAAAGATGTAAGAGGATATAGCAATGCTCATATATTAAATATTAAAAAGTTGTTCTATGATAAGAAATCAGATACTTCGACAAAAAATTTGAAGCATCCCATGTAGTCAAAAATATCTAAATTGGTTTTAAAATAAACATACAAATAGTTCTTGGCGACACAGTATTTATTTATTACTTGTCTATGTATTTCAAAATAATTTTTGAAATGTGCATCTGCATTCTTTTATAACATGTGTAGCTTCAGTGAGTACAAAAGCGATCTGTTCAAGTATCTCTAAGGGTTCTTTTCGTGCAAAAAGAATTGATGGATGATTATTTAATGCTTGGGAAGTATCAAGATCATTATATTTTGAATTTTTTGGATTGGTTATTTTCATGATTTGTCTTTTGCTTTGTGTTGCAATGTTTTTATTGTGCTTCCATACAAATTCAATATATGTATGTCTTAATCATGTTTAGTTTAGTTCTTCTATACTTGCAGTTTTTACCAAAATTTACAGCTAAAAAAATAATAAATTATATAATATAATTATATGTAATTACCTTTTAATTCGCAATATCCGTTATTAATACAAAATAATTTTTTTTTCAAAACCCCGTGCGTGCACGGGTATTATACCTAGTATACTAAACATATAATGCATTTAATAAACAAAAATGCACAAAATTCTTCCACCCCTTTTCTTTTGCCGACCTCCCTATCCTTGTCACCATTTCATTGAGATTTTATTAACTATAAACAACACATACACACTTTTGGGATTTAGATATTTCAAGTACACATATTATATTTATTTTCAAACACATATGTACACATACTTTAAAGATGTAAAAGGCTTGAAACCTCTTCATTTTCTCTCCAAAAATTCTGCCAAGATGAAGAAGAACAAGAAACCATATTTTTTTTTTCAAGATTCAAGTGTTTTACAAGTTCTATTAGTGATCCAGTTAAGGTTTTGAAATAAAAACCTCAAGATTATTAAGTATACTTTGCTCAAAAATTCATAATCATCCAAGTAAGCTTACATATTATTTTTCATAACTTTCATACTCATAATTTTGATCTAGTACAATTGTCATATAGGTAGATGCAAGTATTCTCGTGAGTTTATACCACTTTTGCATGTTTTTATTACTTATTATAAATTTTAATCATCCTATAATTAATCCCTTGAAACATATCATTTTTGATGATGTTTAGGAACCCATGACACCCTAAGAAGGTGTATGGTAGGTTTAGAATAGCTTTGGCGTTGATTTGAAGTGGTTAGAATAAGTATTACGCGAGAGAAATCATTTTCGACAACCTAAAAATGAGGTCTGATAAACTTTGTGATATCTGGAAATTTCGACAGATTGTAAAATATTTTGGGCTAGATATTCAGAAAATATACTTTAAAACGAAAACGTAGTCGCTTGAACGGATTAAAACGGAGTTATAACGAAGAAGTTATGCTATTTTCAAGTTTAACGACGAAAACTATATTTTTCCGGAAAATCAGCATGCTGTCCAGATTTATAAGGGTCAAAAATGAGTCTTAAGCGTTATCTAAATGAGTTGATTTATCAAAAATATATTAGTATACTTTACCACGAAGCTAAGGACATATAAAACGTAGAAAACGGACTTATAACGACTAAGTTATTCACATTTTAAACAAGGTTATCGTAAGTTTTTATACAAGTATAAAACACTTATATATTTTTCCTATTAGACAAAAAATTATGGTCGCAAGTGACCATATTGAGAGTCGTTTTTAACATCGATAGAATACTTTTTAGAAAATGATGTCTTCTAGTAAAAGTAAGTTCACCTAGCCTATTTTCCAAAATGTTCAACCGTTCATCAAACGGAGTTGTAACGAATAAAATACGGTCACTCAAACTTTGCCGAAAACTACCCTTAAACAATATTTTTGGTACAAGTACCCTACTTCACCTACATTTTTCTCCATGATCAAGACCTCTATGATAAAAATTTAAAAGCTAAGACTTTGAGATAATGCTACAAGCTTTCCAAAACCGTTGAGTTTGTTTCCTAACACTCGATATCCACTATTTTACGACTAGCTTTTCGAGGTCATTTAGTCACTTTCACGAAATAACAAAGTATATTATTTTGCGACGAAAAGCTATAAATTCTTGATAAATCACTAAACGACTATCGTAGGATGTCATTTTAACGTAAGTCCTTGTAAAGTATTTTATAACATGACGAGATGTCATAAACTTATATTTCGACGATAAACTTTATTTTCAAAAATGCACAAGTGGTATGGATATCATATGAGTTTGCATGCACGACATTGTTTCATGATTTACATTAGAACATATCATTCATAATAGGTCGCGGTTTGAGGTTGCGCCTCATTTCAATATTGCCATTATATCATCATAAACATTGCACCAGGTGAGTTTTCATAGCCCCGTTTTATTCAAGTTTATACATTATTTCAAACCTACGGGGGAGAATACATTGCACATCATTTTTTTTATACGGGCCCAAGTATATTCAAATTCATTTACATTGCTTAAGTTACCTCATTGCCAATTGAATGTCCCCATTTCATAATCATGAACCGTTAATTTCGAAAGAAGCGACGGTGAGTGGATAGATCTATTGAGGGTGACTCCTCCATCCGTGTTGGTGGTCCCAACCGGTCAACGGATGCATTTCATTTTATCATCATTGAGTTGTTTGGCAAAACACTGTTGAGCTTAACATCGTGAACAGTCTAGCTTCGTGTCATGTGCTTAAGCAATTGTACCATTTTGTGACATATTTGTCATACATAACTTATACTTGCGTTGGTCGTATAAAACATTTTCATAAACTCTATGAACTCACTCAACCATTGTGTTGACACTTTTAGCAATGTATTTTCAGGTATCTAAGGCATTCACTTCATGGCATGCATGTGGACATATCATAGAGTCGCGGTGACGACGCGTCTCACTTGGGTTTTATGCACTTTAAAACATCGTTTGGATTGTAACAAACTTAATTCCGCACATGTCTAATTTCATTTGGGACCTATCTTTTGTAATCTCTTAATGTTTTATTATATCAAACGATGTTCTTTTCAAACGACACTTTAGGTCGTTCAATATATCTGTAACTGTGATGCTATGACAGTCAATCCCCAGGAATTCCATTATGCTGCAAAACAAGTAATTTGGGGGTGTGACACATCATCACCAACAAACACCATCCATTCTGATGAAGTTGTATGCTCATTCTTTGCTCAGCAAGCTACCTTACCTGTTACTTATGAAGAAGACTTGTCACAAATTGAAGAGGATGCTCTTGAAGAAATTGATATAAGGTGGCAGGTTGCTATGATCACTGCAAGAATCAAGAAGTTCATGAAGAAAATAGTAAGAGGCATTGACTTCAAGCCTAAGCAGGGTATCACTTTTGACAAGTCTAAGATTGAATGCTTTAACTGTCAGAAGACTGGACACTTCGCAAGGGAATGCAGGTTTGCTAAATATCAGGCAAACAGGATGACTGAGAAACCAAAGCTTGAACTAAAGGAAATTCCTATTCTTCAAACAAAAGCCTTGGTTGCTCAAGAGAATCACGAGGTTGACCGAGGCCTTGAGTTTGATGATGAACCAAGAACCTATTGTATGGTGGCAATGGAAGAGTTTGATTGGAGCACGACTTTTGATGAGGAACCGGATTTGCTTGCGTTGGAGTCGTAGATGGTCTTGGAAGCTTTGATTGGAGCATGGAGAATGAAGATGAACCTGTTCTGCTTGCTATGGTAGCTACTTCACCAAGTTCACCCCTATCTCTGAGGTATGCTCTAAGTGTCATGATTTTTATCAAAAGGTACTTACTGATTATGTAACTGAAAGATATAAGTGTAGAAGGGCTAGGTCTGAGGTAGTTGGCTATCAAATTACTTTAGAGTCAATGGAAGCCAAAATAATAACACATGAAAATAATAAAATGGCTTGGGCTGAAAAGTATGAACAACAAGATTATCAGTTAAAATTAAGTGAATGGAAGTTAGGATGTAAGGTCTCTGAACTAGAAAAGATAACTAAGGAGAGGGATGAATTGCTAGAAAAGTTTGCTACCTGGGGAAAATCTGGTCTTTCACATGTTAGCTTTGTTGAAAAACAGAAAAGAACTTACCTTAAAACTGGACTAGGTTTTGGCATGGACTTTAGTAGCACAGATGAAAACCCACCTAGTGATCAGGATGAACTTGATTTTGAGGATATAACAACTAGTGATGATGAACTCATTAACTATGTAGATACATCTAGTAATGAGGAATCAATTAGTCAAACACTCCTGAGTTTAAGAAAGACAAGGGTTATCATGCAGTTCCTCATCCCACTGGTAGCTTTCAACCACTTAGGCCTGATGTTTCTTGTTTTGGAGTAGACAATCTAGAATTTAGGAAAAAGCTTATTGGTCAAACTAATACAGGTCCATCTAGTTCTGACACCCCTAAAGAAACAGTTGAGAAACCTAAGGATGATAGTGTTAAGAGTCAAGCAGTACCTTCTTCTCAAAGTACTGCTAGACGTTCAGCAGTACCTTAAAAAAAACCTTTTCAAAATACTGCTAAACCTTTTTGGGATAACTTTGGTCATCATAATTCTCATCATTCACCTAGAAGACAGGATAGGTTTGGTCATACACATAGAGGAAGCAATTTTGGGATAACAGGTCAAAAATTGTGTTTTGTTTGTTATAGTCCTGATCATTTGATTAAGAACTGTGACTTTCACTTAGAGTACCTAAGCAAATTCCCAAAGAACAGATCTACCAACCATAAGCCTAGAGAGAATAAACCTATCTGGAATCATTCACATAGGGTTAACCATAGCAACTTTTCACAAGACTATAGGTACCCTCACCAGAGAAGGCCTTTTCAAACCCTAGTACCTTCAAACACTTTTCAAGGTCTTCATTAAGTCAAACCAAGACCTTCTCAAAGTCTTGCTCGGTTTTCACCAAACACTTTTGGAATAGGAACCCTAGGAGATCTAATTACTATCAATCTAGAAGGCGTTACAACTCAAATAAAGTAGCTAGATCAAGGGACTCTACACCAGAAGTTAAAACCAAATGGGTTAAGAAAGAAAGTACTGCTGAGGAACAAACAGTACTTTCAGCAAATAAGAGTGAAAAAGAGAATTTAGTTGAAAAAGAAAGTTTTGTTAAAAATCCACAAGTTTTGAATCAAAAGATAATACTGGATCATGCTTTAAAAAACAATGTAGACTACATACTTACAGAATGTAAGTATGTCACTCCACAAGGGGAACACAAGTCAGTAATGGCTTGGGTTCCTTAAAGCAACTAACTTTTTCATCTTCTTAGACAGGGCAACCCAGAAGAGGAGCTTAAAGATCATTTTATTATTGATAGTGGTTGTTCTGGAAGCATGACAGGACAAAGAGATTCTCTCAGATTGGTATGATTAATTATTGAGCTACATTTAAGGGGAGGACTGATTAGTTAGTTATACAGTCCTATGCTTTGCTTAAGGGGAGGCAATACAATGCCTATTTGAATTTTTTGTCCGTATAGAGAAGAAGATGGAAAAGTATTGCTGTTTTGTCATATGAAATTTTAAATGGTACGCTGGTTCGCTCCCAAACAGTCAATTTTATCACACAAGCTAACCACTTGTGAATGGTCAACCGTAATAAAATTCAAACAGCTCAGAAACAAATGCAATTAAGATCTGGAGAGTATAGTGTTTCCACAGGTCGTTAAGTCCCACGGAGACTTAATGGTGCTCAACACTTTCAGATGTTGAATAATCACTAAGGATAGTGATCAGTAAGGATTTTGGAATATTTATACCTAAAGAAAAAGTTTTGTAAATTACAGGGGCTTAAATGCAAATTAAAGAAAATTAAAAAGCTAAATTATATTAAATAAACGCTATCACTATTTTTAAAATGATGTTTTTGTGATTTATAAAACAAAATAACTTAAATAAACTATTTTAATTAAAATGTAAACCTATATTATCTAAAAACGTAACCTAGAATGAAAACGTGCGTTATATATAAAAATTACGCGAGTGCGCAAGAAAAAACGTAAAATTTGTAAAATAAAAGTCCTACAAGTGTAAAAACAATTTTCTTACTTACTATATGACAAAAGAAAATTTTAGAAAAAAGATTTATATTTTTTTGACTTTTATATTTTTTATTATGAATTAAATACTATTTTAAACTAATTAAATGTTTAAAAATACTAAAACTATTCGTAAAATTCGAAACTTTTTGTAAAATACTTTATACTAATACAAAGCTAGGAAAAATACAAAGAGGTAACAACTTATTTGAATAAGTGTAAATAAGCTAAAGAGTACTAATAAGCTAAAATGGAAAACAAGACTTATGTATTAAATTGTGCAAGATACAACCACCAAAGTCCCAAGGGCGATGGTAGTGTGTGTGTGTGGTGAGTGGGTGGCGGTGGTTCGAATCCAAAGAATGGCTTTTTGATTTTTATTTTCTTTTGGACTTTTTCTTTTGAAACCGATTAAGCTACTAAATATAAACAACTTTTAAAAGACAAACTTTTAGAACTTAAAATAGGCTCGAAATAAGCTTATTTAGCTTAACAGTTAAGCTTTTGAGCTTAACTTGATTTTTAAGCTCAACTAAGTTGCCAATTAAGCTAATAAGCTAGAAACAAAGAAAATTTAAGATGTAAACAAGCTAAAGCTAATTATTATAAGCTAAAAGGCACAATTAAACAACCTGATAAGCTATAATAAGCTAATAAGCACTTGTGCTAAAAGCGAGTAGCAAACAGCCTAATCGGCCAACTTCCGTGCCTTGTGGGGCCCACAGAGAGATTGAAGTCCAAACAAAGTGAATCCAATAAGTCGAGCTTATTGGCTTTTCAAAGCTAAAGCTCTCCTTTGTGGTGTTCACAGTGAGCTTATAATGAGCTTATGAAAAGGGACCAACATCGATGACTCGATGTATCTTGAGTAATGGACAAGATAAAAAGCTATAAGCACCTAATAAATAAGCTAGAAATTGGAAAATAAGCTTTGGACTAGAGAGTCACTAGGTGAGCTTCTCAAAAGCTAAGATGCACAAGCTAAAGTCGACTAATAAGCTCTGTGAGAGCTTGTGAAATAGGCTAGCAAATCTGTGCACAGGGCATGTTTTCAAACAAGGGTCCAAAGTAAGCTAAGAAATAAGCTGCTTAATAAGCTAATTGGAAATTATAAAAAATACTGTGATTAAGATGAGCAGTTAAATTTTAATATTCCAAAAGCTCAAATCTTGAAAGCTAATATTATGTCCTATATAAAATTATCTATTTTATTCAAAAACGACTATATTGAAAAGTTTGACTTTTTATCTTACACTAATATGTTGACTAATATGAACTTTGGATCAAATTTGCTCACTGATTATGATAGATTAAGCTATAATAAGATAAGATTAAGCTAAAGTAACAAGTTATAAGCTAATATGATGAATTTTACCCTTTTAATCCTAACAGTTAACTAATGGTTTGAGATTAAAGAGTATTTTGACTTTTCACCAAATAAGGACTGGATTTTATGGTTTCTATGAACTATTATTACCTAATGGAACATGTAACAATAACAATTAACAACACCAATAACCTCTATCACGCTTAACAAAGTGAATCCAAACACCCTTTAACTTGATCAGTATTGAAACTTTTCAAATGGTTTCAAGGATTAAGAACATGCCACCGATTCTGCACCTTATATTATCCTTTAATAAGACTAAAGAAACATAAAACAACAACATTAACACATAAAAGCGAGGAATGACAATTATGCTATATTAATCATCAAACTAAATTTTTTAACAACTACAAATTAAAGAGAACAAGCAACTGATTTTATTGTTTAATTATACTTAACTATGATGATGAACATAAACATACTGATTTAAGCTAATGAACAACTCAAACAAAGAAATGCCAAAATGAGCAATAGGCTTACAAGTGGCTTCCAAACTCAAAGGCGAGAACCGAGGCACACAAACACAACCTATAGCTTCCCAAGAAGCACTAAACCAAGGCAATCCAATATCAACCTTGCTCCATCTTCTTGATAACTTTCACCATGGATTTTGATTTTCCATCATTTTTAGTATTTTTGGTAATTTATTTTTGATTTCTAAACCGAGTTTTAAGGTTTCTAATAGATTAAATAAGCTATATAGGAGCTTATATTAGCTTATGAGTCCTTAATAACAACTAAAACAACATTCGACCTTATTAACATTTTGAACTTGAAAATGCATAAACCGAATTCTTGTACATACATCGAAATTGAAACGAAAATATGTTTTTATTACATTTGAATAAGATTACAAGACACTTGAAAGCTTAAACATAAACGGAAATGGAAAATTAATTCCTACGACTTAGGAAAATTAAATTACTCTAGATACATGTTCACATTGCTTCCTCTCTCTTTATAATGATCTTTCGGACTCCTCACATGTCTCGAATCTTTCCCACTTCAAATCTTGGCCATTGATGCGATCAAACTCATCCTAGCCTTTAAAATTGATTTTGGCGCCAAAAGTGGTACTAGTGGATTAGAGCAGGTATTGAGGCAATTAAAGAATTGTGGATGTTTGTGGAGGTGTATGGGACAATATGTGAAGTAGTCATGGAGCTATAGGTGAGTTGGAAAGCAAAACCAAGTTTTGTGAGTGTAACAGTGAAACTGTTATGGTGGGGAAGCATTTATTGGTTGTGGGCTGGGATGTGAGGTGGAAAGGATGATGATGAGTGTTTTTAGACAGCTGGGGGGTGATAAGGTGGAAGAAAACCACTCTGGTTTTGGTTTAACAGGTGATGGTGTAGAAGATGTACAGTACATCTGGTTTGGCGGGTTTGACTTATTTTGACCATTTGATATTAATAAAGGGGGGGGGGTCAAAATGGGGGTCACAGGTATATTGGCAGGGGTTCTTTTGGGTTGGCTGGGGATCAAAATACACAAAGGGTCAAGTTTGGTTTGTTATTAATATAAGGACCATTCATGTAAATTCTGCAAACTTCAAGGACTGAAACTGCCATTATTCCAAAGTTATTACAAGGACCATTCCTGCCAAATATGAATAGTACAAGGACTAATTTTGATTATTTTCCATTTTTAAATATCCAAGGACTATTTATGACATTTTCAAAGTTGAGGACTAAAGTTGTCATTTTGCAATTTTAAATTTCAAAGATCAAATTTGACAACTCATGAATCCTAGGGACTTTAAATAACATTTTCTTAATTTTGAATTACCGAGGACTGTTTTTGACAACTTTTGAAACTTGGGGACTAAAGCGCCAATTATGCAAACTTGATACGTTTTCATCCGATTTTGATATTTTGCATTTAAAACACATAAACACTTATTTGTGATATTTTATCATTTTGATGCATTTCGAGTGTTTTCGGATGTTTTGCGCTTTAAATGGTACAAAATGATGAGTATTTAGACACTCATCAATCCCCCACACTAAGATATTGCTAGTCCCTAGCAATGTTTTAAGAAAACTTAATGGATTTCATCTCTTTACCAAAAGCCATTACTTACGGGTAGCCAATTGTTTTAGTTCAAGTAAGAACTTTGGCACAATGATAACCAAATGATTTTGAGCAAATCACCGACTTTCAACGGTTTTGATTTGTCTTTACCGTAGCCGTTTGCTTCGGACTAGCCAACTCTTAGATAAATTATCAATATTATCTTTGGTGAGTCGATTACCAATTATGGTTTTCAATCGCCTTTACCACAAGCCATAAACTTGCGGGCTAGCCAACTCTTCACTAATTAAAGATATGGTGAGCTGAACACCATACAATTTTGGGCAAATTGCAAGCCGTCAACGGATTTGAGATATCTTTACCAAGAGCCGTTTGCTCCTGGATTAGCCAATCCTTATGTGGGTTAGTGATGAGTGTCTAAATACTCATCATTTTTGTACCATTTAAACTGCAAAAACATCTGAAAACACTCAGAAATGCATCAAAATGATAAAAATATCACAAATAAGTGTTTTATGTGTTTTAAATGCAAAATATCAAAATCTGGTGAAAAAGCGTATCAAGTTTGCATAATTGGCGCTTTAGTCCCCAAGTTTCAAAAGTTGTCAAAAGCAGGTCCACGGTAGATCAAAATAAAGAAAAATATCATTTTAAGTCCTTAGGGATTCATGAGTTGTCAAAATTGGTCCTTGAGATTTAAATTTGCAAAATTACAACTTAGGCCCCTAAACTTTCAAAAATGTCAAGTTTAGTCCTTGGAAGTTTGAAAATGTCAAAAATGGTCCTTGTACTATTGGAACTTGTCAGTTTTGGTCCTTGTGACAACTTTGATAAATTGGCAGAAATGGTCCTTCAAGATTTCAGAAATTGCAAACAAGTCCTTATCATTAATATTAAACCTAAGCTTTGACCCTGCCAAAACCATTGTGACCCCTGCCAATATGCACCTTTGACCCCTTCCCTATTTTTGGACCCCTGGTCAAATCCAGTCAAACCATACACCTTTTCCCTCCCACACTTATCCACTGCACACCTTTCTTCCCCACTTGACTGCTACACTCAACACCTCTCCCATCATCCCTGCAACTCTTATCCCTTCAACTCACCCCTCATCATCACCCCTACAGTCCACCCCCTAGTTGCAAATTCAGAATCCCTACACTCAAAACACCTTTTCCCGCCAAAATTGATCAAATGGCCAATATGAGCCCAACTGATCCAATGGCTGTGATAACAAGTGGGATATGCTCAGAGGACACGTGGGAAGCTTGTTGGTGTATAAAAAGGAAGAAAGAGAAGCAGAGAAAGGCAGTAGTTAGTTTTAAAAATTTCTTTGTATGTCGTTTTTTATTAAGTTATCTTAATTAGTGTTTTAGAATGTAATCTTAAGTTTTATTGTACTCAAACTAAGCTACTTTGTCACTATAATTCATTTCAAGTCTCAATTCAATGTTTCATTTATATTTCATGTTTTGATGTTTACTGTTGAAAATTTCAAACTCATGTTCTTATATTAAAGCTTCCAATAACTTATTTTCTCATTCAATTAAGCTTACTTAAGCTCATTGTAGCTTTTGATAAGCTTGGAATTCAGTTTCAAGCAATTCTCATGGTTGGTCAACAAAAGTCAACTGCTGAAGCTTATTTGGATTTGGTTAGGATATGGGTGTTGCAGAGGTTGATTTTGGGTAGGATTAGCTTAAATTAGTGTGGATATAGTTTGGAATCAAGCCACAATTTGGTTGGACACCTGTAAGTGTCTAACATCAGTTCTCATATTGTTCTTTTTCATTACTGTTACACTGCAAAAGTTGGTATAATTCTTATCTGTTGTTATCATCATTGTTAGCTCATTAGTTAGTTAACATTTAGAGTAATTAGACTTAGTTTCATCAATAATTCATGTTAGCTCAGTGGTTAGTTCTTTTAAAGTTCAAATCTGTCATATAAATGGTGTTTGGAATTACTTAGCAATCTTAGATAGAGGATCAAGCAGGTGTAGAATTAGGTTGCATTAGTTTAACTTAGCATCACTTAGTCCATATATGTCTTCATTTTGCAACTGCACACCACCAAAGTCAAAATTCCCATTTATCTGTCTTAGTTGCTCAACTGTTGAGATTTTAAATAACCAAAAGCTTGTTTTGTGTTAAGAATTCATAGACATTGCTTGCATTGAGCTTATTTCATCATAATACATTAATTTCAGTTCTTAAATCAGTTTCAAAGTTCACCAAAGTCAACATTTCAATTCTGTCTCAAAAGTCAAAACTTGAAAAATCCGTTTGAGCCCAAATGGAATGATTTTAATTAACTCATTTCGGGTCAAATCATGTGAAACTTTGGGTTTTATAACTTTAGTTGGCCTAGTTGCTTATTATGATTTTTCGATTTTTGGTAATTTTGTAGAAGCTCTAAAATGGCTTGTCAAGATGGCGCAAATGCTCATGCCTTGACTCGATCAATCTTGAGTCTGCAGAGGTTTGTGCAACCACCTGCACGAACTTAATAGAGCTTATCTAGGTCTAGTTTTTGGTTTATAGGTTCTTGGCCAGGTCCTCTTTAAGTTCCAACATTTGTTTTCTAGTTTCCAGCTTATTTAAGTGCTTATTCTTAGGCTTTAAGTAGTTGCCTAAAACTGTTTTTATCACTTGAGCCAAATCATCCAAGTCTTTGTAACTTGCAATTCAGAGGTTAAGAGTAGTTGGTACTTGTTGCTTTTGAGTTCTTTTAGCATAATATAGCTTCTGTAATCAGTTGGTGGTCTTTGGTGCTCATTTGCTTATTCCAAGTGCTTATTCTTAAGCACTTGTGATTGCAGTTTCAATTTCCTTCACACAACCCACTGTTTTTATATTTTTCCTAGATTCTCAATATTATTTTAGACTTATCTTGAATTTTTCAGATTTTTCTAGGTCAGTTTGCTATTTTTCTTAAATTAAAACAGTTTTTAAGTCATTTTAATTAGCTTTTAATACAAATAAATCAGAAAAGTTTCAAAAAAATAATGTTTCATTTTTCTTAGGTTAAGATAAATATAAAAGTCAAAAAAATATTTTCCAGATTTTTCTTAGTTAAAATTGTATTTTTAAGCAATTTAAGTAGTTTTAAATAGTTTTTAATTCATAGAAAATACAAAATAATCGAAAAAATATAAAATAGTTTTGAAAATTCTCTTTGTTATTTTAGATATTTCAAGTCATAATTTTATTTTTCTAGCTTTATTTCATATTTTCTTGTATTTTAGGTTATTATTAAATAAGTAAAATAGTTTTAATTAATAATAATTAATTAAATAGTTTTAAAATAATTTTCTTTTCTATAAATTTTCTTTTATCATTAGGTTTGTAAAAATGTCATTCTCATATTTTTAGGATTAATATTGCTTCAGTTTCACATTTTCTTTTGTACGTCACGTAGTTTTTAATTTAAGTTTTATAAAAGATAAATCAAAAACATCATTTTACAAATAGTGATAGCGTTTATTTAATATAGTTTATCTTTTTAAATTTCCTTTAATTTGTATTTAAGCCCCTGTAATTTATAGACTTTCTCTTTAGGTATAGATCAATCACAATCCTTTCCCGTTCAAATTCTCTCGATCACTACACGTTTGATTATTCTCGCACAGCTCGTTGGGACATAACGACCTGGGGAAACACTATACTCTCCTGGACTTCATTGCATTTGTTTCCAGACTGTTTTAAGTTTGTTACGGTTAGCCATTTACAAGTGGCTAGCTTGCGTGATAAAACTTGACCGTCTGGGAGCGAATCAGTTAGACATGGCGGAATGATTACCATTTGCTGAGTAAGTGAAAAAACACTTACTCCAAAAAAAAATTTGGCCAAAAACGGGGGAATTTGGTGGTATAATTACATGATAAAATTCGTGAGAATTCCCCCCCACACTAGAAATGAATATTGCCCTCAATATTCAAAGTACCGGCGGTTATGCCGAAACATAGAATATAAAAGGGAAATACTACGGCCATTATTTTATTTTTGATATATACATTATTTTATTTTATTTTTTTGTAAATTTATATACAACAGCGGGGGGCAACTCCCCCACACTAGGGTGGTAGAAAGTAGAAAGAAATCAGAAATATGAGTGAAAACCCATATTGTGTGTACTACTGTTTTTGATTCCCGAGTCACTAGCTTGACTCGATCCCCGCATTCATTGGTTCATGGGGAAAGTTTGTAGATCCGGGACAACCATGGATGGAATGTCCTCTCCAAAATAGTGCTTTAATCGATGACCATTTACTTTAAAATTTGGACCATCGGGTTGAGATAACTCAATAGTACCATAAGGATAAACCTTAGCAATAGTAAATGGACCAGACCAGCGGGATTTTAGTTTTCCCGAGAATATCTTCAATCTTGAATTGAAAAGAAGGACTCGATCACCAACGTTGAAAACGCGGTTCTTGATTTTAGAGTCATGAATCTTCTTTGTCTTTTGTTTGTAGATCAAAGAGTTCTCGTATGCTTGATCACGGAGTTCATTTAATTCATTCATTTGAACTTTTACGTGATCACCGGTTGTCTGAATATCAAGTTTGCATGTTTTAAGGCCCGGTATGCTTTGTGCTCTAGCTCAATCGGCAGATGACATGCCTTCCGTACACTAGCTTGTATGGAGTACACCGATTGGTGTTTTATAAGTCGTCACGGAAGGCCCAGAGCGTCATCCGGTTTATCCGACCGGGATGCACGGTTTCGCCTCTTGTCCTTTCAAGAATTCTTTTTATACCACGGTTGGAAACTTCCACTTGCCCACTTGTTTGGGGTGGTATGCGATGAAAAGACGGTGGGTTACACCATACTTTTGCATGACACGATCAAATTGGTCATTGCGAAATGTGTACCACGATCACGATTATAGCTCATGGGTTCC
The DNA here is from genome assembly GCA_022545495.1 of Chrysanthemum lavandulifolium. Taxonomy (NCBI): domain Eukaryota; kingdom Viridiplantae; phylum Streptophyta; class Magnoliopsida; order Asterales; family Asteraceae; genus Chrysanthemum; species Chrysanthemum lavandulifolium. The sequence continues at coordinate 26,859,497 of CM040239.1, forward strand.
AAACCTAGCAAAAGAGATTTTAAGAATTTTACAACAACTCGGGCATCATTGGTAGGTAAAGCTTTTGCTTCAACCCATTTTGACAAATAGTCAACACCACAAGTATGTATTTGTTTCCTCGAGATGATGGAAATGGCCCCATAAAGTCAATGCCCCGGATGTCAAAGATCTCACAAACTTGAATGGCATTTTGCGGCATTTCATTTCTTTGAGAGATATTTCCGTGACGTTGACAAGCGTCACGGTGTTTTGACAAATTCGTGGGCATCTTTATAAATAGTGGGCCAATAAAACCGGAATCAAACACCTTTTGGCGGTGTAATTTGGACTATGATGGCCCCGTGGGTCCAAAGATGGCAAGCTTTGAGAATGTCCATAGCTTCCTCGTCCATAAACACACCGTCGGATGACTTGATCCGCACAGATTTTGAATAAGTAGGGTCGTCCCGAGTAATGTTTAACATCCTTGAAGAATTTATTCTTCGTTGGGTCGACATCCCTTTCACTATGAAGTTACCCGCATGGTAATTTGCGGTTAGCAAACCATGGGGTAGTAGAGTTTCCACGAAAAGAAACCGCATTGAGTGTCTCGAGAGGAAATGTTTCATTTATTTCCTTTTCTCGAAAACATCTTGGTGAGGGTTTTCTAGACGGATAGATGATCGTGACCTGTGTTCTCGGCTCCTTTTTATCACGTATAATGATATCAAATTCTTGCGAAGGAGAACCCAACGGAGCAATCTCGGCTTTGCATCTTGTTTTGCAAAGAGATATTTGAGAGCCGAGTGATCCGTATACACCACGCATTTGGTCAAGATTAAGTGCGGTCGAAACTTCTCAAACGCATACACCACGGCTAATAGCTCTTTTTCGTGGTGGTGTAATGGGTTTGAGCTTGATCATAGTCTTACTCGCGTAGTGGATAGGTGAAAATGCTTGGCTCTCGTTGCCCTAGGACCGCACCGATAGCAAAATCACTTGCATCGCACATGAGCTTAAAAGGCAAGTCCCAATCGGAGCAACGAGAATGGGTGCTTGATGGCTTTTTCTTTAATGTTTTAAAAGCTTGATGCACTCGGTGAGAAGATAAAAGGAGCATCTTTTCAAGAAGATGGGTCATAGGCGGGCGATTTTAGAAAAATCTTGTATGAATCTGCGATAAAACCGGCATGACCTAAAAACTCCTAATACCTTTGACGGTAGTAGGATGAGGTAATTTAGCAATAACATCGACTTTTGCTCTATCAACCTCAATCCCATTTTTTGAAATCTTATGGCCAAGGACTATGCCTTCTTTGACCATAAAGTGGCTCTTCTCCCAATTTAGACAAAGATTGGTGTCTTCACACCGTTTTAGCATTTTATCTAGATGGGAGAGACATGTTTGAAATGAGTCCCCAATGACCGAGAAGTCATCCATAAACACCTCCATTGTTTCCCCGATCATGTCGTGGAAAATGGCCATCATACATCGTTGGAACGTGCCAGGAGCATTACATAGGCCAAATGGCATACGTGCGTAGGCAAAAGTTCCGTATGGGCGGTGAATGTGGTCTTTTCTTGATCCCGTGGATCAATGGGGATCTGAAAATACCCGAGAAACCATCAAGGAAACAATAGTATTCGTTCCTCGCTAATCTCTCAAGCATTTGGTCCATGAAGGGTAGAGGAAAATGGTCTTTACGAGTGGCGTCATTCAACTTACGATAGTCAATACACACACGCCATCCGTAACCAATCGAGTTGTAATTAACTCGTTTTCTTCATTTGTGACAACAGTTATGCCACCCTTTTAGGAACACGATGAATTGGGCTAACCCAAGGACTATCGAGATCGGGTAAATCAATCACGCATCAAGAAGTTTGATAACCTCCTGCTTGATAACATCATGGATTTTTGGATTTACTCTTCTCGATGTTGAACTCACTGGTTTGAAGTCATCCTCCATCAAGATTTTGTGAGTACAAAACTCGTGGTTGATACCCTTAATGTCGGAGAGTTTCAAGCAATTGCTTGCTTGTGTGACTTCAAGACCTTTATGAGAGCGCTTTTTCATCTTTACTCAAATCTCGAGCAATAATTACGGGTAATTTATCATCACCCTCAAGAAATGCATACTCGAGATGAGGTGGTAAGTCCTTAAGTTCGACTTGAAATTCTTGATTTTCTCAACCGACTTGACTTCCTTGTTATGAAGCTCGACGGGAGGGAGTGATGATGGATCATCATTAAGCAACTTCTCAATGAGAAGTATGTCCCCCTCAATGTCGATGGGAGCGTGATCAATTTCCCATGGAACAGAATCACTAGATAAGTATGCTTCAATCTCTTCTAAGATGAAGTCACTTTCCTCAAATGGAGTGAGAGAAGGAGTAGAATTGGCAATGATGGGTTGAGATGAATGAGTGATATTATCACTCGAAGAATTATGATCATAACCAAGAACTTCTTGAGAGTAATCTTCAGAAGCAACATCAATGATATCTATTCGGTTAACCGACTCGTAATCATAGTTTGCGGAGTACCTCGAAGTTTGATCAAGGTTAAAGGTGACGACTTCATTACCTACACGTAATGTGATTTCTTGCTTAAATACATCAATGAGAGCACGTCCCGTTCTCGGGAATCCTCGTCCATCAATGAGAGGAACCCGTGAATCGACATCAAGTCAACAACCACAAAGTCACCGGAAAATGGAACTTTCCTACTTTCAAAATCGTCCTCGGCAATGCCAAGTGGACGGGATATTGTACGATCCGCAAGCTCGAGAGTCATGCATGTAGGAGTAAGATCCGGAGAGAAAGTTTCTTCCATCTTGAATAAGGCATCGATTGATGCTTGCACCAAGATCGGCTAAGGCAAAGCATTCAACCATTCACGAAATACACAAGGTAAGAGAAATTTTCCAGATCTCCAAGCTTCTCGGGAAGCTTCTTCAAGATAACTCACGAGCGGTTCTCGTTCGAGGGAGTTTTGCCATTTCAAACAGCTTTTCCTTGTTGCTTAACATGTGTTTGAGAGTTGATGCAAACTTGGGCATCGAGATGATAGCATCCGCAAGCTTATGTCAAAGTGTAGTTCTTGGAAAATTTGAAAAATTTGTCCATTTGATGACCGGCTTTTTCATGAGCTTTTGCTCATTTAAACGTGATGGGTAAGGAATAGAAGATTTGGATTTGGGGTTTTCAACGGAGCTACTTGGAGGTTCAAAACAACTCTGGATTGGATTTGGGTTTCGGGACAACTTGAGGATGGACATCGTTGGTACCTCCGTTATTAGTAGGAAGTTCCTTGTCCTTTGTTGCCTCGGGTTCACTTTCCACTACCTTTGGGAGAGAAGAAGAAGAGGTAGTAGGAATAGCGGGTCCATTGTATGAAACACCACTTCGGTTGTGATCGCTTTGCATCGCCTCGGGTTAGCGATCGTGTTGCTCGGAAGTTTTCCGAGCCCGAGGGTTGATCATTTAAAGACTTCTTTAGATCAGCGATCTGACTGACCAACAACCTGTTCATTTCATCTTGGGATTTCATGAATTGCTTCAATAACTCATCAGATGATGGTATTGGAGGAAAATTTTGAGGTCGTATGTTTTGATTATGACCTTGTTGTTGAAAATTTCCTTGGTTAGGATTCAAATTTCCCTGAAATTGATTCCCTCGATTGAAATTGTTTTGATTAAGGTTCCCTTGATGTTGGAAACCTTGATTTGGTCCGGGATAAAAATTACCTTGGTTTTGATAACCTTGGTTCATTCTAGGTTGGTTCGATTCGGTTACGTATGTTAGGATTCGGTTAAACCGGTGGTGCCTCGATAAGTATTAGCACGGTAGTTTGGTTCATTTTGAGGACGGTATTGATTACCTCCACGATGTGAAGTACCGGCTATAGCATTAGCTTCAAACGGACTACCATCGGTGGTAGTACAGTTGTAGTATGCATGAGGGCCACCACAAGTAACACAGACCTCGACTTTCTTCACTTCACCATGTGATGGTGTCGTGTGAAAGTGACTTTCTTTGGTTAGCAAGAACCAAAGCTCGAACAATATCCGTGAGTTTGTCAATCTTAGCATCGATGCTAGATGTACTCACGGAGATGAAATAGAAGGTCCCGCATTAGGCGAGACCGATATGTCTTTGATCGGAAAGGGCGGACACGGGACTTGTTTTCAATGATTTGCAAGGCTTCTTTTGTGGTCTTGCTCAGAAATTACCTCCAGCGAGGCATTTAAAGAGTCTTGGTCGACTTGTCTCGGACCATTGTATAAAGTATCCATTTGCATTAACTCGGTAAAACCATGATGCGGACACTTGCGGAGCAACTCTTTGTAACGATCCCATGCGACTATTTTGTGTGCTAAATAGAGTTTGGTTTCGCGGTAAGTGTAGGTATGGTTAGGACCTGATGTGCCTAGTTTAACATTAGTACCTATGAAGCAGCCGTTAAGGTGGTCGAATGTTTGATGTTGGTAGTCGTTGTAAGGTTGGACTAGGCCGCATTTTGTGCATATTAGGTTTTCGGTTTCGGAGTCGGATGTTAGGGTTTTTGACTTGCAGTTTGTGCAGCACCCTGACATGATGATGTATATACTATATAAAATAAGATTAAAATCATAAAAATAAAGTTATAACAGTCACCTTGTTTCAAAATCATAAAACTTGCAGTCGCCGTCAACCACTCGCCGGCCAAGATAACGACAAACCCCGTTGCAATAAGGCTGGATGGCAAGGTGGTAACTCACTTACCATACTTTCAGCTTTCTCTCTCTTCTCACTTCCCCCTCACTCACACTCACACTTGTTGAAACCAAAATCCGGACTCAACTAGGGTATAATAACAATGATTGAATAGATACACAGCGGATAATAATTAACACAATCAAAGTTACCAACAAGGTTTTTCTTATTAAAACAATGATCCTCTATGGATCTTTTTCTCCTCTCTAAAGAGTTTTCCTGGAATGTTTTCTCCAGAGGTTTTCTTTTTCTTCAAGTCTCTCTAATACAAAAGACAACAGTTCCTTTTATACACAAGGAACCCTAAATAAAACAATAATATAAAATAAATGCATATCACTACCTAAAATAGCTCATGCAAATCCTAACAAACTAATAAATATACGGAATATCTATATCCGTAGAAACCAACTTTACTATAATATAACTTCAGCAGAAGTCCTTCTTCAGCAGAATCCATATAGTCATATACTTCAGTACATTCCTTCAGCAGAATCCATGTACTTCAGTAGATTCCTTCAAATTATTTTCAAAGATAATTCATACTTCACGAATTCCCAACAATCCTCCCTAAACCGGAATTTGACATGGTTAAGTTCCGGTTTCACGATAATACTTTAACGCTTGAAACTTGAGGATTGTACTCGAACATCGGCGAAAAGAATCAAAACAAGTACATCTCTATGATGACAAACTTTGAAACTCCGGATCTTTGCGGAACAAATGACAAAAGATACATCAAAAGCAGTTAGTTTCATACTATTCTCATCACATCCGGAGTGTTAACTCCGTGAGAAGTGAATCATTGAAAATAATGGATTTGATGTCTCTTCCAATAGCCATCACTCTTGGAGTAGCCAAATGTTTCGATTCGAAAACTATGGTACACCGATAACCATCGATTTATTGGCAAACCAAAGAACCATATAAACGGTTTGAAATGTCTTTACTTGTAGCCGTTTGCTCAGGACTAGCCAATGTTTGGTGTGTGAGACCAGGGTACATTGATAACCCTCTGATTTTTAGTAAATCAGCAACTATCAACGGAATTAAGATGTCTTTACCAAAAACCGTTTGCTTTTGGACTAGCCAACTCTTTGATGGAATACCGTCATCATCATGGTGAGTTGATTACCATTTATGGATTTTCGCAGCCTTTACCACAAGCCATAATCCTGTGGGCTAGCCAACTCTTGTGTCAGAAAGACATGGTGAGATGAAAACCATTAGTTGTGTGGTTATTAACCAACACCAAAACCTGCAAGCAAGAAAGAGTAAACCGAACACAGACGGGTTAGAGTTTTTTTTTTTTTTTTTTTTTTTTTTTTATCACTAAAAGAAATAACACGATTTTTTTTTTTTTTTTTTTTTTAACTAAGAAAAAAGAAATAATCGATTTTTTTTTTTTTTTTTTTTTTTAAACCGAAATATAAAATAAAGAAAAATAAATAAATAACAAAACATGGAAAATAAACCATCAAGCATCGGAAGAAACCAAAGACAGTTGTAGTGTCGTGAAACACTAAGCCTCCCTTAGGCGTATGAGGATCCAACATCCGCAAAATGGTTAGAAGACAAATATACAACAATAAGCCTCCCTTAGGCTTATGCCTCCCTCAATCAATGAACGACAAAGATTATTGTTCTTGGGTACCCGAATGAACCTTTTCGTGAGTTTTCCAAGAATAACCTTTTGAGGGCTTAACAATGATTGCCACTCCAACTCCACCATGTGCCATATTCATATGAGATACATAAGGTGTATAGGACTGAAAATAAGAACTAGTAGGTCTATAGGGCCTAAGTCTAGCATTCTTGCTCCACCAACCGGTAGTAATCGGTGAAGAATATCCTCCACCGTAGGAACTGGAAAAGGCCTATTAAGCTGTCGTGACAGATGCATACACCTTTGGTTTACCAAGTGGGGCTGGTTTACCGCCTCACATGTGCAACTTTGGGAACAAATGGAGGAATACTAGCAACATTAGTCCATATGGGTCTAAAAGTCTTATGGCGGAGGAAACACCCATCTTTTCTCATGATAATCACGGTCTTTAATAAGATGGAGTTTACTACCACACACAAAACAAGATTTCTTCTTAAAGACTTATTCTTAACACAACTTTGTTTATTACATTTAAACTTATCGAAAAATGCAATTAGAAGCAAAATTGTGTTTAATGTAATAAGTAATGGCTTTGTTTTGGGCTCGGCAAATATTAGGCTCAAGCAGTGACTACTTTGGACTTGGGTATGGTCTTTGGTGTGTGCTCGGATAAGTCGGACTTTTCACTTGAATCACATGAGGCATAGTCGGTGGCCTTTAGGTCGATGACTTGTCACTTTTAGAACAAGAAACAGAGTCATTAGTTTGGCTACTAAGGTCCAGCAAGTCACTTGACTTTTGCCATATAAATGGTGTGATCCATCAAAGTCAACTGTGAGGGAAAGGTCAATGGGCATGTGTTCACCTCTAATAGGTCCAGGGGACGACATGTAATGCACCTTCTTTGACATAATGAGCTAAACCCGCTTGAGTAGTTTCGCCCATCATATTTAGCTTCGGGACCTACATATTTTTTAAAGCCTAAACCTATAGTAGTATTTGGAGTTTGACTAGCATAGATGTGACTTGCTAACTTGTTTCCATTTAATATCCATTCTTTATGCCTAGCAATTTCCTCATTAAGTTTCTCTTTAAGCTCTAAATTTTCTGACACAACATCTGCTCTTAACTTCTCAGACCACTTTAACTCATTTTTAGCACATTCGAGATCCCTTTCTAATACACCTATCTTTTCATCATAAGCTATTTGATTCTTCTGAAACCAAACCTTTTGTCTTTCTAGTGTTTTTAAAGCCTGTTTATAAGCTTCAACTTCCACATAGCATTCATTATATTTAGGTTTCATTGCATCATAGGCTTCTTTTAATTCATTATATTTATCACTACAACCAAACACACAATTATGTACCTGAGAGATGCCCATGAATGCAAAGTGTGGACTAGCAAACTCTTCAGCATAACCTTGAGCATCAGCTTCCTTGCTCATCTTCTTGAATTCAGCCTTTCCACCATACCTTTCTTTGAGTGCATTCCATATACGACTTGCATCATCCATATAACGAAAATCTGCTACATAATCAGCAGGAATAGATTTAAGCAAGGTATTTCTGGCCTTTGACTCTCTTTGTACAGCAATGTGTTCATCCGCAGTCGTTGGAGGAAGATAAAAGAGATTTCCATCTTGATGACATCCAGTCCTTTTCAAGCTGTTGCCATTTTGGATCACCTTCCATATATTCATATCATTATTTTTGATCCAGTGTTCCATCTTCTTAGCCCAGACCTCGTACTCATCATCCATCAAATAAGAAAACATACCATCATCCCTGTTATTATCAAATTCTGCCATTTTATGTGATAACAACAGTAAAGTTACGAGATAGCAGAAACCAAAATGAATACCAGTAGTAACCAACACAAAGAGAATTATCTGTTGTACCCACGTGATGACTTATTAAATAATACGAGGTAACAGCAAGAGTCAGTTGTTGCCCCACATAATTTAACCAATGACCACCTTCAAATTAATGAGACCACCAAAATAATGTGACCTTTTGAAATCAATATCTCGGACCCACTTGTGATCAGTAGAAACTGAATGTAATTCAGAAGAAACCAATGAAACTCTCACTTGAAGCCAATAAATGTGCCGTAACTTTTGACCTCAAAAACAATTTACACCGACCACTAATTGAATGAGTAATTCAGTCCCTCTTGAATGATAAAACGAGCCCCACGTTAACTTTAGGCAAAAACCACGAACCAATCAGAGTAACCAAATAAAATTAATTCTCACGTGACCTTCAAATCTAATGACCAATGGAATGAAGATTGACCAATCAATAATGAAGACCACCTTAATTTCAATATACCATACCACAGTAAAACAAAACTTAGAATGCTCAACAACTATGGGACCCACGATTAAAACAAAACATGATGTGGACCAGTCGAGTAAGGGCCTTCGACCAAATCAATGAACCAATCAGAATTTCCTTTGTTCAGTACACATGACATGACATATTGGTGAAAAGAATTCGAATATCACATAAAAGATAATCACGTGACCTCTTTTATTCGAATATTATAATTCCAAATGTCTTGAATTTAATTCGAGATGTAAAAGCGATATACCTTTCTTTTACCGGATCTGCTTCTTTTGTCAGCCGCTTTTTCTGCTCTTCGACAACTGTTAACCAAATCGAACCTTTTCACAGATCAAAAACCTTGTAGAATCCCTAGATCAAGAGCCACCCGCTCTGAAACCACTTGTTGAAACCAAAATCCGGACTCAACTAGGGTATAATAACAATGATTGAATAGATGCACAGCGGATAATAATTAACACAATCAAAGTTACCAACAAGGTTTTTCTTATTAAAACAATGATCCTCTATGGATCTTTTTCTCCTCTCTAAAGAGTTTTCCTGGAATGTTTTCTCCAGAGGTTTTCTTTTTCTTCAAGTCTCTCTAATACAAAAGACAACAGTTCCTTTTATACACAAGGAACCCTAAATAAAACAATAATATAAAATAAATGCATATCACTACCTAAAATAGCTCATGCAAATCCTAACAAACTAATAAATATACTGAATATCTATATCCGTGAAACCAACTTTACTATAATATAACTTCACAGAAGTCCTTCTTCACAGAATCCATATAGTCATATACTTGATACATTCCTTCAAAGAATCCATGTACTTGATGATTCCTTGACGTTATTTTCAAGATAATTCATACTTCACGAATTCCCAACACTCCCGAATGATTCATCAAATCTTTGAGAGAATTTCATTATCTCATTCTTAAGACTTGTAGTTCGGGATGGAGGATAGAATTCGTTAACAAATTGGTGACTAGATCTTCCCATGTCTCAATGGAGCGAGGGGTTGTTTCTCAAGCTAATTCCGGCTTGTCCTCAGAAAATGGGAGCAGAAGAAGCTTAATTGCTTCATGTGGGACATTCTTGTATTTGATGGTAGATGCAATCTTGTTAAACCATCGAATATGTGCATGAGGATCATCCCGCTCAAAACCATAAAATTGGCTTTGGGTCACAAGATTAAGCAACCCGGTTTTGAGCTCGAAGGTATCGCCCACGATGGTCGGGACAATAATGGCATCTCCGTAACCCTCGATGGGTGCTTGGAAGCTCATTCATCGGTTTGTCTTCGCAATTACGACGGGGGTGGTTGTACTAGGCGTTCCTCGATCGCGATCAAGGAGCGAACGTCCTCTACGTCTCGAGGAATATTTGCAAGCTCGAAAAGTGGACTTGTAGAGTCGGAAGAACGAGTCGCATGCACTAAGTATAAAATCGCTTTTAAAACAAATGCGAGGCAAAGCGACAAGTGAACTTAAACCAATAATCACAAATGAAATGGCTTCTTTGAAAAGGTACACCAAATCACAAGGACACAAAGGCAAGTTTTAAATCTTTTGTTCGGGAACTTATTAATGTTCACACCCCATTTGGTAGGTGTCTTGCCTTGATTTGCGGTGGTTGATTTTATGTATTTATTAAGTACCACTGAAAAGACGTAGGTATGGATTTGTGCTAAGGGTTTAAAAACTTTTGGAAAATATTTTTGGTATCGTCTCGTTTAACCAAATCGTATCTCTTTAAGAATCACCTTAAAGAAAATACAAGAAAGAAAACGTTACGATTGTTTTATTGTTTTATATTTTGTTTGGTGTTGTTAACACTTTAGGAAAAGTGTTAATGAACTTTTTGATTTTGATTAACTTTACAAAAAAAAAACTGTTTACAAAAGGTGGTATATGTGCAAGTATGGATCTGAAAATGCTTAGGACACGCTTACAGCCTCCCCGGCAGCGGCGCCAAAATTTGGTTCGCTCCCAAACAGTCAATTTTATCACACAAGCTAACCACTTGTGAATGGTCAACCGTAATAAAATTCAAACAGCTCAGAAACAAATGCAATTAAGATCGGAGAGTATAGTGTTTCCATTGGTCGTTAAGTCCCACGGAGACTTAATGGTGCTCAACACTTTCAGATGTCGAATAATCACTAAGGATAGTGATCATTAAGGATTTTGGAATATTTATACCTAAAGAAAAAGTTTTGTAAATTACAGGGGCTTAAATGCAAATTAAAGAAAATTAAAAGCTAAATTATATTAAATAAACGCTATCACTATTTTTAAAATGATGTTTTGTGATTTATAAAACAAAATAACTTAAATAAACTATTTTAATTAAAATGTAAACCTATATTATCTAAAACGTAACCTAGAATGAAAACGCGTCGTTATATATAAAAATTACGCGAGTGCAAGAAAAAACGTAAAATTTGTAAAATAAAAGTCCTACAAGTGTAAAAACAATTTTCTTACTTACTATATGACAAAAGAAAATTTTAGAAAAAAGATTTATATTTTTTTGACTTTTATATTTTTTATTATGAATTAAATACTATTTTAAACTAATTAAATGTTTAAAAATACTAAAACTATTCAGAAAATTCTGAAACTTTTTTGTAAAATACTTTATACTAATACAAAGCTAGGAAAAATACAAAAGAGGTAACAACTTATTTGAATAAGCTGTAAATAAGCTAAAGAGTACGAATAAGCTAAAATGGAAAACAAGACTTATGTATTAAATTGTGCAAGATACAACCAGTCAAAGTCCCAAGGGCAGATGGTAGTGTGTGTGTGTGGTGAGCTGGGTGGCTAGGGTTCGAATCCCAAAGAATGGCTTTTGATTTTTTATTTTCTTTTTGGACTTTTTCTTTTTGAAACTGATTAAGCTACTAAATATAAACAACTTTTAAAAAGACAAACTTTTTAGAACTTAAAAATAGGCTCAGAATAAGCTTATTTAGCTTAACAGTTAAGCTTTTGAGCTTAACTTGATTTTTAAGCTCAACTAAGTTGCCAATTAAGCTAATAAGCTAGAAACAAAGAAAATTTAAGATGTAAACAAGCTAAAGCTAATTATTATAAGCTAAAAGGCACAATTAAACAACCTGATAAGCTATAATAAGCTAATAAGCACTTGTGCTAAAAACTGAGTAGCAAACAGGCCTAACTGGCCAACTTCCAGGCCTTGTGGGGCCCACAGGAGAGATTGGAAGTCCAAACAAAAAGTGAATCCAATAAGCTGAGCTTATTGGCTTTTCAAAAAGCTAAAGCTCTCACTGTGGTGTTCACAGGTGAGCTTATAATGAGCTTATGAAAAAGGGACCAAACACTGATGACTCAGTGTATACTGAGTAATGGACAAGATAAAAAGCTATAAGCAGACCTAATAAATAAGCTAGAAATTGGAAAATAAGCTTTGGACTAGAGAGTCAGCTAGGTGAGCTTCTCAAAAAGCTAAGATGCACAAGCTAAAGCTAACTAATAAGCTATGTGAGAGCTTGTGAAATAGGCTAGCAAATCTGTGCACAGGGCATGTTTTCAAACAAGGGTCCAAAGTAAGCTAAGAAATAAGCTGCTTAATAAGCTAATTGGAAATTATAAAAAATACTGTGATTAAGATGAGCAGTTATATTTTAATATTCCAAAAGCTCAAATCTTGAAAGCTAATATTATGTCCTATATAAAATTATCCATTTTATTCAAAAACGACTATATTGAAAAGTTTGACTTTTTATCTTACACTAATATGTTGACTAATATGAACTTTGGATCAAATTTGCTCACTGATTATGATAGATTAAGCTATAATAAGATAAGATTAAGCTAAAGTAACAAGTTATAAGCTAATATGATGAATTTTACCCTTTTAATCCTAACAGATAACTAATGGTTTGAGATTAAAGAGTATTTTGACTTTTCACCAAATAAGGACTGGATTTTATGGTTTCTATGAACTATTATTACCTAATGGAACATGTAACAATAACAATTAACAACACCAATAACCTCTATCACAGTTAACAAAGTGAATCCAAACACCCTTTAACTTGACTGTATTGAAACTTTTCAAATGGTTTCAAGGATTAAGAACATGCCACTGATTACAGACCTTATATTATCCTTTAATAAGACTAAAGAAACATAAAACAACAACATTAACAGCATAAAACTGAGGAATGACAATTATGCTATATTAACTGTCAAACTAAATTTTTTTAACAACTACAAATTAAAGAGAACAAGCAACTGATTTTATTGTTTAATTATACTTAACAATGACTGATGAACATAAACATACAGAGATTTAAGCTAATGAACAACTCAAACAGTGAAATGCCAAAAATGAGCAATAGGCTTACAAGTGGCTTCCAAACTCAAAGCTGAGAACTGAGGCACACAAACACAACCTATAGCTTCCCAAGAAGCACTAAACCAAGGCAATCCAATATCAACCTTGCTCCATCTTCTTGATAACTTTCACCATGGATTTTTGATTTTCCATCATTTTTTAGTATTTTTGGTAATTTATTTTTTTGATTTCTAAACTGAGTTTTAAGGTTTCTAATAGCTTAAATAAGCTATATAGGAGCTTATATTAGCTTATGAGTCCTTAATAACAACTAAAAACAACATTCGACCTTATTAACATTTTTGAACTTGAAAATGCATAAACTGAATTCTTGTACATACACTGAAATTGAAACTGAAAATATGTTTTTATTACACTGGAATAAGATTACAAGACACTTGAAAGCTTAAACATAAACTGGAAATGGAAAATTAATTCATACGACTTAGGAAAATTAAATTACTCTAGATACATGTTCACATTGCTTCCTCTCTCTCTTTATAATGATCTTTCAGACTCCTCACATGTCTCTGAATCTTTCCCACTTCAAATCTTGGCCATTGATGCAGTCAAACTCATCCTAGCCTTTAAAATTGATTTTGGCGCCAAAAGTGGTACTAGTGGATTAGAGCAGGTATTGAGGCAATTAAAGAATTGTGGATGTTTGTGGAGGTGTATGGGACAATATGTGAAGTAGTCATGGAGCTATAGGTGAGTTGGAAAGCAAAACCAAGTTTTGTGAGTGTAACAGTGAAACTGTTATGGTGGGGAAGCATTTATTGGTTGTGGGCTGGGATGTGAGGTGGAAAGGATGATGATGAGTGTTTTTAGACAGCTGGGGGGTGATAAGGTGGAAGAAAACCACTCTGGTTTTGGTTTAACAGGTGATGGTGTAGAAGATGTACAGTACATCTGGTTTGGCGGGTTTGACTTATTTTGATTATTTGATATTAATAAAGGGGGGGGGGTCAAAATGGGGGGTCACATGTATATTGGCAGGGGTTCTTTTGGGTTGGCTGGGGATCAAAATACACAAAGGGTCAAGTTTGGTTTGTTATTAATATAAGGACCATTCATGTAAATTCTGCAAACTTCAAAGACTGAAACTGCCATTATTCCAAAGTTATTACAAGGACCATTCCTGCCAAATATGAATAGTACAAGGACTAATTTTGATTATTTTCCATTTTTAAATATCCAAGGACTATTTATGACATTTTTCAAAGTTGAGGGACTAAAGTTGTCATTTTGAAATTTTAAATTTCAAAGATCAAATTTGACAACTCATGAATCCCTAGGGACTTTAAATAACATTTTTCTTAATTTTGAATTACCAGGGACTGTTTTTGACAACTTTTGAAACTAGGGGGACTAAAACTGCCAATTATGCAAACTTGATACGTTTTTCATCTGATTTTGATATTTTTGCATTTAAAACACATAAAACACTTATTTGTGATATTTTTATCATTTTGATGCATTTCTGAGTGTTTTCAGATATTTTTGCAGTTTAAATGGTACAAAAATGATGAGTATATAGACACTCATCATACGCTATCTCACATCTCTCATGGACCACGCTGGTTGATGTATCCAAGATTTATTCAAGTCTTCTTGAATAAACAACTTCAAGATGTACCTAAGCCTTCAAGTCTATTACCTGTTGTTGTACAACCGGCAAAATCTTCACCTTCATGGCTAGGAAGAGGGATTTGTTTACTGGAAGGAACACTCCATTGACTACTTCAATGATGGAGATTGTTCAAGCAATTCGAGATGAGGCTGCAGCTAGTGATGAAAGAGAAGGTACTGCTTCAACTCAAGGTACTGCTTCTCAAGGTACTGCGTCTCACGGAACTGCTTCTCAAGGTACTAATGTAAACGAAGTTACTGCAGTTTCACCTACCTCATCTCACCATGTTACTCCACCTTTTGAGTCAGAACCGGATATTCCTATTCCCTCATTATCCTCTGAAGAAGATGCAGCTGATATACCCCCTGAAGGACAAGTGCTCGATAACTACATTCTGACAAGGGAGCTAGTAAGATTAAAGAAAACAACTGAGGCTCAAGCTGCACAGATAGCACAGTTAAGGACCAAGCTTAGAAAACTTAAGAGATTTGTCTGGCCTTTGGTAAAGCATCACAAATTATGGGTCAAGGCTGAAAAGAAGAAAAGAAAACATTTTAAGAAGGCTTCTACAGGCAAAAAGGTTCACAAGCAATCTTCTATCCAATTGGGGAGGAATATAGAGCAAGAGAATTTGAAAGAAGATGCTGAATATTATGAAGAAAATGAGATGAACCTCAAAGCATTGAAGCACCGTTAACATTCAAAATCTTGAGCTCGAAGAACTGCAGTTCAAAGAACTGGTGTTCAAAGTCTTGACGATCAAGGTCTTCACGATCAAAGTACTGGTCTTCAAGAAACTCATAGACAAGAACTGATTACACCAAGAACTTTGAATTTTGATGAAGAAGATGGTCCTTCCACTATTATACAAGAAGAGGAAGCTGATACACCTATGGTTGAGCGCACAACAAGTGATGATGAAACTGTAGCTAAGATATTGCACAACTTATCAAGACCAAGAAGTGTTAGCATTCCAAGAGTTGTTGAAGAACAACCACAAGTTTCTCAACCAGTCATAGATCCAAAAGATAAAGGCAAAGGCAAACTGGTGGAAACTAAGAAGAAAAACAAGCATACTTTGGCAGAAATAAGAGCAATTCAGGAAGCCAAGAATGAAGAAGCTGATAGGGAATTACAAGCTAAGTTTTATGCTGAAGTTGTTGTACCAGTAAAGGAGCCTGAAGCTGTTATACCTAGAAGACCAATGAGTAAAGATAAAGAAAGAAATGCTAGGATGGCTTACTTGATAGGTCAAGGATTAACTGGATTACAGAAGCTGAATTACTTGGAGATGAAAGATTTGTATAAAGCTGTCAGAGAAGCTTATCAGAAGCAAGTTGAGAGTATTATTTCTTTCAAGGATGATAAGCACAAGGAGGATTTTAGTAAAAGAAGCTTAAAAGAAAAAGGACAACTGAAGCTGAACAGAAATCAAATAAGATTGAGCTAAGATCAGATACAGTTGATGAACTAAGAAATTACCTAAGGGTTGTCGACTTTGAGAATCCTAAATCCAAAGATGATGCAGTAAAGAAGACAAAGATAACTACATTTGAAGTAGTAGAATCAAAGGAGGATGGAAATTATTTGATGTTCCATAGGGAGGATGACAGTTTTAGAATCTTCAATCTGCTATGGGATATACTGCATATTATTGATAGAGCAGATATGTTTCAACTATACCAACTAGTGCAAGAATACTTTGAACATATTCCATCAAGTGGAGTTGGGTTAGTATTACTAGAGATCCGACAACTATTTTCAAACCGAGGAAACAAGCAATGATGAACTCGCAAAATCAAGAGAACTCGAGATTACAAGCTGGAGATTCTTTGAAGAATCAAGAGTTCATGCTTTGGAATTGGAGGATGGAACTATGATCCACATGCTAGCTGAAAGAAGATATCCTTTGACAAGAGATCTTATGAGAAGAATGCTGGATCATGGAATGGAAGTCGAGGAAGAGAATGACACAGCCTTAATGGTTATTGAATTGTATATCAAATGGACAAAGGCTGAGGATGAAGCATAAGTACTGGTATGATGTTTATAATATATAAATTTTGAAAAATAAGTACTTTATTCAAAATATCATTGGAACAAACAAGACTTTAATCAAAGTATCGCTTGCAAAGACAAAACCAAGAATGTTTTTTAAAAAAGGAAAACTTTTGTTAAGTGACAAATATTTTGAAACAAAAGTTAACAACAACAATGGTTTTGAGATGGTTATAACAACAGTTATCGCTTCACCATGTTTACAAAAGAATCTGGCTAATCCATGAGCAAACGGCTCGTAAAGATATCTCAAATACGTTATATAGTTGACAACTTGCTAATAAGTTATATGGTAATCAACTCACCATATCAGCTATGTAAAGAGCTGGCTAGCCCACACAAAAAAATGGTTTGTGGTAAAGGTCATGAAAAACCATTTATATAGTAATTAGTTCACCATGGTTGCAAGAACTAACTAGTCCAAAAGTGCAACTTTTGGTAAAGACAAATCAAATCATTGATAGTCGATGATTTGCTAAAAATCATATGGTTATCAATGTACCATGGTCTTACACACCTAAACATTTGGCTACTCCATAGTTAATGGCTTTGGTAAAGAGACATCAAAATCCATTAAATTTCAATGATTCACCTCTCACAGGAGTTTACACACCGAAGTGATGAGAATAGATCAAACTTAAACCGAATCGATGTACAATTTGCCATATGTTCTTTGAGTTCTTTGAAAAGATGGAGCTTCTTGATTGTTCTTGAAAAGAATTATTGATAAAGACTACTTTGATGATGATGATATAAGCACCGAATTTACAAAGACAAAATTTGAAGATAAAGCCACAATCTCTCTTTGAAGACAAAGATGTTGAAGTTTGAATATACAAAGGAACTTGAAATCAAGCAAGTAGAATTCAAGTTAGGGAGGATTGTTGGGATATGGAAAGTCAAAGTCTTGAAGAGTCAAAATCATCAAGTCAAAGTATCTTGCTAAAGAATGAAGTCAAAGTATTGCTCGATTCATCAAAGTACTGCATGCTTAAAGGACTGCTATGCAAAAACGTTAAGGATCATTATGTAATTCTAGAATGTTCTTATATTAGTATAGTATTACTTGTCGTACAAGGTTTGTAATTGTAAACCGACTAGGGTTATCCTTAAGCCTATAAAAGGACCCCTAGGTTGGCATTAGACGAATATACGAGCGTGTCTTTAGAGTTTTAGAAGTACGATATTAGAGTTTTAGAGTTGTTAAAAGAATCAGATAACAAGCGTGTTCGAGTTATTAATAAAATCGTTGAAAGTTAAAAGTTAATTCTTCTTAGCTTTGTTAAGTAAATTCCGCATACTTAATAGAGTTTGCTCGGTGTTTCATTGTTAGTAACTTAGGATTTATCCGAGGTTATTAAACCCTTAACTGGGTTCAAGAATACCCAAACCCTTAATCTTGGATTTGAATAGAAAATATCCTAAGTGTTTAATCCGTTAAACACAATCGTGTCATCGAGCGATAGTCTCTCAAGAGCCATCTTCGAGATACTTAGTACGAGGCAAAGTATCGCCTCTCCACTGCAAGGCGGATCTTAAAGGGTGAAGACCAAGTCAAGAAGAAGATGGTGGATTCAAGTGAGTGATGACAATATCTCACCGAATCCCTACGACTCTCTCCAACTGTTAATCATCAAGACAAATGAAGAAAGAGATCAAGGCTTTAAAGATCAAGAATGAGTCGGATAAAGCGGAAAGTTTTACCCGATAAAACTAAGTCCTCAAGTGTTTATCCAGCCATACATGGTCACAATCTTCTAAGATCATATCTTTCCATTTATAGTAAGCGGCGATTCTCTGTCAAAGGAAATAGTCTCGCCGCCTACTATAAATAGAAAGGTGAATAGTAACTGAATCCTTCAAGATTCATGTTTGCTAAGATCTATGTTTTTGTCTTCTAGGTTAAAGTAAAATATCATACTTGTATAAATAGCATAAGAAGAAGAGTGAAAAGTTTAAGCTTGTGAATTGTAAAACACACATACACACAAGCCAACTTTTCACCCTCCAAATACAACTTTATCCTTGAGCTAGCTCAGCTGGTTCTAAGAGTTGTGCTCGACTTAGCCCGAGCTTAGAGAGGAGTCACCCCAAACCTTGTCATTTCAATCCCAAGTACTATTCCGCAAGTACTGGGTAACGATTCTTTTGATTTATTTCTAATAAGAATATGATGTTGAAAATTACTTTGTGTGTTTTACTTACATTACTTTCACCATTATTCACGCTTAAATTGTTTTAAGTACTTAATTGTTTTTAAACGATAGTGAATAGGAACAACAAGTGGTATCGAGCAAGGCTAATTATAAAACTCGCTTTTTAGGCCGCCTAAAAGTTTTTAAATTAGGATCCTACATGGTCGAAATTGATGTACCCCAACTAGTCGATAAAAGGGTGGAGCTTTCACCAAGGCCCTAGACTTGAAGTTGGAAAATTCAACAAATGGAAAAAGCGATGCTTTGCTATTTGATCGATGGAACCTTATTATATCAAGTGTATAAATGAAGGTCCATTTGTCCCAAAGATCAAGGTTTGCCCAAACTCAAGCTCAGCTGGACCTGTGATGAAAGGAGAGTGGTCAACCAGACCAAAGACTCAAAAGTATCATCATATCTTGCCTTCCCGATGATATAATGGAGTCGCTTATAAGTCGTAATACGCCTAAACAAACTGGATGACCTTGTCCATAGCCATGAAGGCCCATCCGATACCAAGGAAAACAGGATAATGGACCAAACTTGAGTACAATACCTTCGTGGCTGGGGACTCGTAAACACTCTCTCAAACTTACACCCATTACAAAACCCTTTTAAATGAACTGCTAATGATGGTGTTAAGTTGTCCAAACATGAGATTAATGTTGGTTTTGTCAATTGTCTTCCGAGAAGTGGTTAAACTTCTCTCGTGGACTTAGAAATGCAAATCATATCCAAAACCTTGATCTTCCCGAAATTTATGGAAATTTGTCTATGAGGAAAACCTCATCAATGCACGATACCGACTTAAAGAAGTCTCGGATGTCAAGAAGTCCCCACCACCTCCTCACCTATGTCAACCGCTTTTCTAACAATGTGGTTCAAGATTTTCAAGAAAACTCGATGATGAGCCCGATGAGAGATCATGTGAGAGTACCTAAATGACCGAACGTTGAATTTCGTGAAAGGGCACTCCTTGCAAACTCTCAAGGTTTATTAAAAGAAACAAAGGTTTTTCAACTGCTAAAGCAAATGAGGACACCGAATGCTTTAAGTGTCACAAAAGAGGTCATTTTGCAAAGGACTGCTTTTCAAAACAATTTCAACCCTCTTACTGCACCATCAAGCTCAAATCATTCCTCGTGCTTTACCAAATTTCAACCTAAAATCTATCGGCCTCATCAAAACTTTCAAAATAAATCGACCGTAACAAAACAATAGATTTTGAAGCTAAGTACAGAAAAATCAAAGCTAAGCTTGCATTGCTTGAGGCCACCCTCGTAACCAAAAAGTGTTCAATCTGCAGTGGTAAAACAAAGGTCTTGTTGTCAAACCTTCGACCGATGAAGAGCCGCCTCATCGATGACGAATGGTGCATGTCAACAAGACCGATGGCCCTCTCGAGGAAGACAAGCTAGTCGTTGGAAAGAATCATGCCGTAAATGGAGAATGGGTTAACATCACAATGAAGAAGGTAAATATTCTACTTTCTATGGATGATGACTCGATTGGCGCCTTATATGAACTATATCAATGTTGACCTTAAGTTTGTAGAAGAGCAACGATTAAATCTTTTTCTAAGTACAACAAGTTAGGTTTTGAATTGAATAAGTGTAGAGATGAATTACTGCTTAAACAAGCTAAGCTTGAGGTCGCCACTTTACAAATTCAAAACACCGAACTAGTCAAAAGAAATCGTGCTCTTCAAGATGAACTAAAAAGGAAAAGATATCATTGAAGGTTGGATCGCTAAGAATCCAAGGGTCTTTGATGTCAGGTGCCCCAAGAGCAAAAAGAGAGTCATAGGTGAACACCATCTCACCGACTCTCGCAACAAAGACCGTAGTCCCAAACCATTTGTGTCCGTGGCATGATTACCAAGATGTTGACTATTCCCAAGCCCAAAGATCGGATTGAAAGACTTAATCCCGAGAGTAAGCTTCCCAACTTTGACTCGGGAAAATTCTAGAGCTCGAAAGTCAAGCTCTAAAGAGCATACTTGACTCTCGATGTGTCTAGTAGTACCGAACACATCTCTCGAGTCTCAAGATGAATCTCAAGCACCCTTCCACCTTTGGAACCTCTTCGTGGTGCCGATCCTAGCTCGAGCTTACTCCATTACATTACAATCCACACTCTCCTAAAGAAAGGTCTGGACTTGGTAGAACCATTTTGAAAAGACAATCAAAACCAACTCAACAAGAATCCACCCCACCGAAAATTCCACATCCTCGGTCCCCATCGAAGTCGATCGATTCAAGAATCGATCGAACTTGTGAGGAAGCTAACCGACAAAATGGAATCTATTGAAAAGGTCCCCGAACCAATCAAGGAGACAAAGTCGCCTCTAGTTCCTCAAAGTCAAAAGCCACCACCAAAAACAAGGTAAGTGTGATCTATGCCACTATACCACCATACCACCGACAATTGTTATAGAATCCTTTTTGCATGATCCGTAAAAGGATGATCACAGATCGCCGACCACTTGCAATATGTGAGTTCTCTCACCAAGAAAACTACACAAAAGTTGGTCATCAAGATGCTTCTTCATCCAAAGCTCAAAATTGAGAGCAAAGCCTTTTCCTCCTTGCCCACACCGTGGCTTTAATGATCATCGCCTCGATGATTGTCTTATGAACATATGTTGTGATATTTGCGTAACACAACTCATAAGACATCTCAAAGATGACAACGTCATCCATGCAAGGAGAAGTTCAAAACAACCCAAATCCACCGAGTCATCCTCGCCTCTAAATGCAAAACCCGTGGTAGCTCATTGCACTCCACCACCGACCATGAATCAATTGCTCAATTCAAAGAGACCATGAGACCCAAGCCCACTAGTAAGTGGGTCACGAAGAGAAACTAATTCGCTTTACTACTTGTGCAGAGACATGCCAGGAGCCTATCCGCATCTAGACAAAGGATGCTCAAGAAGCATGACCGTGTAAAGGAATATCTCGCACAAGTTTGTAAAAGAACCAGACCCAAGGTAGTGTTTGGTGATAATTCATCATGTCCCATCAAGGTTATGGTTCAAGAACCGCAATGGAATAGTTTTCTAGAATAGCTTATGTCAACGGTCTCAAATACAATCTCATCAAGGTCACCACCTATGTGATGCAAAGTACATTGTCCAATTCAATGACAAACAAGGTACCATTTTAATGCCAACAAGGAAGTTGTGTTGATTGCTCCTAGGAGAGATGATGTTTATGTCTTAGACATGTCAACGCTCTCTAAAGATGGAACTTGTCTTTGCCAAAGCCATCGAAACCATCAACCGGCCGTGGCACAAGAGACTCTCACACTTAAACTTTAAAACCTCAACAACTTGGCAAAACAAAACAAGGTCCTTGGCTTACCATCACCGGTTTTTGCAAAAGATAAACCATGCTCACCGTGTGAAAAGGCAAACATCAAAGAGCATCCTTCAAAACCAAGCAAAACTTCTCCATCAAAAGTCGCTTTCACCTCTTGATATGGATCTCTTTGGACCGCTTAGTCCTAGATCAATCCAAAGATGAGAAGTATACACTTGTCATTGTCGACGAGTTTTCAAGGTACACTGGGTATACTTTCTTTCCAAAAGAGTCAGTAATAAATACTATAATGTCATTCATCGTGAACATTGAAAACCGTAATGACATTACAAAGAAACAAATCGAACCGACAATGGTATCAATTTAGAAATGCCGAGCTTGAGAGTTTCGTGATGAGAAGGAATCTCCCAAAATTTCTCATCTCCTTATACCCCGAACAAAATGGGTAGTGAAAGGAAAACAGAAACTCTCATCGAGGTCGCAAGAACCATGTTAAATGGCTCACCCTCTCAAAGCATTTCGGATCAAGCAACAAAACAACTGTTACACTCAAAACAGTCAATCATTGTCAAAAGACATAATAAAACCCCATATGAGATATTCAAAGGTAGACTTCCTAATATCAGCTACTTTCATGTATTTGGATGTCCTGTGTTTATTCATAATCACAAGGATCATCTAGGCAAGTTTGATGCTAAAGCTGATGATGGATACTTTCTAGGTTACTCACTGATCTCCAAAGCCTTCAGGGTGTTTAACACAAGGAGACAACAAGTTGAGGAAACCTTTCATGTCACCTTTGATGAAAGTGTCGAAAGCATTAGGTTCTCCAACACCTCAGTTGAGGAGATAGGAATTGATAACTCTTCAAGATATCCTCCGATGAGTTTAACATCAAATCAATTCCTCATACCAAGTCGATGTCGACATCTCATATTATGTCTTACCTCACAACCCGTCACAACCAACCATCGTGAATTCATTGATAACCAATCGCCCCCGATGGGATAGGTAACATCGAACCAAATGTTCAGACCCCGTGATTCATGAAACCCAACTCAACAAGACATCTCAACAGATGCTCTTGATGATACTATGGCTCAAATACCGAACTCACCCCTATGTCACCAAAGGGCTTCTTCAAGCTCGATCCTAGACCACAAAGTAAGTGGACAAGAACTCGTGACATTGAGCTTGTAAACATTATTGGTGAACCCATCAAGGCATGCTCACTAGAAGCATGGTCGCTAACTTAACCGCAGCCTTCACCAATGAATGTCTATATGCCGATTACCTATCGAAATAGAACCCAAAAGTGTCACCGAGGCTCTAAAATACCCAAGCCGGGTTCAAAGCATGCAAGAAGAACTGCAATGCTTGATAAAAACAAGGTCATGACCTTGATCAAATGTCCTCGTGATGTAGTAGTCATAGGAATGAAGTGGTTTTCGTAAACAAAACCGATGAAAACGGCATCGCTATTAAAAACAAAGCCGACTTGTAGCCAAAGGTTACAACAACAAGAAGGCATCGACTATGATGAAACATTTGCTCTGTTGCAAGAATGGAAGCCATCAGATTTTTCTTGCATATGCAACATACATGAACTTCGTGGTCTACCAAATGGATGTTAAAAGTGCATTCTTAAATGGTGATCTCAAGGAAGATGTATATGTTCAAGAACCTCCGTGCTTTGAGAGCAAGTGAATTCTCGACTATGTCTCAGAACTTGACAAGGCCCTTTATGGACTTAAACAAGCTCCTGTGGCATGGTATGAAACTCTCTCACCTTCCCGATACAAAACAAGTTTGTCGAGGAAAGATAGACAACACATCGCTTGTCTATAGAACTCAACAGATGTGATACTAGTCCAAGTGTATGTTGATGACATCATCTTTGGCTCAACAAACTACAACTTTGCAAACAGCTTGAAAACCGATGACAAAGAAGTTTGAAATGAGCATGATGGGGAACTCACATACTTTCTTGACTACAAATCGTGCAAACCGATAAAGGAATATCCATCACCAAGAGAAATACACCGTAAATCTCTTGAAGAAATATGAGATATCCGATCGTGCCTCAAGAAGACTCCAATGGTCCCACCTAACAATCTTGGACCCGATCTCTCCGCAAATCACCAATCAAACTCATTTCGTAGGGATTGTTGGCTCACCGATGTATCTAATCGCTTCTAGACCGATATCCACCTCGCCTGCCTAATAGCAAGATATCACCCAATCCTAAAGAATCCCATCTCACCGCAGCCAAAAGAATACTCAGTACTCAAGGAACCCCAAGCCTTGGACTCTATTATCCAAAGTGCTGTGGTTTGATCTCGGGTTACTCGACTCGATTATGCCGGCCGCAACATGGATGTAAAAAGTACCTCGTGGTCCCGCAATTTCGAGGAAAACTAGTTTGTTGGAGTGCTAAAAGCAACAATCAAGAGTTATGTCCTCACCGAAGTCAATATGTAGTCAGCAGCAGGATGTTGTGCCAATGTATTATGGATGAAAAGTCAACTCAATGACTATGACATCCATTACAAAATGGTGCCCATCTTCTCGTGACAACACCAAGGCTATTGCAATCTCCAACAACCCCGTCCTCCACCAAAGAACCAAACACATTGATATCGATATCACTTCATCGTGATCACATAATGAAGGGAGACATTGAACTTCATTTCATCCCTACCGAATATCAACTGGCCGATATCTTCACAAAACCCTTGATGAACCTACCTTCGTGAGACCGAAGTCAATTGGGAATGCTTGACATTGAAAGTCGTATCCGAAAACCAATCTCAAGAAGTTCTCTCAAATAGTTCAATCTCCCCAACATCCAAAACAAACCTCTCACCGAATGAGTAAGACTCACTCGTGGTCCCCGATGAAGCATTGAATGAGTAACTAAATGCTCCAAGTATTAGTTACTTAAATGTCCTAGGTTGGTAATCCCACCAACTTAATATAGGAATACATGTCTTATCGTCGAGTATCATCATTTACCTCACCCCACTTGGCATTAAATGCCTTCTTCACATAAAATATCCCATGGATATTTTATTATCGCTAAAGTGCACTTTTATCGCAGCATTACAACTGCTTTTCCTTGAAAGACGGAATTTATCATGAAGTAGTGGGTGGCATTAAATGTGGAATATCAAACGATCTCAAAAAGGTCTTTACATATCCACACTTATACAAAACCACCCTCTCACTACTCTATAAATACCCTCTTCAAAACCACTAAAACACACACAAATCAATTTCGCAACTAAACTCACAAAATCCTTTCTCAAATCCGTAAATATTTGTGTGTTCTCAAACCTTCAAACCTCTTTTGAAAACCCTCCTTGTAAACATTTACAAAGTTTTCATCACAAACTAGAGAGATCTAAACACTTTGATTGTTCTTGCCAAACGCTTTTTAACCCTAAAACTTCTTTAATAGAAATGGCTAGAACACAATCTCTCCATTTGCTTTCTCAAAGGTGGTAGGGATCTCACTAACGTTGAATTCAAAACAAATAATGTCATAGGTAATTTTGAATACCCGAAAATGTCCCAACCTATAAAGACATTGTAAAATTTTTATTCAACCGCCCACTCAAAACGGCCTTTGTAAATGTCCTCGGTGGTGTACCCAAACTACCTCGTGGAGTTTTGGGCAATCTAAAGCCTTTGACCCGACACCTTCTATCGATGAGAATAACCTTAGACCACTCAGTGAGTATCTCATCGTTTCGCCTTAATGGGGCAACAATACACCCCGGATTACAAAACTTTTGCACTTCAACAGGTTAGATTACAACAAAGGTGTTTATGTCGCCCATCCCGAACCTTCCACAAGGAAGGATGGGTTAAAACAAATCATTTTGGATCCAACATTTTGGACAAGACCCCACCACTAAAAATTCATTCCCCGTGGCTTGGAGGATCCTTTTCACTTTTGTGATTCGTGTCCTCGGCGGAACCACTCATCCACCGAACAAAGTTAACTCTATTCATTGATGATGGCATACCGCCTCGATGAATGGGGTCACCGTCGACATAGGGAGATCATTTACAGTGATCTTGTAACGGCTACAGAGCAAAACTAGGACGAAGTATATTTCGTATCCTAGGTTTGTCTCTTGTGCTTTACAATCACATCGGTGCCAATTATACTCGTGATGAAAAATTTGAAATTTACCGCATCCCGAGTCCTTCAAACTTTCAAAAGGACCCATCCCTTGTCACACCTATTGAATTGACGGCCCATATGGTTGTCAGAACAACTGTGAGGATCAAGGTCTCCAAACCCCGCTCCTAAAAGAGAAAGGGAAGTCTCGATCGACTAAGACTAAACCAAAGTCTCGTGGCCCCGAGGCTTCAGAGCACCGCCAAGAGGCACAAAAGCCCGAGACCAAAAGACACCCACCGACTGTGCAACAACCACCCCGTGACAACGAAGGACACCGATACATCACAACCAAGGCCCTTGGTCACATCTACTACTCCCCAAGATCCGTAGGAAACAAACAACCCACCGGTAGGGGAGCGCCCACTACGCCCGATGATGACATTAACAAATCCAAGTCTTTGTCGAGGGCACACCGATCGATCCCAAAGACTGGGGGAAACAAACAACCCACCGATAGGGATACAACATTCACCGACTCGCTAAAGGCACTGGAAATACCCACCAAAGGTCTCGTGGGTCACTGGGGACAAAGACTCGAGGAAAGGAACAACCCACCGATACGGAACCCAAAACCAATCCCGACTCCCGAGAAGACGCTGGAAACTCCCACCGTGTCCGAGGGGTCCACGGGGACAAAGACTCGTAGGATCAATACCACCACGATATGGAACCCATTCCCACCATTGTTAATCAGCTTGTCGAGGTTACCGAATTACTAAAGTCGGATGATGAACTTGCCGAAAGTGATGATGTTATTTTATCGCCAGGGAAGAAGTGGACGCCGAGGTTCAATCGAACAAGAGCCTCACCGATCCAAAGGAGCGATCAATCCCCATTCCAACATGATGATCGTGCTCAATCCTCAAGCTCGATGAATTCAAAGAGTTTGACAATGTTCTTCCCTCACCGAAAGGCGCTGGCTCGCTGGATCACCGTGGCTTCAAGGAAGCTATACTGTGGGTCACCAAAACATTGTGGGATCAACATACCGAGGTCACCGCAAGTTATGCCGATCTACGGCAGAGGTACAGGCTTTGATGAAAATGTTCATGAGCACGTGGACTTGATGTATGATGACTCTTCTGACTAAATGAAAATATGGCCAACTTCTTAAGGCACCTTCAGATCAGAGGCACAAAGATCGATGAAATCGTGGAGTTTGTCAAAGAAGATCCAAGACTTAACTCTCAAGTGCTAAAGACTATCGAGGCATACTTGAAACAATCCTCAAACCTTAATGAACTACTAGATCCGCTCAAGTCCGCAAATGTTCGTGGTCTTCCATCCTCGCCCGCCTCTTCAAGCTACAATGGACTCTTTCAATACACAGTGGCGACCATGGCTCGTGCATCCTCCTCCTCGGCCCGGAATCTTGGTCCCTGATGATCGCTTGGAGCTTTCAAGCTAACTTGGATGAAAAGGTCACCGTATTCGTGCCGATACTACGTAGATTAAGGCTATGATGATCGAAATCTATCAGCCTTCAAGGGTCAAGCCGCCACCCCTCAAGACCAACGCTAACTCTTGCCCTCACCAAGCTCCGCAATAGCTGAGGGGAGAATATCAAGAAACTCCTCTTCACACCGAGGGGAGCAAACACCACCGCCTCAAGAGCTCAAACATCATCATCATCACACTCACCTCAAGAAGCACCAATCTCATCACTTCCACCTCATGCAACAACAACAACACCGATAGCCTTAACACCAATCATGACAACAACACCTCCCATTATTGCATCATCTTCCTCGTGACAGACAAGGGCAAAGGCATACCGACAACCATCGAGCCCGAGAAGATTCCCTACAAAATCGGTGACATCAATACCTCTTCACTCCTCAACAACTAACCAAACACCTTGCTAAAGAAGAAAGGAAATTGAAACAAGTCGAGGATGATAAGAAGACTAAGGAGGCATCGCCAAAGTGATTGCCAAGAAGTCGAAAATGTGGGAATAGATGCAAGCAAGCTCAAAAGGGTCAGCAGATGAAAGTTCAAAGATGCTCAGTCGCTCAAATGGTCGCAATGAGAAAGCAAGATGAAGAAAAGAGAAAGAAAATCAAGCTCTCGTGCAAAGCGTAATTGAGGAGTACAATCGACAATGACCACCAAGGCTTCCTAAAAATCATCGATGTCAAGATTATTCCCAACACCAAACCATTGGCTATGAATGTTTTCGTAGGGATGACAAAAGACACTTTGAGGTTCATGATCCTTAAAATTCAAAGTGACTTTGGGATCACCGAACTTGATGAACTTGGTCCGATCATTGGAAAGAAGCAAAATAAGGTGGTCAAGGATCCGATGAAAATGCTCAAGAAAAGATATGAAAGGTCGAGGATGCACCACCAACTGGAATTCACCGCCTTGACCGCACCTCAAGGATCTCAACCACAAGCTTCCACCGCAAAAGGAAAAGAGTTGATTTCCAACCCGAGATCAAAGTGCTCGCCTTGAATGCAACAGAACCGCCTGAGGGTGTAAATTTTGTGAACTGTCTAGTGATTGAAGAGCTCGAAGAGGGCTATTCCACATTGATGTCTATGGAACCCCGCATTTCAAAGATGGAGTGACATTGATCAGCCGAGTGGCCGCAATGATCGCTATATTCCAAAGGCCTCTCGATCCAATCCTCAAAGAACGCCGTGTTTTGTCAAGACCTAAATGCTAAGATCGAGACCATCCCGACAGGAAACACTCATCACCAAGAAAGTGAAGCTTGAAGCACGGTATCCATCCGACCGACATCAATTTATCTTCTTGTACTAGTGATAGGAATTATGTAATCGATCAATAAAAGATGTATGTTTTGTTAGACTACTCAAAGTTCCTTATTATTTTCATTAGTACATCCAAAGTAAGAAGAAGCCATTAGCTCACTTACATCGATCAAACACTTAGGCTATTTGTATATCCAAATAGGGGAGACTGTTGGTTCAAGAATACCCAAACCCCTTAATCTTGGATTTGAATAGAAAATATCCTAAGTGTTTAATCCGTTAAACACAATCGTGTCACCGAGCGCATAGTCTCTCAAAGAGCCATCTTCGTGATACTTAGTACGAGGCAAAGTATCGCCTCTCCACTGCAAGGCGGATCTTAAAGGGTGAAGACCAAGTCAAGAAGAAGATGGTGGATTCAAAGTGAGTGATGACAATATCTCACCGAATCCCTACGACTCTCTCCAACTGTTAATCATCAAGACAAATGAAGAAAGAGATCAAGGCTTTAAGATCGAAGAATGAGTCGGATAAAGCGGAAAGTTTTACCCAGATAAAACTAAGTCCTCAAGTGTTTATCCACCCATACATGGTCACAATCTTCTAAGATCATATCTTTCCATTTATAGTAAGCGCGATTCTCTCGTCAAAGGAAATAGTCTCACCGCCTACTATAAATAGAAAGGTGAATAGTAACCGAATCCTTCAAGATTCATGTTTGCTAAGATCTATGTTTTTGTCTTCTAGGTTAAAGTAAAATATCATACTTGTATAAATAGCATAAGAAGAAGAGTGAAAAGTTTAAGCTTGTGAATTGTAAAACACACATACACACAAGCCAACTTTTCACCCTCCAAATACAACTTTATCCTTGAGCTAGCTCAGGGTTCTAAGAGTTGTGCTCGACTTAGCCCGAGCTTAGAGAGAGTCACCCCAAACCTTGTCATTTCAATCCCAAGTACTATTCCGCAAGTACTTGGGTAACGATTCTTTGATTTATTTCTAATAAGAATATGATGTTGAAAATTACTTTGTGTGTTTTACTTACATTACTTTCACCATTATTCACGCTAAATTGTTTTAAGTACTTAATTGTTTTTAAACGATAGTGAATAGGGCTACAAAAAAATTGTTAGTAATAAGCATTATCACAAGCATTTCCAAACACCATGTAACAATCCACAACCATATAAGAAACACTATTCATTTGTTAAAATCTTTCATGATTTAAGAATCCTGAAATTGGAACACAATGAAGTGTTAGTACAATAATAAAATCCTAGAAAATAAAAAAAATACAAGAAAAATCCTAGAAAAATAAAAATACTTAAAGAAACTAAGCTAAGACCCTCCTATTGAGGTGGTGGATGAGCAACAACATTGATGCGCTCTAGGATGTGATTGAGGATGAACCTCATTTCGTCTTGAAGCTCATGGACCATCACCCGAGTCCTTTCCGTTATTTGGGCGGTACGCTCACAATTGGAGCAACCATGTCTAGGGGGTAGTATGGTTCATGGTTTTGTGGTGGTGGAATGGTAGAGGTGTTGGTGTTTGGAGTGGTGATTATGGAGGCTAGCAAAGCACTTTGCATTTGCATAGCATCACTAAGATGATAATCCACCATATTTGAAAATTGGTGGAGATGATGGAGTTCGGCTTGAATCTCTTCTTTGGTGGGGTGATCTTCCCACATGGATTCCTCAATGTCCTCTATATGAGGAGACATTGATGTAGGAAGTGGTTGATCCCCATACAAAGGACCATGGATTTCCATGTGGATATGATGGAAAAGAAGAGGTCTTGGCCCTAACGGGGCGTTTGGGTCAAAAGATGGTCATGGAGACTCATGAGCAATTCGCTAAATAGTAACAAAAGATGGTAGTGGTGGTGGATGATTGGGCCTAGGAGGCAAGTCCTCCAAGTCTTCCAACGGGGGGTCGATTATGTGTTTGTTATTGTTGATAGGTTTTCCAAGATGGCGCATTTTATTCCTTGTAAGAAGACTTCAGATGCAGCGTATAGCAATGTTGTTCTTTCAAGAAGTGGTTCGTTTGCATGGAGTTCCCAAGTCAATTACTTTGGATTGAGATAGTAAGTTTCTTGCTCACTTTTGGTTAACACTTTGGGGGCGTTTGGCTACATCATTGAACTTTAGTAATACCGCTCATCATCAAACGGATGGTCAAATCGAGGTGATCAATAGATCGTTGGGAAACATGCTTAGGTGTTTGTGCGGAGAGAAGCCGAAGCTTTGGGATGTGTCGTTGGCTCAAGCTGAGTTTGCTTACAATAGTGTGATCCATATTTCAACGGGGTTTTCACCATTTGACATCGTTTACAAGACTTCACCAAGGCAAGTGGTGGATTTAATTGATTTACCTGGCAAGAAGAATGTTCAAGCAAATAAAATGGTTGAAGAGGTTCAAGCTACTCATGAAGTTGTTAGAGCTAAGATTTCCGAGTCAAATGCTAAGTATAAAGCCGCTTCGGATAAGCATAATCGTGTTAATTTATTCCAAGTTGGTGATGACGTGATGTGTTCCTTCGAAAAGAGCGTTTTTCGGTTGGTACGTATAGCAAGTTACAACCAAAGAAATATGGTTCGTACAAGATACTTCGGAAGATTAACGATAATGCTTATGTGGTGGATTTGCCAAATACTATGAGTATTTCAAAGACTTTCAATGTGTCAGATATTTATGAGTTTTATCCTAATGATGTGAATGAAGGGGAGAACTCGAGGACGAGTTCTTCTAAAGTGGGGAAGAATGATGAGGACAAGATTGAAGAACTTGTAGAAGAGTACATGAAGCATATAGAGGGTAGTAAGAAATTCTGGCAAGCGAAAACGTAGATGTTGCTAAACTTCGACGTAACCTCGAAGCCATGATTACACCGTAACCTTTGGTAAAACTTTTGAAACATTCTGTGGCGAAATTATGTCGTAATTAATTTATTCAATTATGCGGTAACCGATTATGTTTAGTTTCCTTATTTCAGATTTAGGATAGTTACGACGTAACTGGAATTCCCAATTATGTCGTAACTTAGTCGCGTCACCAGTGCTCGCGCTCGCTCGGCTCGAACCCGCTGGGTCTGTGTCCGCTGGGCTCGAGCCCGTTTGGTCCGTGCTCGTTCGACTCAAGCCCATTTGGCCTGCTGTCTGCTCGGCTTGAATATTTGTATAATGTGCTTTATTATTTGTAGTAGTGAAATTTAATGCAAGAATTGTGTTTAATTTGGTTGTACAATATGCTTGATAATTTATATTTCTTATGTAAGGGGTGTTTTAATAACTGTATTAATTGTCTTTATTGACCAGTTAAATAATTGACAACATTAAATAGGATTAATGTGGTGTTTTGTTGTACACTATGCTTCTTGTCTTGTACGTCTGAAAATTATGTGCATTAAAGTGTTGTACATTATGTTTCTTTTCTTGTAAGTAGTAGTCATTATAGTTATTAATAACATTGACCACTTTAATAGCATTAATGATGTACGTCTGAAAATTACATCATGCTTATTTTGTTGTACACTATGCTTATTTTGTTGTAAATCAGAAAATTGGTTGCAGCTATTGTACATTGTGCTTAAATGGTTGTAATTTTTGGTGAAGGGTGTTTTTAATAGCATTAGGGTATGTTTGACGCAATGGGCTTGGGCTGGGGCTAGGGCTTTTATTGTAAGCCGAAGGTGAAGTTTGTATTTTTGTAGATTTGTTTGGCAAATGGACTGGGCTGGGACTTATTATTGCAAAATTACTAAAAAGGTTATAATTAAATGAGTTTTATGGTATATGTTAGATATTTTTGTGGGTAAATAACTAAATATGTAATTTATGGTTCATAGTTCTGTGTTAAAATTTTAAATTTTTTATGGGCTAAAATTTTAAGCCTTTTTTAGGGGCTTATGATTTCATAAGCCCGCATGACAAACGAGACTTATTTTATAAGCCGACCTATTTTAGAAGCCCAAGCCCCATAAGCCCCTTACAAGCCCTTCCCTAAACACACCCTTAATGTTGTTTGATAAAATTTTGGTCTTAAAATGACACCACGCTTTTTTTTTTGTACATTATGCTTAATTTGTTGTAATTATGAAAATTGGGTGCATTTAAGTGCTGTAAACCATGCTTAATTTCTTGTACGTCTTAAAATCAAAAGTGAGATGCCTTCGTGCATTATAAGTAGTATAGATAACTAAAAGATAAAGACGGTTTGAGGCTTCACAAAGTCATTGGTTTAGATCGATATCTTGGAACTGAAGTTTATGGTTCCTCATTTTGATTCTTTGTTCTGGTACCTACAAAATTTGCCTTGCTAGATGTTTTGAAATTTCCATCATTTTTTATACCTTTTGTTTACAGGCTAGATGTTACATAAAAAATGATAATCACTTTCGTTAGCAACCATCTTTGTAGGTATGGAAAAGATGGAGATGAAAAACTTTACTAATGTGACAATTTACTCGTATAAATGCATGTGGTTTCGTATTCTATCAAGCAAGATCCGTGGAACATTTTTGAGTAAATTTTTAATGATGTCTAACACCCATTCGGGAAAAAAAAAGTTTAACATATCATAAACTCATAAGTTATTTGGTTATGTGGGGGCTAAATTAACCCAAAAGTTCTTAAGTATTTTACCGGAGAGTACCGAGTTCCATCACTAGGCTACACCTACAAGTTTATAATATGGTTTAAACGTTAAAGATGCTAAACATATTAGATCATAATATCCACTCAGTTTAACATATAAATCTAGTTAGTTTCACATACAATAAAAAGTCACATATGATATAAATTCGAGAGGAATTCTTAAAACCGAGTAAAAGATACGCCATATCTAAATCAATACGTGTATTATAAAGAACAAGTCAAATTCTTAAAACAATACGCCATATCAGTTATAGATAATTCAGTCTTTTCAATAATTAATTAAAGTCGATCCGATGGAAAAGTACAAGTAACAAGTCAAATTATACATTTTGGTAACAAATCGATTCAAAACTGGTACATATAAATATGAGACCGTTATTATAATGTGACCTAGTGACAAAACGGCTCAAATGATTTAGAAGAAACTTGTGCTTGAACTTGGTTGGTTAAACATGAGTAAAAGTCAGTAAATATCTATACTTATATCGGTTTTCGTACATATTAAATTAAAAAAAAAATAGAATTTCGACATCCTTCTAATAACCAAAATATAACTCACTCTCTAATTATCTTCCTTTCTTAAAATAGAGTCAAATATCTGACATTGGTTTGTCAAAAAATTTAAGGCTGGCCACAATGGAGTCGGTTGCCGTCGGTTGCATACGTCGGTTGAGGCCGGTTGCTCCACTGTGGGGTGGCCGGTCGAGGAAGGTTGAGGAGAGAGGAATCCCAAACTCGGTTGCCTCCTCAACCGAGTGTTTAAGCCACAAAATCCAAACCTAATGTAATGCTCAAGTTTTAAGTTTTTTGAGTAAAGAAAAGTAAAAAAAATAAAGAATAAATATTTTCAAATCAAAATTAACAAAAAATAATAATTTATTTCAAAATCAATCAAATCAATTTTTTCAATCATTTTTCATTTATTTATTTTTTATATTTGGTGATAAGAACACAATTTTTTTAGTACTCAATCTTTTTCATTTACTTCCCTTTTTTAATTGATACTCTCTTCGTCTCAAAAAGATGATTCACAAATAAAAAATAGACAAATTATGATATGTGTAACTAATATTAGTTTTGATCAATAAAAAATTATTTTTAACTTATAATTAATATAGAAATTAAAAATGAGTAATTAATGCAAGTTTGATTATAAAGGTAAATAGGAAAACCAGTAATTACCAATCATAAACATATTTAAAAAACTAAAAGCTAGAAAATTATTTTGAGACAAACATAAATAATAAGGTGAACATTTTTATGAGTCGGAAGAGTTGTATTTTATATTGGTTTTGACAAAAAAAACTTGAAAACTAACGAAAAAAGAAATAAATATATTTTGTTTGTGAGAAATCCGACCAAAACACCATCAAAAAAGGAAACAAGTAAAAAACATATATGTTTGTTTGGATCACCACACGACCAATTCCCCCACATTCTTTTCTCTTTCCATTAATAATAATAAATCATTTTTTACTCTCCCTATTCAACCAAACAATTTACCCCCAATTTTTTTCAAACTTATAATTCATATTCTTGTTGGCTTTCTTTTGATTCTTGAAAAGGTATGATGTCACTCACCCACATTTTAATTATCTTAATGTTTGATTTGGGTTTCTTTTGTTTTTGTTTAATTTGGTTTATTATTACAGTTGAAATAATTGGTAGAAAGAAATGTGTATTGGGTACCTCGGTTAGGCCGCGCACATCTGAGTAACCTGAATATGTTAGGTTCTTGTTTTTCTATTTCTAGAAGGGACAAACCCGTTTAGATGGAGTTATATTTTTCCTTTTTGAAAAGATTACCTCGGATTGCAATGGTGGGCGGCGACGGCGAGGATGGAAGGTGGAGATGTTACCAATGGTGATTAGGGTTAGAATGAGATATTTGAATGGTAGATTGGAAATCGCTGTCTTTTTTTTTTGTTAGAGAGAAAAAAGTGGATAAGGGTGGGTTGGGGTTTTCATTTTTCATTTTTTGAAAATTGTTGGAAAAAAGTGTGACTAAACGGGTTTTCAGTTTTTAAATTTTCCTATGAAAAAATTCTTGGAAAATGGGATGCTTTTCACCAACTAAACACACCCTAATATTGTTTGTGTGTTTATTTTTAGTTTTTTGATATGTCATTACGACTGTATTTGGTTTCATGGAAATGAAGATTCTTGGCGTGTTTCCCCAAATTTTGTCGGTTTTTGGTAGATTATATGATTAATATGTTCAATTGTTTGCGTTTCTAGAATTATTTAGGCGGTGGGTGGGTATAGATTCATTTGAGATATCTAAATCACATGTGATTATTGTCAATTTGGACCATCTGTTTAATCATAAAAGCGCAGATGCGTTCCATGGGTCTTGAGTTTTTAGGTTGTGTTAAATGAGCTTACCCGGTAGGTCATGATTGGCATTTTGTAATTGCCTTCATTGTGACAACAAAACAGGCTTTAGCCTTTAGGAGATAGCGAGTGATTGTATGTGCTTTTGTTGTTTGATGTTGTAATGATAAGAGATTTAGTTATTTGAGCGTTTGGCGTTTTTTGATTATTTCAGTATTTACATGTGACTAAATGAATGTTTGTTGCGAGTACTCGTAAACCGATTATTTGACCCATAAGTAACTAGATAACTCTAGTCGTATGTACTATACAAAATACTAGAAACTGATTGTCATCACATGAGAGTGCAATAAATGGATGAACACTTTTACAGCCCAATGCCAAACACACCCTTTGTAGGTAATAACAAGATAAAAATGTTCTTTCCGATGGTAGTATACTGTTCTTGCTTTTTTGGTTAGTACAATCCATCATTACTTGATACAAAAAGTGTCATCTCAAGTGGCACGCCAACCTCCAAAGAGGGAAGGCTTTACCGGTTTAAGTATGTGTGGCGGTGGACTAAAATCCCGTGGATTAGTCGGCCAAAAAGGCCGCCCCCCCTAAGAAAAGGTGCATCTTGAATTCTTGATAGTTCTTTAACCAATCCCCTATTTGATTATATCTGATTTTAAATCATGTCTTGTTTTGGCCCAACTTCCAGAATGTGTACCTTTTATTGTGGTTTTTCAATGTACATGAGTACATATGAATTGCATTGTTTCCAAGTTTCACGGTTTTGCATATTCTTGCTCTGGTCTTTTTCATAGATAAGGACGTGCAGGTATTTTAAAAATCGGTATTCCTTTGGGATTACTAGAATCAACGTTTCAGTTTAGTTAGCAAAATGAGGATCGGGTTTTTTAAATTAGTTATTTCATGAATGAGCAAGATTTTAAATATGCTTACAATATCTTATCAAAACAGTATTATCCAATTTTAATGGTAGATCAGTGATATCATGTGTATGCAATGGGCCGTTTCCTTTATAGGTACACTTTTTGTTTGTACCTCTTTGACCATGCCAAAAATATATAACTCAAATTAAATTTATAGAATGAAGTAAGTTGAATTTGTCTACTTATGTTTAGTTTTCATACTTCTTTTCACCAACCCACAATTTATGATGGTTTCTTTATTTGGCTCTCATTTGACGTATCATTATTCATCAATCTCATCGGATTGCTGAATCTAGGAGTGTCATCTTGAATATAAATCTTATTAGTTAATCGAACTTATTTCATTTTTTGCTAGTTTTTGTGGAACTCTAAAGTTTCTATTTCTCGCATTGTTACTTAGATTTCCTGTTTCTGTCAGATTCTGAGGCGATATGGCTCGTACTGATGATAAAGAAGCACCGCCATCTGGATCTGCAGTTCATGATGATTCTGATACCTCGTGTTATGCAACTGAAGATGAAGAAGATACCCAGATACATTTGGGTCCCAAGATTAGTATCAAAGAGCATCTTGAGAAGGACAAGGTTATTACTTTTTTAGTACATTTGCATACCCTAGTTTGTTACTAGACTTCGTAACCTCTAGGTTATCGTGAAAGTAGATCGGCCAAATTGGTGGGTCGGGTAAAGGGTCCAAAGTGCAACAAGTAATTTTGGCAGGGGACGTGAAATTACCAATTCAACCCGATAGTCATACACTCATACGCCCTAGGAAAAGTTCAGTTGGGGGAGATTTTGTTTATTTCCTTTTTTAGTACATTTTCGGTATGCATGTTCATACCCTGTGGCTTAGATCTGGTCGTATGTCATTTTGGGCTCCAAAGATCCCAATTTATTGATGCTTCACTTTTAAGGGAGTTTACTATATCGTGGTTTATTTTATGGCACCCAAGTATACTGGAATAAACATTTTGCTGTTAACTTTCGTGATTGTGCGTTGTTGATTTAGGATGATGAGAGTTTGAGGAAGTGGAAAGAGCAGCTGCTTGGAAGCGTTGATGTCAGTCAAGTTGAAGGTACTTTTTCTGTTGATTTACTTATTCTTATATAATCACCGCCCTATAGTTAAAATCTAGAGTAGAACTTGCGTATGAGCACTGGCAGATTCATGAGTATGCACTGCTGCTACAAAAATGGATGGGTGAGGCAGGTTGGGAAATGGGTTCATACTTCAAATAATTCCGGATCAAAATGGGTCACTTTGGTCTCTCCATGAGTAAATAACATAAAGGTCCCTGTGATTTGCTGAATATTATGAAACCGGGGTCCTGGCCCCTCGACAGTACTAATTACGAATTTGGCCTTTAAAAACGCTGTTTGCTTACCTATTTGGTCCCTCGCCCTTTACCCTTTTTAGAGATCAAAAGCGTAAGTAGTCACATACTTGAGGGGCTAAAACTGAAACCAATTAATACTTGAAGGACCAAATGTGGAAGAAAACAATGTTTATCAGGAGCCTTACTCGTATTTAATATTGGCGATGGATCATTTCCATGTGTTTGAGCAAACCACATGGATCATTTATGTACTTGTTTAGACAATGATGAATATTAATTAATAAAACAATCTAGGAAGCTGTAAACACTCAAGTACTTGCTTAGTTACCCGTTAGAAATAAAAGATAACTCAGATTAACCCGTTCCTACCTATTTGGGTTGAAATTGGATCCTCTGGATCGATGACGTCGTGTTTCCACATATTTTCTAAGAACTATAACTTTGTAGCGTTATTTTAAAGAAATTCGGGATCTTTGCTTTGTCCATCAGTTGCTTCATACGAAAATCTATATTTGGCAACCGTACCTTCCCGCCAATTGCAGCCTTTCTGTTTTTAAATATTTTTTTCAACAAACATTATGTATAGCCCCAGCTTGTTCCTGTATATATATTGGTTCACAAGATTCCCATTTTTTGTTGTTAAACTACTTTAGAAGCTGATGATCTGACATGTTCTTTTGTACTGTTTCAAATCTGTGGCAGAAGTTCAAGAACCAGATGTGAAGATACTGAATCTTACCATCGTCTCTGCTGGTAGACCCGACATTGTTCTTGAAATCCCTGATTCCGGCAACCCGAAAGGCCTATGGTTCACCCTAAAAGAAGGTAGCAAGTATAGTTTGAAATTTTCGATCAAGGTTAGCAACGACATTGTTTGTGGGCTAAAGTACACCAACCAAGTCTGGAAAACTGGCCTCAAGGGTACCCTCTTTCTATCATCTTTATTCTTACATTCTCGATGTTTTTTTTAAACTTTTCAAGGGGTATAATGGCATAACGGCTACCCTTTCAGGTCTTTGTCGGTTTAACCCTTCTTATTTTGCATGGTTTAGTCTATTTACTTTTTCATTTGTCATCTTTTTGCAACTTTTTTATGAGAACAAAAAAACGTTTAGGGATCATACTACTACAATGGAAAAGTGTATGAGACTTGATAAAAGGATTGAAGTTGTTGGTTAAATCTAACATATAGAGACGTTGAAGGGAACAAACCAATGCGAAAAATAGTTTAATGGTTAAACCACTAACATGGCAAATGTCTAGGGGTTAAACAACATGAACCCTTTTTGCAATCATTTTAATCGTTATGATGAACCTTCTGTAAGTTCATTGATGCAGTTGACAGCTCCAAAGAGATGCTTGGGACGTTCGGCCCGCAAGCAGAACCCTACATACATGTAATGCCTGAAGAGGTTACTCCCTCGGGTATGTTTGCGAGAGGAAATTATTCTGCAAAAACCAAGGTAACTTCTTTTTGTGCTTATGGCGAAATGGGTAGGTCGGGTAACAAGTTTGGGTCAAAAGTCAAAACAGGTCGGGTTGGGCTGACCTTGAACATCTTGGTCATTTAAAGAAAGGGTTTGTGTGCCGTATAGGCAATATTGTAACAAAAAAACTGATTTTTTTTTCCTTCAAAAATGATACTACGTAATATTTATATAAAAAGGTTGATTTATGTATAAAAAAAGGTAATATTTATACAATTTAAATTTATATAAAAATACTAAGATTACGGGTTATATTATACCTTGATGCGACACAAGTCATCTTAATGATTCAGATTTATAAAGAAGTAGACAAATGAAAATAGAGGTTGGTATTTACGCTAAAACACTGAAATGATTTAAGAGGTTTTATGCATTAAACAAATTTGCCTGATGTTAAACCGATGACCTGTTTAACATATTTTTACCTCATCATGTCCAGTTCGTTGATGATGACAACAAGTGCTATTTGGAGCTTAACTACACTTTCGACATCCAAAAAGACTGGGCAAAGTAGATAAAGATGGTTTCGATATTCCAAATCGTCGACTATAACAGAATTTCTTAACAGTGGGTTCATTTTAGGAAGTTTTTGGCTAGTCTGAACTTGCAATTGAAAGTTCTTAATTGTTATTGTGGTGATTGTTATGTTTGCAGTTAGACTTTGCATATACAGAGTTGCAAACACATTTTATTGTCCGTTTGATTTCCGCAAGATATGTAGCCGTTTTATCTAAATCTATTCGTTTATGTTTATGATGGTTATTTAATGCTTTTAAGCTGTCTTTCAAATCATTGTATCGTGTTCAATGAACACTTCCTGCCATCAAAAGGCCAAAACTGATGTCGATTTGATGTCTTGATAAGTCATCTTGATGGAAATCAAGCTTTGGTTCGAGATAAGAATTGCTTGAAAACATCTATTAAGGTTATATTCAGTGAATCATGCAATTCAAGTCGAGTTCCAATTTACACGAGCTCGACTTGTCATAGATTATGAGATCGATTAAGTCGATGATTAGCAACTAGTACGATGAGTAACAAACTATGAAGATTCAAGTCCAATCTTTGCACACCCAACTTGGGTATCTTTAAGCAAAAACAATTCACACAATACATATCAAACAAAACAAAATCATCGTAATAGAACTTTTAACCATAATTTAATTAAAATACACGTTAAAAACTAAACTGCTATAAACTGTAAACTATATTAAACCTGCATAATATAGAATCATCATCTTAACCCAAACTTATAACTAAGCAAACAGAATTCACACAATACATATGATACAAAATCATCTTAATAAAACAGACAAAAACGTATAAAAACGTAAGAAAACATATGAGACTTAAGAAAACGGGCGAAAACGTATAAAAGCTTATAAAAATGGACGGAAACGTATAAAAACGGACGAAAACGTATAAAAACGGACGAAAACGGTCGAAAACATATAAAAACATAAGAAACCGTAAGAAAATGTCTGAAAAACTTAAGAAAACGGATGAAAACGTGTAACAACAGACTAAAACGTATAAAAACAAATGAAAACGGATGAAAATGTGTAAAAACAGATGAAAACGTATAAAACGGACGAAAACGTATGAAAACGAAAGAAAAGCGGTCGAAAACGTATAAAAACGAATGAAAACATATAAAAACGAACAAAAACGTATAAAAACGTTTGAAAACGAACGAAAACGTAATGAAATGATTATGAACTAAATTCGTTATATCTCAACCATAGGGAACAGAGAAAAATGAAAGAAAATCTTGCCGGGAATGTGAAAAAGATGAAAAAATCATTGGGGAAGAAGAAGAAACGATGGGGAAGATTGATAAAAAACAATAAAGCAACTTTTTTTTTTTGTTTGGTAGCCATGAGAGTCTGAGTGATAAAACAAACCAAAAGATGTCCTTTTAACATTTTTTCTTTTTGTTTTGTTTTAGATTTATTTTCTCAATTTAGTTTTTGAAGACAGTAATATGTACTGTGTAATTAGAAAGAATTAATTACAAATATAAAAATTAAAATATATTTGATGTTTCATTTCATTAATAAAATTACATTAAAATGGGAGCGTCTTGACATGATTCGACCCAACACAACCCTTGATGGATTGATCAATTGATTTTTTCGCTCAAAATAGGAACCACCTTAGAATTCCGGCTAGATCCGCCACTGATAGGGAGCTTACTTTTAAGGGTATTTATGTCATTTCTGCTTATTACTGAGTAAGATGTTATATGTCTAACTGGGTCTTACTCAAAAGAAAAAAACAAACAAAAAAATCGCCTCTCCTCTTCTTGGTAATAGTAAGAGGGCTAGTAAGATTTTTTTTTTAAAACAAACACACCCTAGTGTTATTTATTAAGTGCTAATCCGTCTCTCTTCACAAAAAAGAATATAAAATTTTGTAAACTTTTGACAAAAATCACCGTTTC
Organism: Chrysanthemum lavandulifolium; assembly: GCA_022545495.1. NCBI lineage: Eukaryota > Viridiplantae > Streptophyta > Magnoliopsida > Asterales > Asteraceae > Chrysanthemum > Chrysanthemum lavandulifolium. Next base: position 26,901,866 of record CM040239.1, read on the forward strand.
AGTTCTCAATAGTTTATGGGTTTCCATATATATTAGAGTAGAATACAAAGTGCTTATAGTTCTAAATATAAGGTTCACTCCACGCCGCCATTATTGTCGCCCCCGTTATCCTCGCTCTTATCATCGATGATCATAGGCATTCGTCCATGTTGAGATAGTCATTCTCCGAGTCTGTCTTCGTTTGAGTTGCTAACAAACTTTTAAATTTTGATCATAAGGTGATATATATATTTGAAGAATCTTTCTTATAGACCTGCGATAAAATTGCATCACAACAATAAGAGACTATAATAATAACATGCCAAGAAAACTTTAATGCCAACAAGAAAGTGAACCTTGAGGGATAGAAAATTATTATGAGACACTAGTTGAGGCTCTATAACAAATTGGACATATTCGTGGCTGGACCATAAGTTTAAAGCCTTTTCAAACAGAGCATAAACTTTCAATTCCATGTGCTCATAGTTCCTTCCATTTGCAATAAGATCCCAAGCAGAGCGTAAAAGGCCCTGACTTTTAATGCAAATCTCTTCCAAAATGATATTTGAAATAATTTGTTCAATTATTTTAGATAATTTTGGATCACGATTGAGAAGAAAGAAGTTCGTGAGAAGAAAAATGTTATATCTTTGTATGAGAAGATAATCGCCTATTTCCGAGACCACCTATTTCAACACAGATGACAAGAAAATCGCCAAGCCACGTGCCACACACGACTTTCATTGCCAAAATCCATGGCTGGTCAAATACAAGCTTGATGGTTTTTTGGTAGAACTCAAAGATTTAAAAACAAAATGTTACTTCTTATTGTTGTGAATTAAAGTGTTTGGGTTTGAGTAGCTAGAGAGAATTGAGTAGCTAGAGAGAATGAATGCAGTGATGAATGAAGACGTGTTTGGTGTTTGTATTTATAAGGGCTTATTAAATGGTGGTGGTGAGAGCCAATGGGAGTCAAGTGTGCGGATAGGAAAGGATGACCGTTGGATTAAAATAGATCTTGTGGTTGTTGAGACTTGTGTTTGTTAATGTGTGTATTTTGGTGGAGATAAAGAGGGAGGAAAAAGAGTTGTCGAGTTTGGTGGCTTTATTTTTACACAATGTTCTCGAGTTAGAGTTCAGGATGAAAAAGAAAGAAAATTGAAAGTAAAAGAAGAAGTTGTGTCCTGAAGTATTACTTAAAGAGGAAAAGAAAATGAAATGTAATGAAAGTCAGTGTATTTTGTTGATTCTTAAATTAATGTGTTTCGTGACATATTTGGAAAAAAAATGTTTACTTTACATTACTTTTCTTTTCTTTAAGCATAGTCTAATTCCATCCGTGTGCATGCTTTGGATTGTTAATGTAATGTGTGGGTATGATTGTTTGATGGGAGTTGATACTCACACCATATATTTTGATTAATACACCACAAATTATGCATTATAGTATTGTCCAGTACAAACTTGTACTGTAATGCACTGATTGTGGTGCGTTAAACAAAAAATGTTAAAAATGTGGTGTGAGTATCAATTCCCTTGTTTGACGGTATGAAATAGATGGTGGAGTTGTTTTGGTAGCATGCAAAAATAAATATGGGTAGTTGATGGAAAGTGTATGTAGTTTTATGATTCAATGTTGGTTGTTGAAAAATTTATGACAATATACCCGAGATTTGAGTAAAAATGTATTAAAAAACGGATCTTGAATTCTTGGTGGAAAAAGAAACCAAATGCCTTAATATCATGATTAAGTAAATTATCATATTAGCAAAGTTGTTTCTAAAACATAGAGTCCATCTTTTTCATACTCACAAAGATTGTTGCTTTCGAAAATGATCATTTAAGAATTGAATTACAATTTCATGTAAAGTCCAACCTGTAAACACATGGTATAAAAAGATTATGGAAACTTTAAAACATCCATAACAACATCCATGGCTGGTCCAAATAGAAGCTAACGATTTAAGTTTCTAGGTACAACAAACGGTTGATATTTCGATTTCAAAGAAGCAAGGATTGTATGGTGACTGCACACATAAATATATTAGGGCTAGGTTATAAGTTAGTGTTTTATATTCTAGGATAAAAAAGATAGGGTTTTTGAGTGGGCATAAGAGCAATAGCAAATCACTTTCATATACATAGTTGCAAACACATTTTATTGTTCGTTTGATTTCCGCAAGATATGTAGCCGCTTTCTCTAAATCTATCTGTTTATGTTTAATGACCGTTATTTAATGCTTTTAAGCTGTCTTTCATGTCATTGTACCGTGTCCAATGAACCGAGAAAACTTCCTGCCATCAAAAGGCCAAATCTGGTATCGATTTGATGTACGTCTTGATAAGTCATCTTGATGGAAGCTCAAGCTTTGGTTCCATATAAATTTCGGCTGCAGAATATCTTTTAAGATTATGATATATAGACCAAATTCGAATTGCATGAAAACATCTGTTAAGGTTATAATATTCAGTGAATCATGCAATTCAAGTCGAGTTCCAATTTACATGAGCTTGACTCGTCATATATTATGAGATCGAGTTTTGTACTCAACCTCTTTATATATCGCATACTAGCTAGGGCTTATTAAGTCAATGATTAGCACCAACTATGATGAGTAACAACAAACTATGAAGACTCGAGTCCGATCTTTGCACTCTCAACTTGGGTACCAACGGGTACATGCGTTGCTTAATTGGGTTTGGAAATAATATTTTGCAAAAATGATTCCATTTTGAGAATGGATGGACACTCCACTTTGTCTTTCACATATTGTCTTGTCTTTATGAACAAAAAATATCACAATGAGCTAGAAGTGAGAAGGCGCGAGTACATGCGTCGCTTAGTTGGTTTTGGAAGGTAAAATTTTGTAAAAACTGTACTGAAGTAGATGCTAATTAGCATCAGACGCCAAAACAAGACAATAAATTTCTACGTAGTACATGCTAAAACTGTGATCTTTATCATCAAGAACAAAAGTTGCATTGTCACTCTTTATAAAGTACCAGAGAATAAACATTTGTGACCTGCTTCACTTGTATGAATGTATGACACAATGATACACCATACATGATTATTTTATACCAACATTTTCATCCCCAATAGGGGTTTGGTTTAAAAAAAAGGAGCATTTACATATATATCTTTGCAAAATTCAAAAATTACATATGTATCCTTTTGATGCATTAAAAGCATTGTACTTTATGCATCAAAAACTAGTAAAAAGGATATATATGTAAGAGTTAATTACATAATTGGTCCTTGTGGTTTGTCGGATCTTGCAGAAAATGTCCCTGTGTTTTTTTTTTGACAGGTCATGTCCTCGTGGTATGCAAAAGTTACGGGTTTGGTCCTTTGACGGGTCGTGCTGTTAGTTGACCGTTAACTTGACAAACCACAAGGACGATTTATGTAACTAACCAAAAAAAAAAAAAAAAAAAAAAAAAACTTTAAAAAAAAATTGATTAAAAAAAAATTGTTTAAAAAAAAAAAAAAAAAAAAAAAAAAAAAAAAAAACTTTAAAAAAAAACGCTTACAAAAATATTTATTACACTTAAATTGGTGCTTATGATAACGCGAGGCCTAAGAGATTTTTTTTTTTTTTTTTAATTATTATACTTAAATTTTGGGCTTATGTACAACATGAGGGTCTAATTTTTTTTATTATCAAAATTTAAAAAATGAAAAATAAAAAAATTAGGCCCTCACAACGTGAGGGCTTAAATTTTTAATGCGTACAAAATACGCATTAAAAATATAATGGATGAAAACGTATAAAAATTGATGAAAATATACAAAAAATTAATGCGTATTTTGTACCCATTAAAAATCCATTTTGTACGCATTAAAAAATTTTGTACGCATTTTGTAAAAATTTTTGTACGCATTTTGTACGTATTTTGTAAAAAATTTTGTACGCATTTCATACGTATTTAGTATGCATTTTGTAAAAACTTTTGTACGCATTTTGTAAAAATTTGTACGCATTTTGTAAAAATTTTTGTACGCATTTTGTAAAAATTTTTGTACGCATTTTGTACGTATTTTGTACGCATTAAAGCATTAAAAATTTAAGCACTCACGTTGTGAGGGCTTAATTTTTTTATTTTTCATTTTTTAAAGTTTAATAAAAAAAAATATTTAGGCTCTCATGTTGTACATAAGCCCAAAATTTAAGTAAAATAATTAAAAAAAAAAAAAAAAAAAAAAAATCTTAGGCCCTCACATTATACATAAGCACCAATTTAAGTGTAATAAATATTTTTGTAAACCTTTTTTAAACAACTTTTCGTTTTTTTAAGTTTTTTTTTTTAATTTTAAATCGGTTTTTTTTAAACAATTTTTCTTTATTTTAAGCGCTTTTTTTTTTTTTTTTTTTTTTTGGTTAGTTACATAATCGTCTTGTGGTTTGCAAGTTAACGGTCAACTAACAAAGATGACCACAAAAGGACCAAACCAGAACTTTTGCATACCACGAGGACATGACCCGTAAAAAAAAAACACATGGACATTTTCTGCAAGATCCGACAAACCACAAGAACCAATTATGTAATTAACTCTATAAGTAATTATTGAAATTTACAAGGATATACATGAAATTATACCTAAAAAGAATAATCTAAAACCGAACTTTTGGTTCAGGGTTTGGTTTTAGCCAAAACCCGCCCCAAACAACCCCATGCTCACCTTCTCCATGTAAACTTCGTTTCTCTACGTTTTTACTTCTAGTCTTGCCTTATGGTTTATATATATGCTTTTTGCTTTTTAGGTGTTAATGCTACATAATTTGAAATGTTTGTAATAAAACATATGATTTTAACTAAATTACAAAGTTATTGAAAAATTATCTTAAGACGATTAAAAATGTATAATTTTTTTTAGCAAATTGATTGGAGGTTTTCAGCTTCCTAAATTCAGTTTGGTTCGCATTTGACTCGTTTGACCCTTTCCGCTATAGATACAAATTAGAATTATTTATAAATAGTTAATGTGTTAAGTGTTAAAAAATTATCTTATTACTATATATTTTTTTAGTAATGTTACAAGTCTTTTACCTATGCTGATTTGTGCTAACTCAACTGACTCATTCTTGTTTTAATCTTTACTTGAAATCATTTACCTATATTTATAAATAGTAATAACTAGCAGAAATGCCCGCGCGTTGCAGCGGGGATTCTATAATAGTGGAAGTCATATAATAGTGCAAGTTAAATTTACAGTTTAATGTTTGTATGATACTATTTTAGCCAACGCTTTTATATGATAGTGCAAGTAAATAACTTACGCGTCATAAGTTATAGCAACCACAGTAGATAAAAGATGCCAACGAACAAATTATACATGCATAATGAATGCGCGTTAAGAGTAACCATATTCTATAAGAACATATAATTATGCTACCCTAGAGCAATGGAAAGAGTAAATGGGGATGATAAGAAATCAAGTCACACTTTGAGCAATTTTATAAGTTAGCAGACATGCGCTTCTGCGGCAATCAATGACAACCCATAAATTGCAAATAAGGTGGCCATTTTATGAAAAGCCCATAAAGTACGCGCTTTGCTGTTGTGCAAGCTACGTACAAAACTCATATTTATGTTGTACATTTATGATAAGAATTTATTTACAATGCAACACCCGAACCAGCCCACTGAACCCAGCCCCCGACCCCAGCCCCTATACCAACGCCATTACCAGAGTATCTTTTGCAAGTAAGACGGAAGTAAATCACCTGTGATGCAACATCTACATCAATCTCGTCAAGCACCTACACAAATAGACTAAATTTTATCAAAATAAATCCACATATACTAAGAAAATGAACACCGGAATCAAATTCACCAACCGAACCCACTGAACCCACCGAACCACCCCCTGAACCCACCTCCTGAACCAACCCCCTGAACACACCTTTCTCTCTATTGTTGATCCTGAGCTACATTTCTTTTTTTTATTTAGTGTAAGTAAAATTAACATAAGTATTTTAAGTGCAGTTGGGTCAAACGCATGGAATTTTCTCTATTACGCCAAAATTGTCCATAAAAAATGAGCAAAAAACAAAGACAGACAAATGAAAATGAAATGATTACGACCTTTACGTCAAGGAAACTAATCACACCAAAACTTAAACTACTTTGCATATTTTGTATAGACCAAATTTTCAAACTTGCCTGATAGGTTGACGAAGGAACACTTCTTTGTTGCTATATAGACTCTTTAACAATGAGGTCCATTAGCCACCTTACCTGCACCATAACACAAACCATCATAAAATTAGCAGTGAAACTAACACAGGCTATATTTAAGGAAGTGGTTGATTCATACCGCCTCCCAAAAGCAATTGTGGTTCCCAATTTCATAGGCTTACCCAAAGCAGGTCCAATGCGTGTACCCGTCAAAACTGAATACCATATGCCGCTGGTGTCCTTCTGTCCACCCTGCTAGATTTCAAATATATCAACAAAATCTTTTCTCATGAAAGTTGACGAAAAAAAATGGTATAGATCAGTAAAATATACATATGCGTACATTGCACAACTATAAGGGCCACTACTACAAAAAGAAACTTAACTTTCATTAACTCTATGATAACTAATGTAATTCTAGGATCCACAATTTATAATTAGAGAAACACCATTGAAAGCCTTCGACTACAGAGCATAAGAAATAGATGTGTTTTTTAGTATGTACCAATAATTATTTAGGTAAAATTAACTAAAAATTCATTTTACATGAATAAAATTCATTTTCTTGCAAGAAAAATATAGACCGAAATGAAGACGCAAATGTAATAGCCCACACATACAGAGGTGTTCAAGAACAGAGACTGAAGTCGTAAATAGGCGCAACCTTGTTGCCTTCACACAGGTCTTAGATGATTGACAACAAAATTTCTTTTCCAAATATTTTCTTTATAGTAATTCCACTGACTAAATCTCTTAAGTCGTGAGATGAGATCCAACTTTATGCTTTCAAAATGCACACATATTACGGAAAGATTATAAATTTTACTTCCATTTCCACTGGAGTTTCATTTTCCAGTGGAGTAAATTCTTTTTCAACAATGGTGACTGTAGACCCATTTTCAGAAGCTTATGTGACTGGGTAAACTTAACTCAAATGAAAAAAGTATTGCACTTTAGAATGTGTACCTTGGAACCTGGTTTATGGGTCTATTAAAAGCCCAGAAGTTGCAGAGAAGGTCTAGCAGGTCCATGAGAAAATCTAACAACTTTTGAAGAGCCAAGCTGTCGTATCTGGAACGAAGCATTTTTCATGATATATCCCTTTACCAAAAAATAAAACTAAAAATAAAGGGTCAAAAAAATGGTTAGCTAAAACGGCAACATGTCAAATGGGTCTTGTGGGTTGAAATTGGTTTGATAACATTTTTATCTGCTATTTTTTGTGACCATAAAATTGATAACCTTTTTTAGTTTCTGCTTATCTGTTATTTTTTAGGGTTAAGAAAAAATCCCAATTTACTTTTTAAGATTCTTGTAACACAATAAGCTAAAACATTTTGTCCTCCATCCAAAGTTTAAGCACAAAAAGTGCTACCAACATTAGAAAAACAAAATAAGCCGATAATCAGTTTCTACAACAAAACCAAAATTATCAACAACAGAACCGTAAACAATATCATCACTTGAACAAAACCCACAACCATACAATCCCAACAATCCTTATTTTACCCCAGAATAAGCAAATAAGCAGAGATTAATTTGGAATACACCTATCTCCACAAATTAATACCCCATTATAAACTATATAATTATCAGGAAACCAATCCCAAACACAGTTAAAGATTCCTAAACTACTCCCTCCGTCTCAATATAATTGTCCGCATTTTCTTTTTTGGATGTCTCAAAATTATTGTCCACTTTCCTTTTATAGTAAAAGAAAGAGAATTTAGTGAAGGAATATTCCTTTTGAATGGTTGAAAATTAAAGTGGTCCCACTTTTATTAAATTGTGTGAATCTTGTCTAGTGACAATAATTTTGAGACGGAGGGAGTATAACAATCACAAAACAAAATCAAACCTTTTTTTTACTTCAGCCTTCTTTGTAATCCATAAATCTCACTGAAAATAGTTGGAACCTGCAACTAAACAAAACCCATAAATAAAATGACAAACTTCGTATATAAAAAAAAAATAACTGATGATTTTTTTATTTTTTATGGTTGGAGCTGAAAGCTGCTTCCAATGAAGTAATACCGGCCGGCAAGATTGGGGTCACTGGAAAATTTGTTTTGTATGTGTGTGTTTTTTTGATCTACTAATTGAGTGTTTTTTTGTGAAGGTAGTGTGTGTGTTTTGATAAGATGGAGAAGAAGGATGAGAGACGCTGGAATTTTCTAGGAGATGTTAAACTTTACACCTGGTAATCTTTTTTTTTTTAATTACGGAGTCATTACACGGAACGGTTGATGAACAGTCACCCCAACACCACAATACAGCCAATACAAAAGTGCCACAATATCCACCAAAATACTGTTTGGGCTTAATGATAAATAAGTTGTCACACCCCAAATTACTGCTTTGCAATGGAATGGAATTCTCGGGATAGATCATCATAGACCACAATCACAAGTTATATTGAACGACCTAAAGTGTCGTTTGAAAAGAACATCGTTTGATTTAATAAAACAATCGAGTTTACAAAGTATAGGTCCCAAAAGGTTATAAAGTTTGCGGAAATATAAATATATTACAAGTCCAAACGATGGTTTTGAAAGAAAGTGCCATAATGTACAATGATGTAAGTCGACGCCACGACTCAAAAGGGGTTCCTTAACCATGCCATGATGAGTATGCCTTAGTTACCGAAAATACATTCTAAAACGGTCAACAATAATGTTGGTGAGAAATCATAGGTTTAGTAAATGTTTTATACGACTACGCAAGTATAGATCGTGTATGACAATCATGTCACATAAAATGTTATGGTATGACAATCATGTCACATATAAATGTTAAGTGTATGACAATCATGTCACATAAAATGTTACAATTGCTATAAGTCCATGACAATCAAACTAGACTGCTCATAATGTATGCCCCAACAGAGTGTTTGCCGACAACTCAATAATGTTATTAAATGAGATGCATCCGTATGACTAGTTGGGATTCACCAACCCGGATGGGCGTCACCTCGATAGATCTATCCACTCACCCTCGCTTCTAAGATTAACGGTTCATGTTCGTGAAATGGGACTTTCAATTGGCATGTGGTAACTTAAGCAATGTAAATGAATTTAACATACTTGATATCGTAATAAAATGTTGTGCAATGTATTCTCCCGTAGGTTTGAAAATAATTAAAAGCATGTACGACGGGCTATGAAAACTCACTTGTAAACCGGTATGATGACAAGAGTGAGTACACCGAGATGTAGCGGGATACTTTAATCTGGACCTATTACGAATGATATGATATGTAATGAGTTATGATGTAATGTTATGCATGCATTTCAGATGTTATTTATACCATTTGCGAGTTTTGAAAATAATACTTATCGTCGAAAAATACTCTTTGACGTCTTGACCATTCTTAAATTACTTTACAAGTATTTACGTCAAAATGTCATCCTACAATGGTTTCAGTAATAATTTATGGTGAAATTTTAACTTTTCGACGTAAAATCATGTCGCCGGAAATTTCATAAAAGTGACAAAATGGCTTCAAAAACTAGTCGTAAAATGGTGTCGTCGAACGTTAGAAAACGAACTCGACGGTTTTGGAAAGCTTGTATCAAAATCTAGAAGTTTTAGTACATGAGTTTTCGTCATAGAGGTCTCGAACATAAAGATAATAGAGGTTAAATATGGTGGTTTTGTCCAAAATGTGGTTTAAAAATGAGTTTCGGCAAAGTTTATGCAACCGTAAATAATTTATTACAACTCCGCTATACAAACGGTTGGTCGTTTTGGAAAATATGCTTGGTGATCTCGATTTTACTAGAAGACATCTCGTTACAAAAAGTTCTACATCATAGTTAAAAACAGCCTTCAACATGGTCATTTTAGTTACCGTAACACTTGTCTCGTAAAAATAATATAGTTTTTCTGAAAATAATAGTTACGGCAATTTTATGAAAACGTATATCTTAGTCGTTTCAAATCCGCTTTCACGTATTATACGTCCTTAGCTTCGTATCAAAGTATACTAATATATTTTGATAAGTCGAAATAATTTGTAAAGCTTAGGACTCGCTTTTGACTCGCACAAAACTAAAATAGGTTGTTTGAAATTTCGAAAAATATATATTTCGTCGTCAAACTTGAAAAATTCATAACTTCTTCGTTATAACTCCGCTTTAATCCGCTCAAGCGCCACGGATTCGCTTTTAAAGTATATTTTCTAATTATCTAGGCCAAAACTCATGTCTACTGTCGGATTTTCCAGAAAACAAAATAAGAACAGACCACTTTTATATACTTGTCGAAAATAGTTTTCTCGTACTAAACCTATTCCAATCCTTCAAATCAACTCCAAAGCTATTCTAATCCTACCATACACCTTCTTAGGGTGTCATGGGTTCCTAAACATCATCAAGACCAATATATACCAAGGGAATAATTATAGGATGACTTTATATGTATAAAACTCTAAAAATCAATGTAAAATGGTATAAATACACATAAGTCTTGCATGTTAGCTAAGAAAATGATGAAATATATATGAAATGAAAATGGAAAATGTAAAATGAAGTGATATGCTTACAAGTTACTATGATGAGGTGATTAGAACAAGGATTAACCTAAACACCCTAGGTTTTTATTTCAAAACCTTAATAAGAGTGTAATCTAGATTGTGTTAACTTGAGCTTGAAAAAAAATTGTGATTTCTTGCTAACTCCTTGTGAAGGCCGGTCTTGAGAGGAAAACAAAGAGAAGAAAAACTTTACTTGACTAACCCTTGCAATAATGAAAATGAATGAAGTGAAAATGAAAGAGTTGGAGTAAAAGTCTATACTATCAAAGAAAATTTCAACAATCATTAATTGCTACCCTCCCCATAGGGCCGGATTTTTGGGGGATTTGTTTCAATATTATTTATTATTTTTTTTTTTTTTATATTGTGTAAATAATTGTGTAAGTAAAGATAGGTAAGTACAAATGTGTTGTAACTTGTATACAATTGTGAAATTAGAGTAGTATGGACTAAAAATAAGTTTTAATGGATCAAAGTAAAGTATAATGAGATCATAAAATTGTAAAATACATTTCTTGTAAAATTTGAGTGATATAATAATTATCGTGTAGTTTTTAAGAAAACGTCGTAATAATATAAATTTAACGATTTATATACAAAATAAATTTAAAACACTAGGTAAACTCAAAATATAGTTTTTATAAACTAAATGTAAGTATAAAAATATATCGGGATCATTTTTGGAAGTAGCGGATTAAATGCTCAAAATAATAACTCACGCGATAACGTTTATTTAATATAAAATTTACGCATTTAATGTGAAATGCAAAGTCATGAATGAACTAACATGATGCAAATGAAATGTAGACTAAACTTAGTCCATATGAAATGTTCGTGATGATATGATCATGAATTCGCCGCTAAACCATAAAGGTTATGCGAATTTGGAACACGTAAACCTAGTTTACGATAAATGTTGAAATAGTGAAGCATGAATTGTTTCGAGAAATGACCTGAAAGTACGGGTTGTCACATAAGTCATTAACAGTCCACCAATAGGAGGCCTAATTAGGAGAAAACGGAACCCGTAAAAATGTACTGTTGACCCCGTTCAATTTTGGGAATTAGTATATTTTATAATTATGGCTACTTAATGTCAAGGTTGCTTATTATTGTGAGGTCCTTTACTATGACCTTTACTATGGGTGTAATTTTGTTCAAAAAAAGACAAAACTATGAGATAAACTGGTTCATTGTGTATCTGTGTTGAGGCATTTCAAATCATCTTCTCCAAGTAAAACTTCATTTTTGCATGTTTTTACTTTATTTCTCTTTACATGCTTTTTATCTTTTGGGTGTTAATGTTACATAATTTGAAATGTTTGTAAACACATTTGTATTATTAAGATATAGATAATTTTAAGACTTTAAGTAAATTACAAGCTTCATATTATATATAAATTTTGAATATGGATACAAATAGGGATGGCAACGGGGCGGGGAAAATCGGTGATTGTATTTACCATCCCCATCCCCGTTTTCACTGTCCATCCCCATCCCCGTTCCCATCCCCATCGGGGAATTGCTTTACATCCCCATCCCCGCCTCCAATGGGGATTGGGGATCCCCGTGGGGATTCGGGGATTTTCAATCCTTATGAACTAACATAAATTTTCCATCAACTCATAGAAAATATAAAGAATGTTAACTCATAAAGTGTTTCAAGAAACGTGCGTACATCACACATAGTAGGATTCATTACAATTTCAATTCAACTTTAAAGCATCCTCAACATTGTAACATCACATATAATATAAAAAAAATATGTATCATGTGTCTATTCGGACAAAATAATAAGTAGTATGTTGTTCGTGCTTATGCTTCTAATTTTAAAGGTACTTGATTCTATAAATATCACATATGCATATAAATATACATGTCGATACTCATAAACATATATACATATACATATACAAGTTAATCGAGTATGGATATAACATATAAATTCTAAATACTTATACACTAGAAAGATAGAAGTCGGGGTCGGGTTCGGGGATTTATGTTATCCCCATCCCCGCCCCATCCTCAGTTTCATATTTTGAGGATTACCAATCCCCGGTCAACTCGGGGATTCCCCAGTCAAAATCGGGTCCCCATCGGGTACAGATTTTTTTGCCATCCCTAAATACAAATATACCATCTTTGGTTGTGTTTTTTTATTTTTAAATTTATTATATTCCAAATAAAATAAGCTTTAGCTATTTATTGATTTAATTTGTGGGTGTTCAAAATATATCCATATTCGGATATCCAAAAAATTGATAAAATATTATTAATAAGTAGGGTTTTATGAAATGCCAGTTTTGTAACTCATATAAAAGTTCTCCCAAAATTATAGATATTTGGATATTCAGATATATGAAAATATTTTCTGAAATTTCGAATATCTGAATTTTTAGAACTTAGCTAAAATATTGAGTTTACCATAAAACCGTCATCTCATATTTTGGATATCTGAAAACTAAAAAAACCTAAAACCAAACCGCAAAATGATTGATTGTTATTAGAATTCATTGATTACAAATGAAGAGGGAAATGAGAATATATACAGTGATTAACGGCGTAACGAACTTTTAAACATTATTTACACTTGCAATCTTTATAGTTTGCATTGTTTTATAAAATGAGTAAAACTAGTAATGATTCAATAACATGCTTGTTCACTACCCCGATGCTCCTCATTATACTAATTGTAGAAAATGATTTCCAACGATGCTTGGGACAATATTTTTGAGAAGTAAGTTTAATTCGTAATTCCTATTGATATTTGTATCTTGTTTCTTATTTAGGCTGCTAAAAATGTCCCTCTTTAATTAACAATCTTTTATGGGTCGTTGTAGAATGAATGAGTTCTTAGTTAGCACATATATTAGTGATAAAGAAACGATTAAAGGGTGTATAATTTCTTACTCGTGTAAGTAAATGATTTCAAGTAGCAAGAATGTAAGAATTTACTTATAAACACTTATTTTATTATATTCCAGACAAAATAAGCTTTAGCTATTTATTGATTTAGGTTGTGGGTGTTCAATATATATCCGTATTCAAATTGATCAAATATTATTAGTAAGTTGAGTTTTATGAAATGTCAGTTTTGTAACTCATCTAAAAGTTTTCCCAAATTATAGATATTTGGATGTTCGGATATATGAAACTGTTCTCCGAAATTCCAGATATCCGAATTTTTATAACTTAGCTAAAATATTGAGTTTAACATAAAACCGTCATATCATATTTTGGATATCCGAAAACCGAAAAAACCTAAAACCAAACCGCAAAATGATTGATTGTTATTAGAATTGATTTGTTACAAATGAAGAGAGAAATGAGAATATATATATAGTGATTAACGGCCTAACAAACTTTTAAACATTATTTACACTTATAGTCCTAATAGTTTGGACTGTTTTACAAATTGAATAAAAACTAGTAATGATTCAATAACATGCTCGTTTCACTACCCCGACGCTCCTCATTATACTAATTGTAGAAAATGATTTCCAACGATACTTGCGACGACATTTTTGAGAAGTACGTTCAATTCGCAATCCATGTTGTATTTGTATCTTGTTTCTTATTTAGGCCGCCAAATGTCCCTCTTTAATTAACAATCTTTTATGCGTCTTTGTCGAATGAATGACTTCTTAGTTAGCCTATAAATTAGTGATAAAGAAACGATTAAGGGGTGTATAATTTCTTAATCATGCAAGTAAATGATTTCAAGTAATAAAATAAGCTTTAGCTATTTATTGATTTAGGTTGTGGGTATTGTTCAAAAGATATTTGTATATTGATATCCGAAATTGATCAAAAATTAATAAAAAGTTGCGTTTTATGAAATGTTGTTTTAAAACTCATATAAAAGTTTTTTTTTTTTTTTTTTTTTTTTTTTTAATGGATATTTAGATATTTGAATATATGAAACTGTTCTCCGAAATTTCGGATATCCGAATTTAAAGAACTAGCTAAAATATTGAGTTTGACGTAAAACTGTCATCTCATATTTCAGATATCCGAAAACCAAAATGTAAAGCATGTGTTTTTTAAAGGGCTAATAACCTATTAAAGCATCATACTTGTCACAAATATCAGTTCGACGTAGCGAACAAAAAAAAACCTCTTTTAGACATTAAAGTCGACATTGTTGTCTTCAATTTAGTATTATGACCATTTTACCCTTTCAAATTACATAAATGGTCCCTGTGGGTTTGCGAAAATTGCATCCATCGTCCCTAGGCTAAATTTAAAAAATAGTCCATGTCGTTTGAAAAAATTGCGTCCATCGTCCCGCTTCTCTTCCAATGACAGACCTCTTTTCTTCGTTACTGAGATTATCATGAACATGAATTGAAATGTTCAATAACAGACATCACAAAATGAAGTTGAGAAAAGAAAAAAATCTTTTGTTCAATAATAGTAATCATTTTTATACTTAAAATAAAATTAGGAGAAGAAGAATACCAAGAGAAAAAGGGGTTTGGATGATGCAGCTGATGTTAAATCATATCAAGAAAACACGATGCCTTAAAACTGGTAAGCCACTAATAAGCAACAAAATAATGCTAAGAGTTGAAACAAAGCCCACCGTGTTGCATACTAGAAATCTGTCGTATAAAATTGGATAATTGTATTCCATGATAGCGTATCCAGCCTTCTTAAGTCGATTATTATCAAGTGAGTCTCCTTGCCAAACGCCACTCGGGGGATTAACACCTGCTTGAAAGGCCATAGTTGCAATCAACGACGCCACAACCATTAACGAGTTTTTCTTCTTGTCTAGCCAATCTTCATGGTTTGTTGAACCATCTTTTGAGTGATGATATGCTAATCTGTCTAACCCCATATTAAATCTTATATTTGTAGAATTCACTTCTATCGTCGTATCAAGAAACACCCAAATCAATTAAACCCCTAAATCATATCAAGAAACACCCAAATCAATCAAACATCCAAATCAATTAAACCCCTAAATCATATCAAGAAACACCCAAACAAATATCAGTTCGACACCCAAATCAAGAAACACCTAAATCAATTAAACCCCTAAATCATATCAAGAACAAAACCCCTAAAAGATGGTGGCAACGAAGGTGAGAAACAAGGCGGTGGTGGCGGTAGTGGTGGTGAGAAAAAGGGTAAGGGTGGCGGCGATGGTGGTAATGACGGTGAGGGGAAAGGTGATGGTGGTGGTCAAAGGATGCAATTTTTGGACAATGGAGTATACTGAAGTGGACAATAAAGATAAACTAGTTTTATGGATTCAGGGATCATGGATGCAATGATACTTTTGGACAATGGATGCAATTTTTTAAAATTCAAGGGTAAAATGGTCATCACAATTATGTATTTTATCTTTATTACTCAATTGAAGACAACAATGTCAACTTTAATGTCTAAAAGAGGTATTTTTTTTGTTCGCTACGTCGAACGGATATTTATGACAAGTATGATGCTTTAATAGGTATTAGCCCTTTTTTAAAATACAAAGCGATGATATATAGTGACAATAATTATACTTATAAAATCATGATTCTGGTTTGACCCTTAATGTAATGCGTGTATTTTTTTAACTAATATACTTGTCAAGGACCATATATCTCCATTTCTGGAAAAGAAATGTACCTTAATATCCCTACTCATATAAACTTCAAATTCGCCTTCCATTATGCTCCTCGTGGTTCTAGTGAGGAAGTAGACCAAATAACAAGTATATAGGTAAAATCAAGTTGCTCATTCAAGTGTGTGCATTGTAAAGCAAGTTGATATTTTGCCAAACCTTATATTTTTCCATGGATGACGGAGTTCCATTGCAGTCCGCATGATATGCACAAGGTTAGTGCCATGTGGAAATTCATCTTCCTCATATGTTATTCGGTACAAAGTTAGTTTGTTAATTAGTGTTTAGAAGTAAAGTTCTTACCGCTTGACATAATTTGCTTAGATGAGTAACAATTAATAGATGCAGCTCTTGATTCGTTGGTACTGTTCCATGAACTTAGAAACACGACGATTCTACAAAGACCAAAAAAATATTGTTAATCAAAGAATAACATTTAATAAAAAATACAAATATCAAAACATGTATTAAGAACTTACTCATGAATTTTTTTTATCACCAGCAAAATAGGAAATCATTTTCTACAAATAATGAGAAACGTCAAAAAAAAGTTTCTATATCAACAAATTAAACTTCGTATCAAAATAGCAAACCCAAACAGTCCATATAAACGTGAAAATTAAATGCATTCAAGCAACTAAACACAATATGAAACAAACACTTAACTATAAAAGAATAAATAATCAAACGCCAACTACCATAACACATAACACAAGTTAAACAACAAAAAAATAAATCAAAAAGCATAGAAATAACGAAATTTCAGAGAAAAGGAATATACGTTTCATTTATTGTAAATATAAAACTATAGTTAATAACTTGTTCGTCTGATGAATTAAATCCTCTTTTGTTTCTCGATCTTCAATGTATAGAATTTCGTTACTACTGGGACCTAGTGATCACTGAAACAATCTATTAAAAATTAAGAGGAGCGTGTAACCTATTTTAAGTAACATGATAGGCGTAAAAGATCGAAAATTGTTCATCTGTATTCGGATATCCGAAAAATTGATCAGAAATTATTAAAAAGTTGCGTTTTATGAAATGTTGTTTTAAAACTCATATAAAAGTTTTTTTTTTAATTATAGATATTTGGATATATGACATTGTTCTCTGAAATTTCGGATATCCGAGTTTAAAAAACTAGCTAAAATATTGAGATTAACATAAAATCGTCATCTCATATTTCGGATATCCAAAAACCAAATTTAATGTGTGTGTTTTTTTTAATACAAAGCGACGGTGTATAGTGACAATAATTATACTTGTGAAATCGTGATTCTGGTTCGACCCTATTGTAATGTGTGTGTTCAATATACTTGTCAATGACCATATATCTCCATTTCTGGAAATGAAATGTACCCTAATAGCCCTACTCATATAATCCTCAAATTCAGCTTCCATTCTGCTCCTGGTGGTTCTAGTGAGGAAGTAGACCAAATAACAAGTATATAGGTAAGAATCAAGTTGCTCATTCAAGTGTGTGCGTTGTAAAGCAAATTGATATTTTGCCAAACCTTATAGTTGCCGATGGATGACGAAGTTCCATTGCAGTCCGCATGATATGTACAAGGTTAGTTCCATGTGGAAATTCATCTTCCACATATGTTATTTGGTACAAAGTTAGTTAGTTAATTAGAGTTTAGAAGTAAAGTTCTTACCGCTTGAAATAATTTGCTTACATGAGTAACAATTAATAGATGCATCTGTTGATTCGTTGGTACTATTTCATGAACTTAGAAACATGACAATTCTACAAAGATCAAAAAAAAAAAAAAATTGTTAATCAAAGAGTAACATTTAATAAAACATACATATATCAAAACATGTATTAAGAACTTACTCATGTAATTTTTCATCACTAGCAACATAGGAAATCATTTTCTACAAATAATGAGAAACGTCACAAAAACGTTACTATATCAGCAAATAAATTCTAATCAAAATAGCAAATCCAAACAGTCCATATAAACATGAAAATTACATGCGTTCAAGCAACTAAACACAATATGAAACAAACACTTAACTATAAAAGAATAAACAATCAAACGCCAACTACCATAGAACATAACACAAGTTAAACAACAAAAAAAAATATATCAACAAGCTTGGAAATAACGCAATTTCAAAGAAAAGAAATATACGTTTCATTTATTGTAACTACACAACTATAGTTAATAACTTGCTCGTCTGATGAATTAAATCCTCTTTTGTTGCTTGATCTTCAACGTATAGAAATTCGTTACTACTGGGACCTAGTGATCATTGAAACAATTTATTAAAAATTAAGAGGGGCGTGTAACCATATTTTAAGTAACATGGTAGGCGTAAAAGATCGAAAATTGTTCATATGTATTCGGATATCCGAAAAATTGATCATAAATTATTAAAAAGTTGCGTTTTATGAATTGTTGTTTTAAAAGTCATATATTTGGGTTTTTTTTTTTTTTTTTTTTTTTTAAATTATGGATATCCGATGGGCATATGAAACTGTTCTCCGAAATTTTGGATATCCGAATTTAAAAAACTAGCTAAAATATTGAGTTCAACATAACACCGTCATCTCATATTTCGGATATCCGAAAACCGAAATTTAATGTGTGTGTTTTTTTAAATACAAAGCGACGGTGTATAGTGACAATAATTATATTTGTGAAATCGTGATTCTGGTTCGACCCTTATTGTAATGTTTGTGTTCAATATACTTGTCAATGACCATATATCTCCATTTCTGGAAATGATATGTACCTTAATATCCCTACTCGCCTTATATTTTGTGAAATCCTCAAATTCGCCTTCCATTCTGCTACTGGTGGTTCTAGTGAGGAAGTAGACCAAATAACAAGTATATAGGTAAGAATCAAGTTGCTCATTCTAGTGTGTGCGTTGTAAAGCAAGTTGATATTTTGCCAAACCTTATATTTTTCCATGGATGACGGAGTTCCATTGCAGTCCGCATGATATGCACAGGGTTAGTGCCATGTGGAAATTCATCTTCCTCATCTGTTATTCAGTACAAAGTTATTTAGTTAATTAGTGTTTAGAAGTAAAGTTCTTACAGCTTGAAATAATTTGCTTACATGAGTAACAATTAATAGATACATCTGTTGATTCGTTGGTACTGTTCCATGAACTTAGAAACAGGACGATTCTACAAAGACCAAAAAAATATTGTTAATCAAAGCGTAACATTTAATAAAAGATACAAATATCAAAACATGTATTAAGAACTTACTCTTGAAATTTTTCATCATGAGCAACATATGAAATCATTTTCTTCAAATAATGAGTAAACGTCACAAAAAAGTTATTATATCAGCAAATAAATCTTCTAATCAAAATAGCAAATCCAAACAGTCTATATAAACGTGAAAATTAAATGCATTCAAGCAACTAAACACAATATGAAACAAACACTTAACTATAAAAGAATAAACAATCAAACGGCAACTACCATAGAACATAACACAAGTTAAAAAAAAAAAAAAAAAAAAAAAAAAAAAAGGTCAACAAGAATAGAAATAACACAATTTCAGAGAAAAGGAATATACGTTTCACTTATTGTAACTATAAAACTATAGTTAATAACTTGTTCGTCTAATGAATTAAATCCTCCTTTGTTGCTCGATCTTCAACGTATAGAAATTCGTTACTACTGGGTCTTAGTGATCACTGAAACAATCTATTAAAAATTAAGAGGGACGTGTAACCATATTTTAAGTAACATGGTAGGTGTAAAAGATCGAAATTGTTCATCTGTCTTCGAATATTCAAAAAATTGATCAGAAATTATTAAAAAGTTTCGTTTTATGAAATGTTGTTTTAAAAATCATATAAAAGTTTTTTCACGGTTATAGATATTTGGATATATGAAATTGTTCTCCGAAATTTCGGATATCCGAATTTAAAGAACTAGCTAAAATATTGAATTTTACATAAAACCGTCATCTCATATTTTAGATGTCCGAAAACCGAAATGTAATACGCGTGTTTTTTAAAATATAAAGCGACGATGTATAGTAGCAAAAATTATACTTGTGAAATCGTGATTCTGGTTCAAGCCTTAATGTAATGCGATTTTTTTTAATACAAAGCACGCTTTTCTTTTCTTTTGTTTATTTATTTTTAATTAATATAGTGTGTTTTTTAAGAGATCAAGTTTGAGGTTTATTAGGAGGTACTTACTACTTAGGGACAATTTAGGCCAACTATGTTAATTTAAGTTTCAAGATTCAAGATTTCAAGAATGCATATACACTTTTTATAAATAGTAGAGATTAACGTTTTTGTTCAAGTGCTTAGCTTTTGTCTACATTGATGTGTTAGTGTTATAAAACCTGTAAGTTGTTAAGTTAAGTAACTTGTAAGTTGCTGCAATAATTTTTATCATTGAACAAAATAACTTGTTTTAATTATAGAGACTACTCGTTTTTTTAAATACTACATTTATGGGGTTGCACCTTTTTTTTTTTTTTTTTTTTTTTTTTTTTTTAAATCACATTATGAGCTCTTACCAGATGAATGCTTACAACTTATACATTTGATTTCCTTTTATAGTAATGTTGTTGTTTTAAGACTTTCTTTAATAGAAAGTCCCAAATGTTTGATTATGTAGTATAGATAACTAGGTGTTATTAGATAGGGTCATCGCTTAACGAATGTCACATAATTTCACAATTTTTTTTTTATTATATGTATAAATAAGAGTTATGATCAAATAAGAAGAAAAAATAAAATAAGAATGATAAGAAGAAACTACAACCACTCATTTCAGATGCATCTACAAAAATGGATGTATCTTCCCTTAAAATTCTCCTCCTTATTTGAAATGTGTGGCTAGAAATCCTTCTTATTCTTCTCATTTTAGTTTTTCTTCTTACTGGATCCCTTCCCGTATAAATAATATGATGTTTTGGTTTTATTAGTTCATGCACTACTCATATATATGTATTTTGTGTATGTGTTTGAGGCCTTTTTTTATCATGATGGCACGAAGCCATCAAAATTCATGAGAATGCCCTAATTATTTTCTGCTAAACCATCAGATCAAATCCGAAAACGAAAATAGCTCTCAAATATTTAGAGTAACGATGCTAAGTTTCTAACTAACGTTCGTGAACAAAGAAGACATCCATCGCCATTTTGAGCAAAACTATGCTAAATCATAGTCCAAAGTTTAGGATGTTTGCCATTAAAAGTGGGAAAAATAGTTTACGAGTTAAAACTATGATTAACGACATTCATTTGGAGGCCAAAATATCTATTAAGGTTGTATTTAACGAATCATGCAAATCAACTCGAGTTCCAATTTACATGAGCTCGACTCAGTCGTATATTACACACACAAGGACTTTATAAGTCGATGATTAGCAACAACTAAAATGAGTGACAAACTATGAAGACTCGAGTCCAATCTTGCACACTCAACTTTTGGGTCGACCGGTAGATGCATAGCTTAGTTGGTTTTGAGGTCTCGAGGGAGAGACTTCACAAATATGATTCCAATTTAAGGTATAAATGGACACTTTTTTAAAAAACTTTTCGTTGTTTTTCACATACTATCCATGGAATAAAATGTACAAAACATCACAATAAGCTAGTAGATATAAGTATTTAAATCATTATTAGAGAGCTCGGTACGCATGGCTGGTAACCATGGCATTAACAGGGACGGAACCTGAACACAAAGTCATAGGCCCTTGCATTGTACTCACCAGCTCGCGTCATGAGTTTTTTTATTTTTCTTTTGTGTTATATCTGTGTTTTATCAGATTATGTGTGAATCATGGAGTGTTTGATAACACGATGGGTACCTTGTTTTATAGAAAAAAAAGCAATGTTTTAAAACCCGGGTTGACCCGGCCGGTTCAACCGGGAACCGGCTCAGAGACCGGGTCGGATGTGACCGGGTTTTTACTTGTTTGAGACATGTATTAAACCGCCGGTTTTTCGTTGACCCGAGTTGATTAGGTTTGATAAACCCGGCCGTGTCACGACTTTTTATCGAAAAATCTATAGAAAGATTAGAAGGCCATGTTCTGAATTTCACATATTTTGTTTTGTAGTATATATATGACCATTTAATTTCCTTATTTTCATATTAGAATCATCATTGGCTTCTTAAATATGTTCTTCAAAGCTTATCGGTACAATTCATTTTACAAACAGATTCAAGGTTAGATTTGAAGATGGTATAACCTTCTCTTTAATACATCGTCATGTAAATAACTTTGGTGTAAAGTATGTGCATGACTTTTCATGTTACATACAAACACCTCAATATTCAAATTACATGTTTGTAATATATGGTTCTTAACAAGAAATATTAGCGGTCGAGTAGTCAATTTATACGTTGTGCTTTTGTAATTATTATACACATTATGACTTTACGAGTTGATTGTTATTGGAATGTAATAATAAAGTCGAATAAATCATAGGATCATGTAACATTACATATTAAATATAAAAATATATATATATAAGTATAGAACCGGTTTGATCGTGGTTTACTCCTATTGAATCCGGTGACCACGAACCGCCGACTAAACCGGATCAATAAAAAAATCAGGTTTTAAAACATTGAAAAAAAGTGATGAAATGTTTCACACTAAAAGTTATAGTTTGTGATGTTATAAAAAAGTGATGAAACAACACATTTATCAATAATACGATACTCATGAGTCATGACACCGTGAGTACTGTGCGCCCTTAACAACTTTCTAGCATTTCTCACATGATATAGATAAGTTGTTATTCTAAAAGGTTATCCTATTGTGTTTTTTTCAAGCCTCATCCTCATGCATGAATAGAGGCAAAAACCATGATGTGTATATTATAGGTGTAAATTTATTTGTCAAACTATTTCACTATCACGAGACACGTGTTCATACGTTACTTACACGCGCGAGTAGGGACAACTTGCATTAAATTCCACACAAAAAATAAAACTCAAGAAAATATAACACACAGCTCTTTTGTCATTCATGTTTAACTGTTTTTGCCTCTTGAAACTAGTTAATAAAACAGTAGTTTAACGTTGGATTTTCCAGGTTTGTATTGTTTTTTTGGTTATATTTTGCATGTGTACATATGGTTTGGCTTCATTTTGTGTTTGGTTTTTGTATATGCACACATGGATTAAGGATTATTATGGTTTTAATTTTTTGTTAGTAATGTTATGGGATATATGAGATTATTAGAACTATTTATCTGCTAATTGTGTTTTGATAATCAAGAAATTATAGTTCATTAAGTTTTGATACATAAATTAGTATAGTTAATAAACAATTATGAGGATTTAGATAAGAGTAAAAAACCAACTTTGAGTGTTGGGAAAACTTTTTATGGTTATAGGATGAAATAAGCAGTTAGGACTTAGGAGTTGCCTAACTCTCAAATAACCAACCTCCCTCCGAAAGGGTCGACTTTACCTCGTTTGAGTATGTGTGGCGGTGGGTGTAGTCTAATGGATTAGTCGGCCAAAAGGTCGGGCACCTTCGTTAAGAAGAAGATAATAACAATAGGAAAATAACTACTTATATAGATAAAGCGTTTTGTTACTACAGAAAGATATCCCATGCACCGCCTTAATTGAGGTCAGTAAGTAGGTCGAGAGTTGCTTAATGATTTGCTTATCTGATTGCCAGGAGATATGATGCCTGTTAGAATATTGTGTTTTGTTATAGCTGAATCAAATCAAAACACTATGTCAATGGTTTTGTTGCAACTCGTTATCTCTTTTTGATTTCTTCAAAAAGTATAAGACTTTTATTTAACTTAGATTTTTTTGTTTGGGTTATCATTGAGGTGCTTTGAGTTTGATGCTAATGGTATTTTATGTCTTTGGATCGTGTATTTAATATATTGGAAGAAGGTAGATAAGGCAACCGAATTCAATTGGCTTTGGGGTCTGTAAAAATACAGATGTCAAGATTTGAAGGAGTTGTAGTTTCTGATCTATCACTTCAAAGCCAGTTCGCTCAAGTTCAACTTCGTAACCTCAAATCCAAGGTGATTAATCTTAACACCCATTTTTTCGTTCTATATGAATTTTGCAGTTTATTTCATTGTAGCTATTTGTCATTCTATTGAGATAATAATGAATGCTTTAGGCGTGTTTAGACAAGTGTTTAAACCAATCAATAAGTTGTAAAACCATGATAATATTGTTTAAATGTTTGGGTCAACATAATACTCCATCCGTCCCAAAATGTGTGTCCACAACAAAACACATGACATTATATATCTACGCAACATTCAATACACTTTGTAGTTAGCCGAAAGGCAATCTTTCCCCAATGGGTTAATGATAACTATGGACATAAACAACTTTCAAGATTTAATCGCAAAGTTGGTTCTGAGAGTCAAACTGATTCTATGGTCGAAACTGCAATAGTCGGTTCTATATTTTTGGTTCAATGTTTTTGCGATTATGAGTTATTATTTATGACTAAAGTAATTTACACAGAGGTTGACTGTGCGTTTAGAACCTACTTTGAATCTACTCCATTGATTATAATCAGATAATTTGTTGGTTAAAATTGGATAGTTAGATAATTCTATATTTGTGCAAGTATTCGTTTTTTAACAACTTATTAGCAGAAAATTATAATCATTCTCGTTTTTGAAGTCATTTGTTTCATGATCCTTTGTGCGAGGTATTGTTTTACAAACTCTTTTCCTGATATTGGTTTTGTAGTTTATAGCACTAAAGAATCAAAATGGGCAAGTTCTTATCG
Source organism: Chrysanthemum lavandulifolium (assembly GCA_022545495.1). Taxonomy (NCBI): domain Eukaryota; kingdom Viridiplantae; phylum Streptophyta; class Magnoliopsida; order Asterales; family Asteraceae; genus Chrysanthemum; species Chrysanthemum lavandulifolium. Next base: position 26,926,917 of record CM040239.1, read on the forward strand.
AGGACTTGCCACCCTTGCTTGTGAAATTGAAGCCTTTCAGTGAGATATTTAAAGAGGATGAAATAAGGGATTTATTATGTGCATCTGGTGCTGATTCTAGTAATGAAGTCGATTTTGAAGGATTCCTCAAGGTAACTCTCTTCCATGCCTTAGCTTGAATCTAAATGGGTCAATTTTGGTTATGTTTGATCCCAAAATTGTCAAACAAGCCAGATACAAAACAAAAGCAAAAGATGAAACGGGTTAAATAGTAGCCCATAGGTTATTTTTAATGCAAACTTATTCATAATTTCTGTATTTTTAATGGCAAAAGATGAAATCGGTTTAGACCTGAGCTAAACTACTACTGGTTTTGACCTGTTAATTGCATTGCATGGGCAGGCATATGTAACTGTACAATCAGAAGCTGCAATGAAGTCTGGTGATTCGAAGAGCCCATCTTCGTTTCTTAACGCAACAACCACTACACTACGTCACACCATTGATGAATCGGAAAAACAATCTTATGTTGCTCACATCAATAGTTATCTTAGAGATGATCCTTTTATGAAGCAGTTTCTTCCTATAGATCCTTCCACGAATGCATTGTTTGAGCTTGCTAGAGATGGCGTTCTTCTATGGTATTTAAGCATAAAAAATTTGACATGTTCATAAGCAAATGGTTCAAAATTCCCACCTCTACAAGAACTAATCGTTTAGGTGTTATCTAATGTATTATTATGGTAAAATGCAGTAAACTTATCAATGTGGCTGTACCCAACACAATTGATGAGCGAGCAATCAACACGAAGAGAGTGCTCAATCCGTGGGAAAGAAATGAAAATCATACTCTTTGCCTTAACTCGGCTAAGGCTATTGGATGTACAGTGGTCAATATTGGCACACAGGATCTTGTGGAGGGAAGAGTAAGCTATATGATGTATAGTTATCGAAGTTACATTAAATATTAATGATTGTAGTTTTAGTATTCTGATATTTATGAATTCTGTTTTGCAGCCTCATTTGGTACTTGGCCTAATTTCCCAAATTATAAAGGTGGGGCTGATGTATTTATCTTGTTTTATGAAGCATATGTTTTCTTTATGATAATTTGAAGTTATGGTCGAGAAAACGATTGATAAGCCAGGTTTTAAGGGTTTTGTTTGTTGCTACAAAATGACTCAAACGTGACACACGGCCATCTATATGTGCAAAAAAAGTAAAATGCCCAAAACGCGACAAATGAGAAATTACGTTGGTGTATATCCAAAGAAACTTATTTCTTCGACTTTTAACTCTTGTTTCTTGCGATTATGACACTTCCAGATACAAGTTCTGGCAGATCTCAACCTTAGGAAGACACCTCAACTCCTAGAATTGGTGGAGGACAACACTGTTAGTTCTTGATCATTACTTTTTTTTCTCTTAAACTCTATATGTAAACGAATGCTGATTTTAATTATCTTTCAGGATATTGAAGAACTTATGGGATTAGCACCCGAAAAAGTATTATTGAAATGGATGAACTTTCATCTTAAGAAAGCAGGATACGATAAACCTGTTACAAATTTCTCATCTGATCTTAAGGTAATATCACCCTTTTATAGTGCTACTTACATATTGTTGTAGTCTTTTCACTGATACAGAACACCCTTAACATTTGGACAACTTCGGGGAGCTAGAATACTTAAATAATGATAATCAGTTGTCATGTTTATTACTTTGTTTGTAAATCCACAGTTAGACCTATTGGTAACTGAGGTGGCATTTTTGACCCATTACCCAACCCGTCCAACCCACCCGCTTTTTCTCCTCCTGTTAACAGCTTCATTTGTTGTACGGTGCAGGATGGAGAAGCTTATGCATATCTACTTAATGTTCTGGCACCTGAACATGGAAACCCAAACACTCTTGATGTCAAGGATCCTGTTGCAAGGGCAGATTTGGTACTTGACCATGCGGAAAAGATGGATTGCAAAAGATATATAACTCCAAAGGACATAGTTGAAGGCTCGGCAAATCTAAACCTTGCATTTGTTGCACAAATATTCCACCAAAGGTCAAAAAGAGACCACTTAGTGTATTTCGTTTTGCATTATCGTGTTTGGATGTGCGTTCTAGAAGTGCATATCTGTTAATCAATCTCAAGTGTTTGGAATATGGGTAAAGCTTGATAATTACTATGATATGGGCTGCAACAAAACGCGGTTATCTAACGGTAGATGAACTTTACTGATACTTTTTATGTCCTAACTTGGTAATTAAAGTTATGTCAATGGTCTAGTTTGGTACTCAAAATTAAAAATTTTATTCACTCCTATTTGATTATCGGGTTGGGACATAAATATCATTACCATCTTGAAATGTACGCTGCTATTTCATGGATTTCGCCCAATCTTATTCTATATTATGATTATTAGATACCACATACTATCTTTCAGAATGCATATCAGAACACCATCTTGCTCATAATCGCTTTCTCCATTGTCAAATTTTCATAGCTAAGGTTGTTGTTCCCCTCATCCTCATCGTGTTGATAACTTCTTGCAGAAATGGTCTATCCACTGATAGCAAAAATCTCTCTTTTGCTGAGATGATGACAGACGAAGTGCAAGTATCTAGAGAAGAAAGGTGTTTCAGATTATGGATCAATAGTTTTGGAATTTCCTCTTACGTCAACAATTTGTTTGAGGATGTCAGAAACGGGTACATTTACATTTTTTGGTACATTACCTTATATCTTAGGCTTGTAGTTAATGTGGCCATGTGGGTATCAATAGTTTGTGGATAAAATTGGGCAGGGTGGGTTGAGCAGACTCGCAACAATTCCTTTTGTCGTTTTTTTTTAACTTTCATTAATAGTTGAAAAAATTATCTTAAAACGGTTATGCATGTATGATCTTTTTTTTTTTCCGCAAATTGATAAAGAGATTGCAAGCTTCTTAAATTCACTTTTGTTGACATTTGATTGGTTTGACACTTTGACTCAATGGACTCGTTTGACCCTTTCCGTTTTAGATAAAAATTAGCATTATTTATGAATAATTAACGTGTAAAGTATTACGAGTGTTACAAAAACTATCTTATTACTTCAAATGTGGTCTATTTTTAGTAATTCAGTTACACTTCTTCCACTTATGCTAACTTTTGAGCTGATTGACTTGTGCCAACTCATTTGACTCCTTCCCGTTTTAGCCTAATTATTTTCTTGAAACCATTTACCTATAAACGTGTTGAAATTGACCCCTTATTTATATAAGGAATGCAGATTGTATTTTTGAGCAACTTAATGCATCTTTGTTTATACAGATGGGTACTTTTGGAAGTTCTAGACAAGGTTTCGCCAGGTTGTGTTAATTGGAAGCAAGCAACAAAACCTCCCATTAAGATGCCATTCAGAAAAGTCGAAAATTGCAATCAACTTGTAAAAATAGGAAAGCAGTTGAAGCTCTCGCTCGTGAACGTAGCTGGGAATGATTTTGTTCAAGGAAACAAGAAACTCATACTTGGTAATAGGATTTTTAACTTGTATAATTAGAGACGGCAAGAACCAAACGGGCCCTCATTGTTCATTTACATTATTGTCAGCTTTCTTGTGGCAGCTGATGAGATATCATATGCTTCAACTATTAAAGAACTTGCGATCGCGATCTCAAGGGAAGGAGATAACCGACGCCGATATTTTGAAGTGGGCAAACAGTAAAGTTAAGAACACAGGCAAAACGTCTCAAATGGAGAGTTTCAAGGTTGAATATTATGTTCTCTATTCATTAAAAGATCATTTTGGGGACCATTTGACCTGTTTCCGTTTTAGCTTCTTTTATAAATATATATGTGCTTAATATGTGCAGGATAAGCATCTTTCGAGTGGGATATTCTTTCTTCAGCTTCTGAGTGCAGTAGAGCCCAGGGTTGTTAACTGGAACCTAGTAACCAAGGGCAAAAGTGGTATGCTATTTTACAATATTAATATTATGCAAATACCATCACATTCAGACTTGGTTTTGGTGTCGATCAGAAGCTAATTTCATGATGGTCGTTTTAGAGGTTTAGTGTTTTAAGTAATTTCTGCATTTGTATTAAAAAAGAGACAATTAACCTAGCTGGGTCCGGACCAAATCGAGAACCGGCTATAATAAAGACAATTGACGTGTTTACGCTGCAAATTAGATAGTAATAACCTATGATTTATCCTTTTTGTTAGATGAGGAAAAAAAGCTAAATGCAACATACATAATCAGCGTTGCTCGAAAGCTTGGGTGCTCGATATTCTTATTACCTGAAGACATCATAGAGGTAAGTTTGATGGATTGAATGACACGAGTCTTAAATGCATTATGTTAGATGTTGCAATTTCGACCCATATACTTATGTTAGATGCTGCAACTTTCAACCCATACAAAATATGAAAATAATAACAAAATACAAAAATAAAATGTTATTGGACCTGCCTATCTTACCACCTCAACGCTATGTTCATCAGTCCAACACATGATTTAACATGGGGAAACATGTCAACAGGTGAACCAAAAGATGATACTTATGCTTACTGCCAGCATTATGTATTGGAGCCTGCAACATTCTAGTGATGAGACAGAATCTTCATCATCATCTGCCGAGATTCCTGAAACATCATCCCCGTCATCAGTTTCCAAGACTCCCGAAGCATCATCTCCGTCATCAGTTTCCAAGTCACCTGAAGCATCATCTCCGTCATCAGTTGTTGATACTAGAGAAGAATCTCGAGAACCATCCATTGACGGGGATGATAGCAACTCCGTGGGTCACGAGATATCAAACTTGTCGATTAATGGCGTGGCATATGATACTATGGTTATGTCAAACTAACATTTCCTAGAAATAGTTTTTAAATTGTTCTTGTAAGAATTGTGTTGGATAGGGAAATAGGGAAAGGAAAGGTATATTATTATACATAAATAAAAGGTATGTTACATATATATGTTGGATTGAATTTCATATCAGGTGCTTTTTGATGTGCAGTATTTTGGTTACGCGTACATAATATGCGTAAATTGTCAATTGCACACACATGATAGGTGACGATTAATTACATGAGTTAAAGTTGCACGACAGACGCACAGACCTACAAATTACAAATAACTTCCATCTTTATTCATAATCCATATTTTGGTCATCTTCATTATCAGTACTCACGTCCTCGCGGTGGTCATAGTCATATGACCTATCATCATCATCACTTGAACTTGAACCAGAGTCGTCTCTGCAACAAACAAGTACTTAATAGTATAATTATATTATAGTCTGGCATATAAAGCAAAAGACACATATATATATGTACCCTTACCTATCATATTCAAACTCGGCCAAATGATTCGCCTAGTGGCACTGTTGAGACCAATGTGACAAGAAGCCCATATGGAATAAATATTAACATGTACATGACTTTGATATTACAAAGGGAATGTTTTTTCGAAGTAGGGTTTGGAGATTTAGGGGTTTCAAATATGAACAAAATATTAGTAACATGATGATTACAAGAGACTAGAATAAAAGGTTAAAAAACTGAGTTCATGCGTCAATCGTCATACGGGGATAACAATAATATCAATAGTTGGCTAATTAGACTATAACACGTGTCACCACAATACAATTAGGTGTCTTTTTAGGTCTAACAATTAGGCTCGTTAATCATTTTTCTTATTCATAATCCATATCTTGAGCATCCTCATCATCAGTACTCTCATTGATCATCACTTGAGCTTGGACTTCAAGATTAAGACTCTCTGCAACAAACAAGTACTTAATAATAGTATAACTATATTATAGTCCAACAAATAAAGCAAAGGACACATATATGTAAACTTACCTATAGTACTCAAACTTGGCCACAATGAGTCTTCTAGTTGCACTGTTGAGACCAATGTAACAAGGAGCCCATCTGGAATAAAATTGAGTAAAAAACTGAAGCATATTTATAGGTAGTAACTAAAAATCGCAGCATCTACTACTTACATGGCACATATGTTGTTTCTGGCCGGTGTACTCATACAATAGAGCATCCTCACCAAGAACCTGAAATGACAGAAATGACATTGTTTTTATTTTTTATTTTTCTTAACATTTAACTCGCATGTTGTATCAGAAATGACCATATTCAAATAATTCCGATCAACACAATCATTATGGAATATCTTGAGTCCCAACACCACAAATGTCTCCTACATGGAATATCCCTACACTACCTTATCAATATTACCATAAAATGTCTCCTACATTTCATTCTTATGGGCTGATCCCCAATTACTTATCAGTTAAATATAGTCAACTATAAAGCATCTAATTATGATAATCTTACAAAAGCTTTGTATTTAACATGAATGGCTATCTACAAATAATGTGAATAAACTGATAAATATAACAAGAGATAAATTAGATCTACCTTAATTTCCAAGAGCACCTATTTTAATAAAGATGACAAGATAATCGCCATGCCACATGCCACACACTCCTTTCATGGCCAAAATCCATGGCCGGTCCGAATACAAGCTCTTGGTGAATTACAAACTAAATGTTACTTGTTGATGTTGCCTGCTCCTAAATTAAAGTGTGTGGGTATGCATAATGCAGTGATGAAATGAATAGGTGTTTTGTTTATGTATTTATAGGAGTGTATTAAATGAGGGTGGTGAGAGCCAATGGGAGTGAAGTGTGCGGATCGGGTAGGAGAACCGTTGGATTGAAACTGATCTTGTGGCTGATAAAGATTTGTGTTTGTTTATTGTGTATATTATGGTGAAGGTGAAGAGGAAGGAAAAAGACTAGTTCAATGGTGGTTGAGGATCATAATTAGCATAATAAATCTGTATTTATGTTTGAGAAATAAAAATAAAAGATAATGATAGTTAACTCTGTTTGGCTATGGACCGTATCCAAAATTCGTTCTTAGAAACTCTTTGAATCACAGACGTTTTGCATGAACTCGATCGACTACTTAGGCCAAAAAGCCAGATATTATTAAAACAATACAATACTGTCATAATGACTAAACTAGATGTGTTTAATTAACACTGCAAATCGGATTTTAATACGGTATACAATTTCTTTTGTTCGTGTTTTTGTAGACGGTGAAAGGAAGCTAAATGCAAAATACATAATCTGTGTTGCACAAAAGCTTGGGTGCTCGATATCTTACTGCCTGAAGACATTATAGAGGTAAGTCTGATGTATTGTATGATACAACTCTACAATGCACTATGTTAGATGGTACAATTTCGACCCGTTTACTTATGTTAGATGTTACAACTTCAATCCATACAAAATATGAAAATAATAACAAAATACAAAAATTATACGTTATTCGACCTGCCTATTTTACCACCTCAAGTCCTCAACGCTATGTTCATCGGTCCAACACATGATTTAACACGGGGAAACATGTCAACAGGTGAACCAAAAGATGATACTTATACTATGGTTATGTCAAACTAAAATTTTCAAGCAATAGTGTGCTTGTTGATGCAGGAATTGTGTTGGATAGGGAAATAGGGAAAGGAAAGGTATTATTATACATAAATATAAAAGGTATGCTATGTTACATGTATATATGTTAGATGAATTTTGTATCTGGTGCTTTTTGATGTGCAATATTTTGGCTAAACGTACATAATATACATAAATGTTACTCCCTCCGTCTCAAATTTTATGTCCATTTTGACTTTTTCAATCAAACTTTGACCTTAAATATATCTTTTTGTGTTATATAATACTTGATGTAAAATATATAAATGAAATTGGGTTTTTAAATGTATTTTCATTGATATAACTTTCATCAAGCATTATATAATACAAAAATATATATTTAAGGTCAAAGTTTGATTGAAAAAGTCGAAATGGACCTAAAATTTGGGACGGAGGTAGTATATGTGTAAACATATGTATGTTGTTGGGGCTTCGGTACTAATCGGTAAATGAGACAGATGAATGAAAATCTCAACATTCTTGTGATCTATATTGTTTTGCGCCAAGGATGAGACTTGAGCTTGAACCTCTGTTAGACAAGTCTAGCAACATCCTTATGAGACTTATGGGGTCGGCAAAGGAACCGCGTGGTTACAAACATCATGCGCGCACAGTATACAAACTCGTGATATCTATGTTTCCTAACAAGGAGTGGGCCACTCTTTCAGCGATCATGGAGATCTATTGTCTCGGCTCTTAAGCACGAATAAACGGTTATGGCCAGTATGAGTCTCTTACTGAAATGACGTTGTTTTGAGTTACATGGAATATGTGTTGACCTTGAACTAATAATTGAGAGAGTATTTGAGGGAAAATTTGAGTTTTTGGTGGTGGTTGCACCGTTGTTAGACAGTGGTGTGATGCAACTTAATTATTAGTAAAAAGTAAGTACGTCATATACATAAAGGGTACGTGTTAAGATCGAAAAATCGATCTCAATTTTTTGCAAGAAAACAGTACGTGTAGAGCTCAAAAAGCATGCACAGATTGGTAGTAACCATTTTCGAAATAACTACCTTTCTCCTTAGCCAACTCTTATGGCAATGACCGCGTTTGGTGTTAACAGTCTGTTTTCTTTTCGGTTATGATTGATCAACAGTCCATTGGAAACAAACATCACTACGTATTTAATTTGAAGGGTAAACTTGTAATTTTGAGAAGAATCGGTTTAAAATGACGCATCACACATTACATGCCGAAACTGCATATTTTACCCAAAACAAACAGAAGACTGCAGGTGCCTTTTTTTATTCAAATGTCAGTAAGTGCTTAAGTGTTTGTAACAAATGCAATCTAATCTCAGTTAACATCTTATGTATGACTTATATGTTAACATCTATCGGTCTCAAAAATGTGGGAAGGGGAACTGTACAAGCTCATCTTCATCTTCACCATCAATGATGTTGCTCTTTGTTACTCTTATTATATCTCTTCAAAGCTTCCTAAAGGTATTTACAGGTTCATCTCCCTTTTACCGGTTTTTTACCTTTTTACCATTTTACCCTTCTTTCTCACCTCCCGCTTCGCCACTGCGGCCACCAACTTTTTCTTTACATGGCTCGGAAATTTCAAGCTCATCCTATTCGCTTTTGATCACGGCCCACTTTACCCCATGAAATCCCTCATTCATTTCGTAACCATTGGTTCTCTTCCTGTCCAAATCAGTAAAAGCGTTAGCCACAACCTACATGAGGAAGGTAAATCAAAGTCGTGTCATGCACAAAGACAAGAACATCAAGGACGCTCATATTCATACATGCATAAGATGTTCTATTACCACTTGGGAACCCGAATGGGGCCAATCAAGTTGTTGGGTTACCCCATACTAATAGAATTGGTTTGTAATCACAAACAAAAGCTAAATCCTCATTACGTATTATTAAGCATTTACATTTTGCTAATTTACTTTGTGGTTGAATATATGGTTCTTGTGTTAAACACCGTGGCTTGGATAATACTAGGAGTGGATCTAGATCTACCATCCAACGAGCCTCACTTAGCAACGTCATTACAAGATTTTTGGGGTCGCAGATGGAACCTCATGGTAACTAACATCTTGCGCCATGCAATATTCAAACCGATCATAAATATCTTTCCAAGCAAGGATTGGGCGCCATTTTCTGCGGTCATGGCTAGTTTCCTAATCTCAGGTTTGATGCATGAACTTTTCTTTTACTATGTGACTCGTGTGAATCCAACATGGGAAATTGCTTCATATTTTATGCTACAAGGAATTTGTGTTGTCGTTGAGGTATTGGCAAAAAGGGAGTTGGCAGGAACATTAGTAATTCCAGTGGTGGTTGCACGTTTGTTTACTATCGGATTTGTGGTGGTTACGAGCTTTTGGTTGTTTTTTCCACCATTGATTAGGAGTAACGCCGATGTTAAAGCGATTGATGAATTTAAGCTGCTTGTTCATTTTGCGAAAAGTATAGTAACTAAGTCACTAAAATGCGGCAAGTGTTTGTGCATGGAGGGTTATTGCAATGTTGCATGAACACTTTTTAGAGGCTTAAAGTATGCAATGTTTTATATACATGGATTTTTCGTGATATATATTATACGTGCCTGTCTTTCTTTAACAGACTAACTAGCTGGAATGTTATTTACAAAAAACTTACAGCGAAAAAAACACACGAATATCAGGTTCCATCAATATTTATTCAAAGCAACAACAATTGTATGTGTCACACTTTTATTGTATGTATATGCCTTTGTTTGAAACAATGAAAATTTGTTTAAATAATGTTTGCTTTCTTATCTAATAATCTGAAAACACTATTTACTTTCTTATTTGGTTCTTCGTCTTTAACCTTGTAAGAACATAAAATTGAAATTAATCACATAGTTGGCAATTTTGACTGCAAAAAGAACAAAGTTAGCTAATTAATTAACAAGTTTTAAGATCAAATGTAAAATTTAACAGGTTTTTATTCAGTCGACGTGAGTCTTGGATCTTGATTTGTACATATTGTTCGTCTTAGCTTCAAGGACTTCATCGCCTTTATCATTGACCCCTTTCCTCGTTGTTGCACCAACGCCATTCTTTTTACCTTCCAAAAACTTCACTAGCCCTTCTAGTACAACCTCCGCATTGTCAGACTTCAAAAGTTCCTCTGCCACCTCCGCCGGTGTAACCTTGTTGCTTCGAATCAACTCTTCTATCTCCCGAAATCTCCAATGGTCGTTGTTAATGTTGAGGTAATTGGCCGCTAGTGTCTTGAATCCATTAAAAGTCAAGTATGACATGTGGATGTGCATATCCATACGTCCTGGTCTAAGCAATGCTGGGTCAAGTTTTTCTAGGTGGTTCGTTGTAAATATTATGATGCGTTCATCCCCACAACAAGACCATAACCCGTCTATGAAGTTTAAAAGCCCTGATAAAGAAAACTGCAAAATAAACAAAGAAAGAGTTTAACCATATGCATGCACGACCTTTAGTACGAACAATGAAAAAAATACTAAGTTTTTATACAAACCTTGGAATCACCACGGGATTTGGATTTGGACTTGGACGCAGTAGTTCCATTTCGATCTGGAATCTCCATGCCACAATCAATATCTTCAATCACGAGTATTGATCGATTTGATGTTTGTAACATCATATCTTTCAAAACTGAATCACTCCGAACATTCATCAATTGTAAATCATAAACATCAAATTTAAGGTAATTCGCCATGGCAGCAATCAAACTTGATTTCCCGGTCCCTGGTGGACCATACAATAGATACCCTCTCTTCCAAGCCTTCCCTATTTTCTTATAAAAAGCCCTCCTCCTTACAAACAAATCCAAATCGTCAATAATCGCCTTCTTTTGATTAGGATCCATTGCCAATGTGTCGAAAGTAGATGGATGGTCAAGATTTACCCCATCCTTGAAACACCGGGTTCTTTCGGGTTGTAGGCTAAAAATGTTCACAGCTTTCTTCTGGTTTTCGAGATCTTTAACCTTTTTAATTATTGATGGCTAATATCTAGTTAACACAACATCTTTGTGAATTTGGTCAGATTTCAGAATAATTCTTCTTTGAGATGAGTCACCGCCCCCTTTTTTTGGTTGCTCAGTGACGTACTTCCATGTAACCGAAATCCCTTCAAACAAATCTCCTATCTCCTGTGACTCTGCAAACTTGATATTAAAGTGACTTTCTTTGACTCTTTTAGTAATCCTGTTGGTAAATTATGTGATCCGATCAATCTCAAAGTAAATAACTAATTATCAATTATGTTTACAAGAGTTTTTCTACCTTGTGACATAGTGACACATGTTTTTCTGTTAAAGGGTTTTACCCCGATAAATATATTAACAACAAAAAATTGTTAAGTACAAAGGAATATGGCACACATGTCATATTAACCTAAACGCATTACATAGTGACACATGTTTAGATGTGCTAGATGAGCATACTTGTTATTCTGTTCTATATGAAAATAAGGTAAACTTGGTAATTAAACATCACAAGCTAAGGGGATTCATGATATCGATAATTAAGCTAACATGTGATAATTTGAGTTCATTTAACGCTCCTAAACATATGTCACCATCTCTGTTTACAATTACAATTGTGGACAAAGGTTTAATGTAGGGTCTTTGTGTGTTTTCTTGCAACAAAAAATATAACAAAAGCTTTACGAGTTTCAAATAACAAAAATAAAGCAGTGACACACCTGAGACTGTTAGAATCTTGGCTGATTATAGTGCAAAGGTATGCTTCAGCTACATTGAACATCTCGTTAGGGGAGCGACCATCGTATTCCTCAAAGACAAGAGTCGTAACCGAGGATTTAGGTTTCCAATAGTACTTGAGAGCGTGAGTTATGTAAGTTCGAACTTGTGGTGGTACGAACTGGTCGAACATTGTACGTAAGAGCATGATTGTTGTTATTATTGAGGCGTAAGCTGAAAACAGTGATGATAACGCTGGTATCTCGGGTAAAATCGTGTTTATGTATCTTTTCTCCATAGAAGACCGAAGAGGTATCTTTGGAATAGCTTGTTTTCCCATGAACGAAATCTTTTTGAGAGTTCGATTAGCCATAACTTGTTTTCTGGTTTCTTTGACATCAAGGGAATAATGGGTATATATTTTGTTGATGTAAACGTGATCACCTTGAAGAAAATTATTTCCTATTTTAGTTATATACCATCGTACAATATAATTGTTTCCTTCATAATAATAATAATGGTTAATGGCATGTAATTAATAACAATATACTTTCCTATTTTTTTCATTATCACATATGAACCCAAAACAATACAACAATACCTATCCAATTTTTGTTTCATTATCATACGTTTTGTTTGCACCGTTAATCCTTTTGACTAACGATCATTTGTAATTAACTTAAAAATATGTTTTTCTTATGTTTTCATACGTTTCTATCTGTTTTTATATGGTTTCACCCGTTTTCTTTATGTTTTGTTTGCACCGTTAGTCCTTTTGACTAACCACCATATGTAATTAACTCAAAAACATGTTTTCTTTCGTTTTCATACGCTTTCATATGTTTTCATACGTTTCTATCCGTTTTCGGCACGAAAACGTTTAAAAACGAACAAAAACGTAAGAAAAACATATTTTTTAGTTAATTACAAACGGTCGTTAATCAAAGGACTAACGGTGCAAACAAAAACGAAAAGAAAACTGGTGAAAACATATAAAAACGGATGGAAACGTATGAAGACGTCAGAATATGAAAACGTAAGAAAAACATATTTTTGAGTTAATTACAAACGGTCGTTAGTCAAAAGGACTAACGGTCCAGACAAAACGTTTGATAATGAAACAAAATTTGAAAGTTGGATGGGTATTGTTGTATTATTTTTGGTTCCTATCTGATAATGGAACAAATCGGGAAGTACGTTGCTATTACATGTCATTAACCCTAATAATAACTAGTTATAATACCCATGGGGTTTTGACTTCAATTTTTTTATCATGTAGTTAATACCAAATATATTATCATAAAATGTATTAAATTTTACATTTATTAATTTAGTATAAGTAGCGTTGTCAAAAATACACTAACATGTGAAGATCGTTATAAGCTCAACTAGGATATACTAGCAGGGTACCCGCGCGTTGCAGCGGCGGGTACCATGCAACTAAAATATTCAACGATTTTTTTCCAGTTCTATATTTTACTATACAATAGATATACGAAAGGCGAAAATTTAAGTTTTTAATAATTTTACGCAATAAAAATATTTTTTATATAAAAACTGTAGATTATCCACGTGATGTTTTGACAATATTGAGTTGGTCAGTGCAGGTTAAAGTAGTTTACAATGGCTCGAAGTCGTAAGTTATCATTAAATAATAACACCATAGCGAATTTTAAAAATCACTTAAATTATACTAAGAAAATTTAGTTCTCTAAAAACAATGTTTGTTATATTTGTCCCACATAGATGGATAATACAAGTAAAATAGTACTTATAAAGAAAAAGAAAAATTAAATATTCAAAAAGTTATGTGGGTTACTTTAAAGAGTATAAATATTATTATACAAATATATATAATAAATATTGAATATATAATTAGCACTTAGCACTTTGCTTAGAAAAAATTTTCCAATTTTTATAAAACAAAGTTTTTAGTATTTAAGGTAAGTTTTACAACAAAATTCCAAAAGATGTGTATGTTGGTTCTCGAGACACTCTTGCGATTTAAAAATATTTTTTGAGCATTGCAATTTTTTATGCATTTTGAAACTCTATTGATTTAATAATATCGTTTTCAGACGATTTTTATGGGCTAGCCGAACCGGTGGTGACTCTGGTTCCCGATTAAACCCGTTGGTCCGGTCCATTTTTTAAAACATATGTACCATCAACTTGTTTACATATAAATTGTACCATCAACAGTTGGTAAAATATTTTGGGCTAGATATTTGGAAAATACACTTTAAAACGAAAACGTGGCCGCTTGAACGGATTAAAACGGAGTTATAACGAAGAGGTTATGAATTTTTGAAGTTTGACGACGAAAACTAATAATTCCAGAAATTTCAGCATGAAAAATGTCACCCTTTACGAGTAAAAAATGAGGCTTAAGCGTTATTAAATGTGTCGACTTATCAAAAATATATTAGTATACTTTAATACGAATCTAAGGATGTAGAAAACGTAGAAAACGGACTTGTAACGGTTAAATTATACACGTTTACACAAAGTTGCCGTAACTGTATTATATAAGAAAAACTAATATATTTCTATTAGACAAACCTTACGGCAACAAGTGACCATGTTGAGGGTCGTTTTTAACAAGGATGTAATACTTTTTATAACGTGATGTCTTCTAGTAAAAGTAAGTTCGCCTAGCCTATTTTCCAAAATGTCCAACCGTTTGTCAAGCGGAGTTGTAACGAATAAAATATAGTCACTCAAACTTTGCCGGAAACCACCCTTAAACAATATTTTGGATAGAAGTACCATACTAAACCTATATTTATCTCCATGATCGAGACCTCTAGGATGTAAACTTAAATGCTAAAACTTTGAGATAAAGATGCAAGCTTCCCAAAACCGTTGAGTTTGTTTCCTAACACTCGACGTGCACCATTTTATGACTAGCTTTTCGAGGCCGTATATTCACTTTCATGAAAATTTCAACGACACTATTTTACTTACCTAAAAGTTGTAATTTCATAATAAATCACAAAACGATTATCGTAGAATGTTGATTCAACGATATACTTGTAAAGTATTTTATAAACATGACGAGATGTCATAAACATATATTTCGACGATAAATTCTATTTTCAAAACGCATAAGTGGTATAGATTACATATGGATTTGCATGCACGACATTGTTTCGTGACTTATATTAGAGCACATCATTCATTTTAGGTCGCGGATAGTTTCCGAGCCTCATTTTCGCACTTCATTTTGTTAGCATATCAATCATACGGTGAGTTCATACCCGCTTTTACTCGCTTAAATTCTTACAAACTCTTTGGGGAGATACATGCTTAAATACTTGTTTTACTCTTGCTAATACTCAAACCATTTATACAATTGTGTTACACTATACTTCTTATACACTTTGGACATTATGTGTGGTTTATTGCGATATGTGCCTTTAATGTGCTAAACTTGTTTTCAATCATGCATCAACATACATACTATAGCAACTGGTTAACTCGCATGGGAGCCATGGAGAGGTATTGATAGTACTATCGGTGGACGCCCCACCCTTGGGTCCTTGATGACGTGACACAGGGTGAATATAATCATTATTCAATGAAACATAACAAACAATTTAGACTTGTCAAGAGGTTCGATTGGTTGTGATTCTTTGCATTAAGTACATGTATATATCGTATGCACATATGTCCTACTTACAAACAAGGTCGACAATTCTATATTAGGCAATGGGTTGTGAACACATAGGTTGCGGGTTTTGTATGGGCGGAACTCGGAACTGAATGGATTTGCAATGCCTTTGCTGCATCAACATTCTTTATAGACTTTTTCAAATCATTTTCAACAAACTTATGAACTCACAAACCTTTGTGTTGACACTTTTTAGCATGTTTATCTCAGGTCGTAAGGCGATAGCATTTCATGGATCTTTTGGGTCACATGGCATACATTGGAGTCTTGTGTTTTTATCTATTACCATTCGACATGTTTTGTAACCCTTTATGTATTATCAAACTTTGGGATCTCGTGTTTAGTAAACTTTAACTTTATTTAATCGAATGGTAAATATTTTAAAACGTCTCATTTTAGAGGTCGTTTTCTGTATCCATACTTTGTGCTATGAAGTCATACCCC